>OX459104.1:11590196-12176122 GCA_949775045.1 Metridium senile
CTTACCAAAATCCGTTCAATGTGAAAGTCAAAGAAGCTCCAGCGACACTCCTCACATTGCTAAACTAGTGCAGGAATCTTGTGACAGCTCCGTCGACGCGTCCGGATCGAGTTTCACAAGCCACAAGCCTGCAAAGCCTGCTCATTACTAGGTTACCGCGATGGATTAAATCAAAGGAAGCCCATCGAATCGCGGACATAAAAAAGTCGATATATATCAGATGTAGAAATACCGATTATTGACCGGGTTTGAGGGCCTTTGAGGGATTATTGACAGAATATTGTTTCTAAATCACATATTTTTCAAGTATTTTTGTATTTCGTGATTCAAAGTCATTGGACAAAAAAAAAAAACACAGGAAGCCCAAGGCATCAAAACAATCAAAATAATGATGATAGTTTATTTCTAGTGCATCCCAATAATTCTTGACGCCCTTACAAATTGATAAAAAAAAAAAAAAATTGGCATAAATATAGGAAAATACAAATAATTATTCACAAATAGGGAGAGGACAATACTTTATTAAACTACGTTTTAGCCCTTTTTGAATAACAGAAATATAACCTCAAATATATTTTGATGCAATAGTATTCAAGCTGATATATACATATTTTTGCATTTTCTTTATTCGAAATAATCCGAATAACAAAATGTGTGACGCATGTACATGCCCGCGCGATTCGATACCCTCCATCCCCACCCTCGTCCAAGATTTTGTAACGTGAAGTTTAGGCGGGAAAAATACCTGGAGCGCGCGCGCCGTCGTTCTTTTTCCCGCCGAAAATGATCTCTTTCGTTTGTCCTCTTCTAGTCCTCTCTTCGTCACAAGGACCTCAACTTTTGAACTGTATCTACAGAAAATTAATGCATAGAATTTGTCGTAAAGTCATAATTATACCTTATTGCGACTTAAAAAGAAGTTATTGGTAAACAAGTGTCAAAAGGCAGGTAAACTAAGAAGTTGTATGGGTTTTTTTTCCTGTTATTCAAACCGACTATTTTGTTGATGACTATTTTGGTTGTAAAAGTGATTTTTTTTTTTGGTTCATGCAGTACGTTTGGAGGATCAATTCAAAGCAAAACCTGAACTGAGCCGCCGGTAAGAGGATAATTATTAGACAGTTTGCTAGGCATTTCTAGTTAAAACTCAAACTAAGAGCACAAAAATGTGTGAGCAATGCCGTTGAATTGCGATACAAGTTGTTGGCCCGCTCGTTCTTTCTTTCTTTTTCTCTCTCTCTCTTTCTTCTTTTCTTTTTGATTTGCTTTTCATTTTTTTGTTTGGTTGGACGGTCTGTTGGTTTTATCTTTTTGAAGAGGTTTTTCATTTTTGATAAATCTTTTTTTATTTTTAGATATTTTTAGATATTTGGTTAACTATTTGCCAAAACTGTCAATTAAAATGGCGACTGCTCAACAAGTTCGAGAGGAAACAAAATCAGTCAGTGTAAGTAGAGATTTCAGTAACCGTTTAATAACAATAATGATGGTAAAAAAAATAATTACCATCACAAAATAATTATCACAATTTTTATTTTGTATTTTTTCTATTCTCTCCTTTCTCTTCTTTGTTCAATATTTTCCATCATGATTTCATTCCATCTTTGATATGTTTTCATCTATACAGTTATTCCTTTATTCTTTTATAGGTTATATTCCCTCATTTATGATATATTTTGCTTGTTAGAGTAGACGCACTAAATCCGTGACATATAACTAGTACTAATTACCTAGTACTATTTCATAAAAAAACGGATTAAGTGCGTCTACTCTATGTTATTTAATTATTTGTTTATGCATTTGTTTATTTTTTTTATTTATATTTATTTTTGTATTATTTATTCTATACTAGTAAATTTATCTTAATTTATTCTCGTTTATGTTTTTTTGATTATTTATCTATTTGCTTTTTTTTTTTTTTTTTTTTTGTACTTTTATATATGGCATCTCTTTATGAATAATGTATTTCTGATTATAATAATTCAGTGGTCAAGTATATTCCCCCAAGAGCAAGTTACAGGTAATTAAATTGTACTATTTCATAATTCCATATCTGCATGTACACTACAGTAATCTTATCAACTTTTTGAACTTTACTAGAATAAAATGACAGACAAAGCATTGGCGTTTGTAAGAAAACAATTGGATTATTACAAAAGTACACTAAATAAAAAATACGGTTACAACCAACTAACCTTTTAATATCAATGCTTTCATGTAGCATAAATTACCTTTTAATTGTACTCAAATTATTGAACTATACATGTACATAGATAGATGGGCAGGATGAGCAATGTTGATTTATATTTTTTATTCATTCGCGCATTCATGCATTCATTTGTTTTATTTATTTAGTCATATATCTATTTTCATTTAATAATTCATTTATTTATTCATTTATTGATATATTCATTCATTTTTTATCTATTTATTAATTCATCTATTTCATAATTATTGATTTATTCATTCATTTATTTATCTATTCATTTATTTATTTATCTATTTATTTAATCATCTATATTTTTTCTTTTTTCTAACAGAAACACAATCTGCTCTTTTTGTAAAGAAATTGCTTGCTGTTGCGGTAGGTGATCACGGGGGTGGACTTCTTTATAAAAGGGGGCTTGTTCAGTAAAGTTTCAGGGTTGGAATCTCATTCACCCCTTCCACAATATTGATTGGTTTGATGTATTAATGGAAACTAGCGAGTAAACTAGTATAGGCTGCATCGGTGTTTGATATAAATGATAGGTAATATAATGAAACTTGTAACACTGTAAAAAATGTTGACCAAAGGTCTAACTCTTTTACTCCGACAAAGGGCTAAAGCTCGAAACGTCAGTAAAGTTAAGTCAACATTTTTTACGGTGTTACAAATTTCATTATATTACCTATCATTGATTTATTATGCATAGGTTGAATCTAATTATTCTAGATTCAATACTACAAATATTTATTCATTCAGTTGTTTACTAGTTGGTTATGGAAATGGTATTTGTTGGTTGGTTGGAGGGTTTGTTGTTGGTTTGTTGTTTGTCAAAGCTAGACTAATTGGTTGGTTTGTTTATAAGGTTGGTTGCAGGTTTAATTATCAATTAATAATTCTGAATATTCATAGTATAACGTTTCTTCAACCAAAATGTTTTTTATTTTCCAAGCTTTCGGGCCTAAGAGCCCATCATATTGATGATGATATTTGTGTATTGATGATGGGCTGTTTGGCCCGAAAGCTTGGAAAATAAAAAACGTTATACTATGAATGAAAAACCAACCAACAAAGAAATTTTAAACTTAATTCTGAATATTTCATTTTGAAATACTTGTAGGTTTCAAGTATAACATATCTCAGGTAAAATAAAAGTAACAAAATCTTTATAATAGCTAACCGGGGGGGGACTCCCTTGAAAAATGGATAGGGGTGCTCGACGGACGGTTTTGAAAATGACCCTAAAAGGTACACATAAATAACTCAGATACTGACTTAAGACCCTTAAAGGTACAACCACATTTAACATTTTTTTTATTCAAAATTGATAAATACACTCATCTTATCAAATACTTTGCAATGATGATGTATTTGTTGAAGTTAATAAATATCATTTTTAAGTTCGAAAACTGACCCTAAAGGGTATGGTGCCAGTTTGAGACCCTAGAAGGTATGCGACCCTAGAAGGTCCGTCGAACACCCCTATCCATTTTTTAAGGGAGTCCACCCCCCGGCAGTAGCTATACATATTTACAAGTACTTTCATTTATTTATAATGGATATAGAGAAAAAATAGTTACCGGTACTTACTAATAGTTTTTATCTATCACCATAACTCAACCAGCAACAATAATGGAAACAGCACCATGTCAAAACTTACTTTACTTTACTATTACAATTAGTGACTAACTCATTAGATACAGTATTTGTGCTCTTCTACAAATTTGATGTTATTATATGTTTAGTTTATCTCCTAATAGATGTCACTGAATATATATTGTACATTTTGAAGGGCCATCTTTCCTGAACATGCCTTTGGAGATAGAAGACTTGAAGGTAAAATAACAAAATGTTTTATGTCTGCATATCTTACCTAGCTATTGGTTTTTTTTAATTGAGTTGCTAGCTTGATTGTTTCCATGTTTTTTGTTGTTGTTTTGTTGTTGTTTTTTTCTTGCTTTAATTACTTTGCTTTCAAGTTTCCCAGTAAATAAGTCATGTAGTGTCACTTATATTTGCACTGGTCTAATTAATATTTAAGTTACTCCCAGGCCTGCTTGGCCATAAGGTTTGCTCACACTTACTATAGCTTAGCCGATGGTTGGCTTAGTTGGTTAAGCGCCAGTGCGAAAGGTGCAGGGTGGTCCCAGCCGGACCAATCAAAGGGTCTTAAAATAATTGAGGAGAAGGTGCTGCCTTTGTAAATAAATCTGCAAATAGTTAGACTAATAGTTAGATAAGGACGTAAAACTGTAGGTAAACTACTTCTAGCAGTCCGATAAGTCCTCCACATCTATCATAAGAAATTGTAATGTGCAGTCTATCATATATTGGCATGGTAGACTGCGCAATATTAAGTACCATACCCGCCTGTATGTATACTCAAACCTCGGACCACAGCAGTCAGAGCAATCAATCAGCAGAAATCCTCTATAGATGCCGCACGCAGTATATGCCATCCTAAGCAATTAGTTAGAATGTAGGCATTTATATTTTTTTCTGCTTTACTTCAGTTTATTTGAATAATTTTGTTATTCTATTTTTCACTTATATTTTGTGTATTTTAGTTGTTTTGTGTCTTGTGATTTTTCATTGCTGTTTGTAGTAATTGCTAGTTTTGTCTTTGTTTTGTTAAAAGGATGCAAATACTTTAGGAACTACTGTAACTGTGGTCATGCAAGATTTCATTTCTGTTATTAGATGAAGGGGAGGGATCAGCAACTTTGGGTGTGTCTGCATCAGTAGATTGCTGCGTAGGTGGTGGCTCTGTCTGCGTTGAGGCAGTAGCTGTAACATCATATCTGTAACCAAAACAACACTGCACTCCAATTTCCTTTGTTAGTGGTTCAGAAAATTCTGGTATTTTCATACTCATTTCTTCACAGTTGACTTCAGCCCTACTAGTACTAGGGGCACACAGCTGCTCAATTACCTAAAAAAGATACAATATTGCCATTTTAAAAATAGATTTTGAAATATCATCAAGTAATGTCTTCAAAGGAGTCAAAAAGGCTATAATTTTAACATAGTTAATAATAATAATAATAATAATAATAATAATAATAATAATAATAATAAATCTTTATTGGTTGTTATTAATGTATAGGTGATAAAAAAATGGCATTACACTTGATATTTAGGACTTAGCATATAAATTAGGCTTATATTTTTTATTATTGTAATATCTTTTAGCTCTGTAAGTGAGGTCTCAGAGGATTTTAGTTCACAAATACACTTCTAAAATACATGCAAGGAACTTCACCAACGCAGACTAAAAATCTCAATGAGCTACTAGTCCAATCATTATACGGATTAACCCATCACTAATTGCAACAGAACATTTTTCTTCACAATCCAACCTTGAATAGCATCTAGAACAACATATTAAAAATCATAATGAATCTATGCAGGGTAACATCCTGAAAATGACCTTTCTTTTCGTGGTAGGTTTTGTACCGACATGAAAACGAGGCTCAAAACCGGAAGTTGCACTATTTTGCCTTTTCACTGCTTATACATGTAGTTGTGTAAAATCATTTAAAAAACTCATGAATAATTAATGAGACATTTTCAAAAGAAACCATGACGAGTGTTGTAAATCTGATACAACACTAGTGTTGTATATCCTGATTTGAATAAGTTTTAAGTAATCTTGAAAATTTTAGTAAAATGTTGTTTACAACATTAGCGTCCGTGTTGTATCTACTATACAATCACGCGCTTGTGATTGTATATGCCGATACAACACAGCCGCTCATGTTGTAAACATTAACCTAGAATATTGTTTTAAAGACAGTTTAGCCTTGATTTATACAAAAATACTAGAGGTAATTCTGGGTGGGGCTGCTCGGTATAATCTCTAAATTGGTAAGGGGTATTGGAGTGACAATTTTGCTAATTTGTATGTTCGTTTTCATTGACAAGTGGTTATTTATATTTTTTTACATAACATTTTATAATAGTGATTTTTAAGTGGTGTATTTTCTGTATTTTTGTGAGCCCTGTTGCTATACTTCCAAATTACATACCCATCATTGTCATCGCCTAGCCACTGTCTGAATTACTACATGTGCATCTTTTAGTGCTGTGATCAGTACACTCGTACCTAGAAATGAGGATGTAATGTTTGCTTATACTTATAGCACATTCCGCATCACTCTCAACACCCTTACAATCAAGGCCGGTACTCACTTAGCGACAAGTGGCTATGACATGACGCGGGGTTGACAGGTTGCAGAAACAATTCTCTTCCTGTGACTCATGTGAAATTGTTTGTCCTACCACAGATCTGTTTCTTTTCGAAAAGCCACATAAATTCAATCTGGTTTGAACTTTAATATGTGTGCAATACACACAAAGAGACTTGTTGTTTGGTATGTCTCAGCATTTAATCCCTTATGTACAGATTGCTATTTAAAGGCTGGGGTACTTTGCAGCCACGAAACATATATACATCAAAGAATTTAATTTGTAGTTAGAATGTATAAGTATAAGTTAGTCACTGAGGGAGGTAGCCACAAGGATTTGATACACATCCTCAGTGGTTCTTTTATGTCCCAATAATGCAGGTCAGTGTAGTTTTAGTGTTGTGAAGCATGTGTAGATATTTTCAAGTCAGTTCAATTTCCTAGATTATTTTAAGACTCTGGTTGTTGGTCCCGGCCTCCCACATATAAATCCGATGCACTACTGCTGTTGTCACCACAGGAATAATCTGATCATTGCCTATTCATTCCCTTCGAAAAACTTAATAATGTGTCTGAATAACATTGTGAGTACGCCAATTAGTACTAATTATTTTATTTAAAGGAGTTTTTTAGCATTAATCTTGATATTGGCTTTTGTCCATCACCTACAGTATGCAAGTCTTCTATCTAATGATATCTAAATTGTAAAAATTGGTTGAATTTTACTTGAGTTATGAGAAATCATAGTGAACTACAATTTTACTACAATTCTCGCGCGTTTCCTAAGATGATGCAGTGAAGTGGCTTATCGAAATTCGGGTATTCGTTATACTTAGTCCTATAAAACAGGAGAATCTAATAAATGGATGGCGATTCACTTCAGTACACGAACTCGTTTGGCGTATAAACGAACAGAAGAAAATCAAGGAACTCTTATCTCACCTCTTGTTGTTGTTTTCGTTTGAGGCGATTTTCGGTAGTAGTCCTTCGCTTGGCTGGCTTTACAAAATTGAACAAAGATGGAATAGCACCTGCCTTTAACCTTCTTTTTCTTTTAACTCCGGTTAACTGCTCCATAAGATCCACTTCGAAGCAGGAATCTTCGAAGTGGTCGCTGCATACATAGCAGTACTGCAAAGGTGGCAAATTCGCTCTCTTGATGTGAGCAATCCATGACTTTTGGATAGCTTGTTTGCTAGGAAGTTTGTGGTAACTGACGGACTCAGTCTTCTTGGAATAGTTGGTGCACTCTGGCACACAACAATGAACCATTAAGAATTAAAAATAACTAAAAATATTTCAAAACTTCTCAACAATAATTTCACGGTGTGACGTCACAACTCAATGCGGTAATTTATCGCGGGCTCTAACATTGTTTTATTTCGCGATTTTATTCTTTTTTTTGCTATTGAATGGCGAGCCTACTAGCTACCAACACTTTATTTTTTTGTCATCTAAATACGTTGTAGTTTTATGTATAAACGGCAATTTTTGGGGGTTAGTTGTCCTTTAAAATACATTATTTACCCTTTTATCAATTTCCTTTCCAGATCTAAACCTTAAAATATTGAAAGATGACAGTGCTTGTCCAGGTTCTTGTCAGGTTATCCAATGGTAAGCATAAAATATCGGGAAATTTTTTGTTTGAAAGAGCTGTTGGGGTATTATTCAAATGGCTGTTGTTATTCTTTAAAAATTATTTTACACTTTTATTTTCTATGCTATTCTATTTGATTCTATTCTTTTCAATAATTTTACAATATTTCTACCCTTATATTATTTTCATTTATTTTCTATTTTTGTTGTATTCTTAATTCCATCCTATTCCATTCCAAAATATTATATTCTATTCATTTTATTTCCGGTGTTTTATTCATTTTTTTTTTTTTCTGTTTCATAAATTAATAAATAAACAATTTTTATTGTACTTCTTTATTTGTTTGTTTGTTTTTATTATACTTTTTTATATAATCTAAAATAATTATAGTTGATAGATAAACAAATTGCATCATCCATCCCCCCTTCCCCCCCCCCCCCCCCCCCCCTTCCCCAATTGTTCCCCTTAAACTGGTTTTCACCTTACATTCATTTGGTCTTAATTTCAAAGATCAGCATATTCTCATTTTAATGCATTTCTAATTTCTATCAGGATCAAAGGATGTTTTGATGCACTGGACAACAAATATGTAAGCATGTACATCTATGTGATGTGTTTTGCAATGTACCTGTCAAGCTTTATTTTTGTTAATATTTAAGAGCAAGAGTCAGGAAATATCGCCCAGACCTTGGAAATCTTGAAAATTATCAAATCGCTCAAACTTTCTCAGTTTGTAGGCTTACATAACCTATAACTTAGCCTCCTCCTCAGGCGTCTCTGTGATCTAATTTGGATTTGGGTTTCCTGTGCTGCTACTAGAGAGGGACTAGGCGCTAGTTAGGCGAGAAAAAAGGAAAGGAAGTTTATTTATTCAACAAGAGACTACAAACACAGCAGAGTCCTGAGAACCAGCTGATCTAAATAAACTTCGGCCCACTCCTAGGGAAGGGTGGGTGGGCAAAACAAGAACTAACTATGCAAATGTAAATACAAAACTACAGCTATCAAAGTAGAAAGACTGATCTAGAGTACACGCACGTGGGGAGATATGACTACAGCACTATGTAATATGATACAAGTACAATGACGTACAACAGCACTAGTAGAACATTAAAAATGTAAATACAAAACTACAGCTATCAAAGTAGAAAGACTGATCTAGAGTACACGCACGTGGGGAGATATGACTACAGCACTATGTAATATGATACAAGTACAATGACGTACAACAGCACTAGTAGAACATTAAAAATGTAAATACAAAACTACAGCTATCAAAGTAGAAAGACTGATCTAGAGTACACGCACGTGGGGAGATATGACTACAGCACTATGTAATATGATACAAGTACAATGACGTACAACAGCACTAGTAGAACATTAACAAGACCATAGCTCCGAATTAAATATTTTAAGTAACTAAAAATAGACCAATTCTACGCAAAATTATAAACAAAAGACAACTAGACATTCCTCATTGGGGAAAGGAAGTTTATTTATTCAACAAGAGACTACAAACACAGCAGAGTCCTGAGAACCAGCTGATCTAAATAAACTTCGGCCCACCAAGCCACCCCAATGAGGAAAGAAAAGTTGTCAGGCGATAAACCTAAATCGATATCTATTTTAATACTAAAATGCGAGAACGCATAGTATCCGCTACTCTAAGCTTTGAGGAAAGCGAGAACTCAAGGTAGACCTTGTATGCATCAGATGCCCAATCCCCGAAAACTTGAATAAGATCACCCGAAACCCCACAATGAAAGGCAAAAGACGCAGCCCCTCTACGGAAAGAGTGGCCTCTGTACAAAGAAGGATGAGAAACCCCAGCAAGAGCTAATTTTGATCTGAATAGGGCTATAAATTGTGCCTAGAAATAGACTTGAATATACCTTTACTACTATGAGCACTAGAGATAAAGGCGGGGGCGAGTTTAGGAGCGGGGAGCAACTGACACATGCGATCAAACATAGCTACAGGGCACAATGGACTACCCTTCATACTAAGCAAGGGAAGCAATAGTCTACGTTCGTTACATTGTATAGTCTTGGTCCACTTAAACACAACCAATAAACCTTGAGGTGTGCGGTGAATATCCCCCCTACATAAATGGGTTTCCTTACTAAATGCAGATGCAGACGCAGGCACTATGTTTGAGACTCTAGCTATTAAAAAGAAAGAAAATAGAAAAGCACACAACACCGATACCTCAAAGGGATCGTCCAAGTCAGACACGGCAGTGATGCGGGAAAGGATATCCGGGGTGACAGGGGGAGCCCGGTTGGGTGTGTGCTTAGCTAATTTCTCTATACCCTTAAGGGTAACCTTAATATCAAACGATTGGAGGGACGGGAATTCAAACCCCCCCATAACATGTAACAACTTAACCCCACTAAGGTAATTTCTGATTGACTGGGGGGTAATAGAACGACTAAGAAATTGACAATATAAACAAATTAAGTGTGACGTTGCCGGAACTGGGTTAAATTCAAAGTACAAACAGAAAGCTAAGTAACTTCTCCATTGAGTAAGGTGGTTTCGTTTAGTTCCAGCGGCGTAAGCTGACCGTCTAGTAACTTTTAGATCCTTTTCCAACTGTGAGAGTTCCAAGTCTGTAGAGTAAAACAAGAACTAACTATGCAAATGTAAATACAAAACTACAGCTATCAAAATAGAAAGACTGATCTAAAGTACACGCACGTGGGGAGATATGACTACAGCACTATGTAATATGATACAAGTACAATGACGTACAACAGCACTAGTAGAACATTAAAAATGTAAATACAAAACTACAGCTATCAAAGTAGAAAGACTGATCTAGAGTACACGCACGTGGGGAGATATGACTACAGCACTATGTAATATGATACAAGTACAATGACGTACAACAGCACTAGTAGAACATTAACAAGACCATAGCTCCGAATTAAATATTTTAAGTAACTAAAAATAGACCAATGCAATCATTATAATGTTATAACAATCCAAATGTAGTACGAGTACCTCGCTTTAGGGTTTTGAGTAAGATAAAAGGCTTTTAAACTGGTATAGTCGGCTATGTTTATCACTCGGCTGTCATGATCGCAAAGTATATCATAAAAGATGAAAATTATTCAATTATAGATAATACTGTGTTTAAAGTATATGTAAAACATGAATCTGTAGTGTCAATAAAAATGTAAAAGGAAATAAGATATCCTTATTCAAAGTTTAGTTATTATAATTCTAGACGAGTAGTGCCGTGTATAAATTGTCATAAAACTCAATGCCCAGCCGAATACCCGTGAAAAGATTGAATAGATCAGACTTGCAACTACAGGAGGAAAGTTGAGAAAATGCGTTTATTAAAGGATTCTTCGTTTGCAACTGACGTCATCACATGTCATCACCAAACCGAAATATTTTTTATATCTCGTATTAAAACATGCACTATATATGTTATAGTTAACTGTTTTAAAAATACATTTCTGAAGTTTGGGTTTATAAAAGTTTTTGGTTCTCGAGATATTCAAGTTAGAATTGTGTCACGCAATGCCGGTCACGTATCCGAATCGGGCGATAAAAAGCAAGAATAATTTGTTCCTTTTCAAAACATTTGGTTCGTAAAGACTTTTAGCATCTAATTCAAGTACATTTTAACGAAATATTTTTTAAATGTTTCAGTTTCCCTTCATATCAGACCTTAGAAGTTTTGGCCGCCATCTTGGAGGATATGAGATGTCCTCCAGCATGGCCGCTCCATACATTCTTACCAAATATCGCGCAACTTTGATCGCGCATAATTCTGCATCCAAATACTCTACAGATTCAAAAATCGGTCAATATACTCAGTTTTGAATGCTCTAAAAGAATATGAATGTCATTTTTCAATACGACTAAGAAATAAGGTTGTGAAATTTGAGATCGGCAGAAATTGGCTTATTATGGTCTATTATGTCCCGATTATCACGTGGTTGCAAACGAAGAATTTGTGAAAACACACCAAAATCTTCTGTGATACGTACATCGTGTAAATTTCAAAAACGTCTTATAGAAATAGAATGTTTGTACTTTAGTGAAAAAGGAATACATCAAAAAGAATGCAAAAGAATCGTTCAGCTTTAGTGATTTTCTTTTGTGTTTTTAATGTAATTCTTTCTTATTTTATATATACAATTATTGTCTTGTTAATGTTATGAATTTTTTTTTTAATTTATTTCTTCATTTATTAAAATAGAGAGCCACAAAAGGGCTACCAGTGCTCTTCGACAACGTTTCGTCAAATAACTATATGACCAGCGAGTTAATGCCCTATAGGCATCTAGTTTCAATTATAAAAATGCCGATTTGTATTTTTCTTTTAGACTGTCATATGATCAGTTTATAACTGCGTGTGTGGTCACCCTGTGTGTCACGCGCACAACAAACAGTATGACAATCATGACAGCCGAGTGATAAACATAGCCGACTATACCAGTTTAAAAGCCTTTTATCTTACTCAAAACCCTAAAGCGAGGTACTCGTACTACATTTGGATTGTTATAACATTATAATGATTGCATTAGTCGCCATTTGGTTTGAAATGTACCGCATTCTCGAAGTACAACGTTTGACTTTATCGAAGGAATCCAGTTCGAGATTTGTCACTTCAAATATCCCACTCTAAAAAAGCCAAATGTCGCTGAGTTATTTGTTATATGTAGCCTGTAGGTCAGTATGGATGGTTTAGAGTATGAGAATGATGATATAAAAGTGCTCTAGGTAAGTTTTGCGTATTTTATTTAGTCATAATAGGTGTTTACATTACTTGACCCTTCGAATGTCACGCAATATTCTAACCAAAATGCCATGTGTTTGAGACCTTCTAAAATTTCACCATTTTAATAGCCCAAAAATATTATTTCACATTTAGCAAGTAGAAAGAATGCTCTTTCATTGAGATATAATTTTAGACCACAGAATCATGTGCCAGTGTGAGATTTTTGACGTTAAAGTTAGGCAAATTTTGAATATGATAAATAAGAGAAAAATCGATAATATCGAAAAATCGTGAAAATATTCTCATTGTAAAGTATTTAAATAAAACACATTTCAGATTGTCCTTGTTTATGTATACTTTAAGGAAATGTTGTTTTAGTTGCCGTAATTTTAATGGTTTCTTTGTAAACCCGCTCGTTTTGGAGTACGTTGACGACCTAGGAAAATCGCCTCAAATGGCCCGAACAGAAAAAAAATTATTTCTTCAAAAATAAAAATCCAAACGAGCTAAAAAATACACCATTAGTTATAGGTTATGTAAGCCTACAAACTGAGAAAGTTTGAGCGATTTGATAATTTTCAAGATTTCCAAGGTCTGGGCGATATTTCCTGACTCTTGCTCTTAATTATCCTTCAATTGCTAAACAAATGAATAAACATTGTATGCATTCACTGACTGATGCTATTATTTTTTTTCTTTCTCATTTCAGCTGCGTATGATTGTTATAGGGGTAAGTGACAAAAAAAAAACACATTTAATTGCCTACTCATACCAAATTATTTTACTCTGCTTTGTTGCCTACGCATGATCATCTTTTTTTATTCATTCAAATGTCAATAAAATATTTCATTTATTTCTCATTTTCATTATTTTATCTTTTTATCTGTTAGTATCCTTAGTATATCCTTAGATACAGATATTAATTAATAGTTAGTTTCTTTTTCTTTTTTAGATCTATGTAGATGCAGAGGATCCAGATGTGAGAAACTTAATATAGAATTTTATATGATTACCAATGCTTTAAGAACAAAAGCAGAATTCTCTTTTAACTTGTCATTTTGGTCTTTTTCAGACAATAATTGAGTCATACACATTCAAGGTACAGAAATATCTTAAATATATCACATTGTGACTACTGAAACCGGGGCCACCCAAACAAATTACAAAATAAATATTTTTTTGAGATCAAACAAAACAATTGTAGACTAGCTGAGGTTATGACTATTTTCTTCCTCGCAGCTGTTATTAGTGTCGGGCTTCCTGTCCCTCCCCACTAAGTTAGTGGGGAGTGACAGGTAGCTCGACACTAATTACGATTGTGAAGAAGGCTAGGTTATGACAGGCTAAGATGTTTCTTATTCAATATTGATCTATTCCGTTCACATAAAATGAAAATTATTAGCATTTTAAGCAAAAGTCAAACATTTGTAGAGATCCTATTGTTCAAATATTTCTTGATCGTGATTGGATAATAAACCTGGTTTCAGTAGTCACACTGTAATTAGCACTTTTTTCAACAAATAAAGAATCAATGCTGGAACCAAGACATCATACATGATTTCCTAATCCCATTTCACAGCTCAAATTTGCTCAAATAACATTCCCTTTCCCATTTTCTATTGTCTATTTTTGTTCTTGATTCCCTGCCGCACAAAATATAAATCCCAATATTTCCCATTTAACCCCTACAGGAACCTGTTCTAAGGATATCCTATAATACTGAATTAATTGTTGTGAATTTTATTATATGATGCATTTAGCAAATTTGTTATTTCTAATTGATACAGTTTACTTACAACAAAGAAGGAATTACCATCTTCAGGTACCACAATAGATTTAAATGCTCTTTTGTCATGATGATGTTTTAATATAAAAATGCATATTTTTTGTTTGTTTCCACCATCTATTAGTTATTTATTTATTTGTTTATTTATTTATTTGTTTATTTATTTATTTATTTATTTATTTGTTTGTTTATTGATTTATTTATCTGTTATTTATCTATTTGGTACTGTTGTGCGATACCCTTGTTAAAAAGTTTAGTAATTGACTGATTGATCGATTGATTGATTGATTGATTGATTGATTGATTGATTGATTGGAAACTGGCGAGTAAACTAGTATAGGTTGCGTCGGTGTTTGATATAAATGATAGGTAATATAATGAAATTTGTAATACCGTAAAAAATGTTACCCTAAATTTACTGACATTTCGAGCTTTAGCCCTTCATCGGAGTTAAAGCTTACTTTTACTCCGACGAAGGGCTAAAGCTTGAAACGTCAGTAAAGTTAGGTTAACATTTTTTACGGTGTTACAAATTTCATTATATTACCTATGATTGATTGATTGATTGATTGATTGATTGATTGATTGATTGATATTGATATTAATTTTAAATAGGAATGACAATAAGATTGCCAGTGCCTACACTGAAGCTGAAACTAAAAAAGCTACCATTCGATTATTAAGGTACGTACACTCTTGATACACTCTCTGCCCAAAATCGAAAACTTGCATGATTTTTTTTTTTTGGCTGTCATATTCTTTTATTTTTATATATGTTTGTTAATGTTGTCTCGGTGTCTATTTGATTGCTTGTCTGACTCTATTTTACTTTGTGTGCTTCTTAAATTGTCTTAAACTAATGA
Source organism: Metridium senile (assembly GCA_949775045.1). Lineage (NCBI taxonomy): Eukaryota > Metazoa > Cnidaria > Anthozoa > Actiniaria > Metridiidae > Metridium > Metridium senile. The sequence continues at coordinate 11,605,577 of OX459104.1, forward strand.
TTTTTTTTTTGGCTTAACAGAACAATAATCATTTTAACGCAGACGCTCACTTCTCTTCCTGGTAAGATGGTTTGAATTCTTAATGAGCCAGTTTCGAGTTGTTTCAAAAGCATGTTATATCTTCCTTTGTATTCGGTACAGTCTGTGGCAATAAATATGGTGACCCCTCCCTCTTTCTTTTCGTTCTTTTTTTTTTCATTTTGGAGCTCGCATGGAATCAAATCTACAGCATTCAAATATGTCTATTTTCAACCATCTGTTATTGTCACGTTTTTTGTAGATGATGTTATGATGACGATGAAGCTGCTTTACTATGACGAAGGTAGTTATCAATTATGAATAAAAAAAACATTTTCATGAATTATAGCTACAATCAGCGTCACTCAAGATAAGTTGAGACACACCTAATGTATATATCTCCTGCGAATGTATACTGAAGCTGTATATTATACACCCATATGGTGAATAACTGATGCAAAAGTTATTTATGGATTCCTTCGTCCTCCTGCTCAATGTTGTCCATTTCTGTTTTTATGCTCATTCCGGCTCTTTAAAAAGGCAAAAGGATTTTGTTTTATATTACCAAAATAGTGATTAATATTACCCCCGAGGTATTTGGATAGCAAGGGCCCAGTTTCTGGACAATTATGATATGGTTGCGCTTCATGTAGTTGCTCTTTTTAAAGTGAAAACGATTAAAAAATTGAATAAACATGTATTTTCTTTATTTCTTAATATCATTCATTTATTGATTCATTTATGCATTTATTCATTTATTTCGGCCATCCATTTGTTCATCGCTCCATCCATTTATACGTCCATTCACATTTTTTGGATTCCTTTCTATTGAGATGAAAAATACTCACCTTTCTTTCTTTAGCTACGCCCTCTTCTTATCAGCCGCCTGGTTTCAAGGTAATGTCTGGCACCATCACTTACAGTTTGCGACGTACTAAATCATTATAGAAAAGGTTGCCTAACAGATCATATATTTTATCATACTAAATGCAAAAGGAGGTTAAAGATCATCCTGTTTTCGCTCAGTAATGAGAATTTTTGCGGTTCTGGTATTATGTCATCTTTTTGCTTGTATGAAAATTGATCCTAACAACGTTTTACTATTTTAGATGTATTTTTGGGCAACATTTGTTGAAACGGGTGTAAATAAAACTGTATTTGTTTTTAAACGAGTACACTAGCAACTTTATATGATCGTTATTATTGTTTAACCAGGAAACGCCTGTCAGTACTTTCCAATTCGAAGAAGAACCAATGAACATTAAAGTAGGAGATGTTTCCACCGTAAGTAAATAAAACTAATTAGTCATGCAATTATATGACCAGTATTTATTCAATATTTATTTATGCAGTATTTATAAATTTATTTATTGACGGAGTAAATGGTGAACAGCGATTGCATGACCAAATGGAACTATGGGCCTTGGATATTCAGTATTTATGCATCTTTTGTACCAGAAAACGAATTTTGCTCTATAATGTAAAGAAGAGCTTAAAATTGGTGAAACTTTGCTTAGAAAAACATTAGGGCCCTTTTGAATATCATCCAACAGGGAATTCAAACGGGCCCTTAGAATATGTTGTATGCGTAACCACAAATCCTTTCGGTCGTGAAATCGCCTTTCGCTATGATTTATGGTTCACTAAGTCAACTTGTTTTGAAAAAAAAAGTGTGTGCAGCCTTTCGAGAATGTTTGTCAGCAGTGAACAGCCTACAAGCGAGTGGCGCAAAGGATCATGGATTAGTTCAGAAACAAAATGTGCATTCGGCACGCCTTTCTTGTTATCTAATAAAATAACTATAATTAATTACACATTGAGCAAGTGTAATGATGTGGCCATGAAATCCCCACTTTCTATATAAAGATACATAGGTTACCCTGCATAGTCCCCTACGCTACGTGATTGTAGGCTTTAACCTTCACAAGTGACAACATGTCTTCGAAAGGGTAACTTTGTATCGTATTTAAAGATAGTTTAACTTACATTATTTATTTTCCTTTTTTTCTATCATTGTTTGCGCATTCTATATGGTGTCCGATATTAGCCGTTTCATACGTAAGTATAAAAGTGAATATTTTTCTCTTACATTACTATAATCTCCTGCGCAGTACTACCCGTTCTCTTCCCAATACAATAGAAGGAATCAAACGTTGCTTGACGACACAAAATGCGGCTATGCAGGAGACTTAAATTGTTCATGAAAGATGCCAAATCTCTTTTATGACTATTTAAGACACTATCAACAACTTTGCATGTGCTTGAGGTTGCCAACAATAATAGCCCCTCGTCCGTATAATTTGTTCGTCTAATGTGAATATAGTCCTTTTCACAGTTCCGTTCAGTGACCACGAATAATAGCTTCAAGTCGAGGTTCGAGTTGATGAGCATAACAAAACAATAATTTATCCGGGAATTTATCATGCGCATAACCCTAGCCCTATAGGTATGGGTATTATTTCGTATGCCGTTTTTATATATTATTTATTTTATTTATGTTTTTACAGAGTTAAGCTACGAATCAAGACAGAGTTCCATCAATTCGATCTAAAAGACGAACAAGCAGATGATGAAGACAGTACCTCCATTAATGTGGACGATATGGAAGAAGTCAATATGCAAGATGTCCAGTCACCCGATAAGGTATTAAACATTTCTACGACACTTTGGTAATACTAATTTCGCGATTAACAATGTGGCCATTGCCAAAAACGAAAATAATCAATCAAAATAATCTAAACGTGTATTTATTAGATAGCAAAATAATAAATCAAAATAATCTAAACGTGTATTTATTAGATAGCAAAATAGATTATAGATAGATATGTAACAATTATTCGCCGAAGGCGAGCTGAATATCGGTGAATAATGACCGAGACGGAGTCGAGATTATTATTCACCAATATTCACCGAGCCTGAGGTGGATAATTGTTTTAGTATAAATAGACAATTGATTAATTCAAAGGGTTAAAATGAAGAGCCTTTTTCGAAGAAAAAATGTTCCTTTCTTTTTCAGTTTTAAAAGCGCGTGAAACGCTGTAGGTGATTATCGAGAAATAGTGTTAACTTCTCGACCAATCACCGCACGCAATTTTCTATAATCACTTGTTTATTGATACTAAAGATAGTTTATTTGTATCAAAACCTTAATACGTTTAAGCTTATATCATATTCTATATTAATATACACAGTGGTTAAAAAAAACACTATATATATACGTAGTGTGAAAGTTATAGTGTTATTGGAAAATTATTCATATCTACTATTTATTTCATTAAGGCATCACCAGCTCCGGATAAGAACGAAGTGGGAGGTACCCCTGTTATTCTACGTAACAAGAAAAGAAAGCAACCTTCGTCCAGCAGCTCGGAGCAGACAGTCCCAGGTAATTGCAGTCAATCCATTGAGAACGATTACCAAACACTTAGTATACTCCAGCTTGCCAGTGTAATATTCCACAAATACACACAACAAGTATTATTATACATTTTACTAACTACATTGAATCTGATTGGCCGAGAGCACACGGCTAAATCTGAGTAGCATGTGAACTTGACAGTGATAAATGCAGTATCTGCAGCAGATACTGCATTTATCACTGTCAAGTTCCCAGGCTCCCTCCGTTCTCAGGGAGTTGATGTGAAAATGGCAGCGAGATTTGCTTGTTATTGTCTCTTTTTTACCTAATTATAATTGTACTTTTACTTTATAAAATGTATAATAAAACAATTATTGGGTTCGGTTTTTGCATGATATCGTAAATTATCAAGACCTCGAGTCTGTGTTATCTGCCCAAGCCTCTGGCTTCGGCAGAAAACACAGACCTTGGTCTTAATAATTTACGATGTCATGCTCAACCTCACCCAACCTCACCCAACCTCACCCTCACCTCACCCCGATCTGACACAGACACAGACCTTGGTCTTAATAATTTACGATGTCATGCTCAACCTCACCCAACCTCACCCAACCTCACCCTCACCTCACCCCGATCTGTATGCAATATGCAATGGGGGTGGGTGGTATGAGTTGGGTTTCATAAAAGAAAACATATCACAGGCCAGATAATATTGTAAAAGGGGTCTATCGCTAATAATCTTTTCTCTCTTTTGTAAGATTACTGCTCATAATCATCGGAAAATGTTTTTTTGATTTGTGAAAGACTAGGAAAACACGCCGACAACTTACAAGTTATGAATGTTCATATTTATAGCTGGAAACGTTTGACGCCAGCAAAAAAAAAAAAATGTTATTCGATTATTAATTACTTTATCAACCACTGAGCAACCAACTGAATCCAAATATAGCAAATCGTATTGTGGCGCCTTCGAAAGGTAACGGTCCGAGGCTCACTTGTGATTGGACAGAACACATTAAACATCTGAGACATATTTTAAGTGTCCCTGGTTTTATTATTCTCACTATAATATTGAATATAGATTGACTAATTTTAATATTGCAGGCTCAAACCCTTCTATGGAGTGTGATAGTGCTCCACAGGAAGATGCACATGAACCTGGTAAGTCAATTTATACAGTGGTCACATCAAATTCTTAGCTTTCAGGCGATCTTTGATTTGAATCATAGAGATTTCTGTTTGGGAATAGACATTAATTCCCGCATTGGCTTCAAGTTACCACTGAACAATGGTTCCAAGTCAAAGTTGATAAAATACAGTAAATGTATGAAAACAGTCCAACCTCGACTTGGAACCATTGTTTCGTAGTCACTGGAGTGAATGCGGGAAAGGTCTATTAAAGTTAATTAACAATAAATCAGCTCAGGAGTTCTTTCAATATTTTTGTGATTATTTTCAATATTTGACACTGAATAAATTACTAGTTTACTTATGACAAGATTACAATTATGAGGAAATAAGTATTCAATATACACCAAATCTAAATATGGCGACCAATTTGAATAACTATTATTATATTTTTTAATAACTGTTATTCACTCACTAGCCTCATATTCATGTGAAAACTCTATTGTATTCCATCATGAACACGAGGCTAGCCAGTCAAGAATAATAGCAAGTCGCCATATTTAGATTCGGTCTATGTATTAGTATGAGCCAGTAGCTGAGAGTAGTCACGCCATGTAATACATTCACAGCCGTAGATATAGTACGCACTCTGAAGCTGGCAAAGGATGTCGGTAATATTTATAATACTCTATTTAAGTATTATTTATTACTAGTTTTTTGAGGAAATATTTGTTTCATCATTTATACCACTGCAACAACTTGTTATGGTTAAATAACACAAACCAAACAAACAATTATGATATGAATAAATTGATATCTGGAGAAGAAATGCCGACATCCATTGCAGGTTTCACATTGTGGCCTGTATCTTCTAGTCATGCATCAGTGTGATGTAATATACCCCACCCACCCAGGCCTACTGAACTCTAAACTTTCCCCAGTTTCCCCTATATAGCTGATAAATAGCACGTATAAATATGATACATAACGTCTGTTCTTTGTTCTCTAAAGGAATGGACGAAACGGCAGGTGGAATTACAAAGGAAATATCAAAAACCTCTACTCCAGTCTCAGACCAAGACGAGAAACAAGCTAAAGATACTGACCCTGACGTTAATTGTTCATGTACTTACAATGAGGTAATGCATAAAGCTATATCAGAGGAGCCTTTGGTTGCCTCTGATAATGGTCGACAACCTTTCCTTTCCTTTGCTTTCCTTTATTTGCTTTCCATTTCTTTCTCTTGCTTTCCTTACCTTTCCATTGCATTCCTTTCGTTTATTTTGCTTTTCTTTACTTTATTTTCTTTCCATTCCTTCCCTTTGCTTTCCTTACCTTTTCCTTTCCTTTATTTTGCTTTACTAGTACTTTGCTTTCCTTTCGTTTCGTTTCCTTTATTTCCTTTCCATTCCTTTGCTTTTCTTTGCTTTACTGTACTGTACTGTACTGTACTGTACTTTATTATGCTTTTTTTTTTTTTTTTGAATAATGGTGATTAAGTTTACAATTAATAACAACAGCACTTCAAAAACTCATTAATAATTCATGAGAAATTTTCAAAAGAAATCGTAACCGTGACGAGTGTTTTAACTGAAGTTATAGATTCACCCTAATTTACATAAACTTTAACCTTAATTTTCTCTAATAAACTTTCACAAATCCTTGATTTTTTTTTACAAAAACACAAAATATAGGTTGGGGTTTTTGAAGTCGTTCAATAAACTCGCAAATCGTGTTTTATCAGGTTTAAAACCACTTGGCTTCGCCGCGTGGTTTTAAATCCTGATAAAACACTCCTGCTCGTTTATTAAACATTACATAAATGCTGCTGCTTAGATTTCTATAAATATAAATGCTGTAAGTAGATTACAATATAAAAATAATAATAATAGATTATAGATAGAATTGATAACTAAGTTGTAGTTTACAATTAATGACAACAGCACATTTATTTTACTTTACTTAACTTTATTTTACTTTGCTTTACTTTACATTACTTCACTTTACTTTACTTTCTCAGGATGATGGTCTTATGATAATGTGTGGTATGTGTAACACATGGCAGCATGCAATATGTTATGGTATACTGGAAGAGAATGAGGCTCCAGAACTTCATATTTGTGCTTTATGTTCTAAGGTAAATACACTGTATCACTTGAAATCGCTAGGTCTGTACTTGTATATAGATTTAACTATAAATAATCTACTTGGTCAAAGCACATGTGGGTGGTTGTCTACTCGACAGTTTATACTACTTTGACCATGCACATCTGTGAATTAAAAAGTGCCTGACTTTAGTTATTGCTTCTTCGAAAAAAAGATCAACGTTTTCTTTCTATACTCAACGAAGGGTTAAAAATGCAAGAAAAGAAACAACGACTTATTAATCAACAAGGCGTGATATAATGTTTTCAATGTGACTCCTGTGATGAGGCTCCTGAGGGGGGTCCGAATCCCATTTCCCAGTTGATATTTGGACCAAATCCCAGTCAAAAATCACACAATCCCATCAGTTTTGCTCAAGTTTTTAATCCCATTCCCATTTTCTATTGTTCTTTTATTTGTAAATCCCAGTCCCAGTGCATCCAATCCCATTTCCTAGTCCAAAATAAGGCCAATCCCTGCTCCCATTTTACCCATTCAGGACCCACTGTGATGGGAGTCTAGGTTACACCTATTAAAAAATGTACGAACGCATCGAAGAACACAGAAGCATCAACCATTGGCAAACATTATCGATTGATAGATAAAACTACACCCAATGGAATACCGTATTTACTCGAATAAATTACATTTTTCTCGAACTCACTGTCCCCTTCTTGATCAGAATTACGAATATTAGGCAGATGGGCGAGCGGTAAAATATAATTACTTTGAACTGAAGAATATAATTTTTGATGAAAAAGTGTGGCGCTTATTGGAGGGCGTTGCTTAATCAAAATCAAGTAAGGCTGCCAGCTATTCGAAATTCTTTATACACCTATTTCAAAAATCGTTGTCGCAAACAAAGCCACAGTCCACACTCTGAAGCCTGCAAAGGATGTTGGTATTTCTACTCTTGTTATCGATTTATTCATAGCATATTTTGGTTGTGCTTGTTTGTGATGTGTTATATGATCATAACTAGTTGTTGTTGTGTTAGATATAAATAGAAACATTTTTTTTAAATGAATCACAAATTAAGTCCATGTAACCGGCATCCTTTGCAGGCTTCAGATTGTGGACTGTAGCTTCGGCTGCGACAACGATTTTTTAACTAGGTGTATATGGGAGAAAAAACATACTTTAAACGTGCAGTCAGACTCCCTGAAGGCCAAACCGGCTCTTTGTATAAACAAACAAATTTGTTATCCATTTACTCTAGGACCTTGACAATTTTCTTTTCAATAATCAACTTAAAAATGGTGTCGGACATACACAGAAACGTCGCGTTTATATCCCTAGTACATATAACTTGTTGTACGTTCTCTTCAATTCTTTTTTATTCTATAGAAAGTACTTATTGATATATATATTTCCCATGATAAATTGTCTAGTGGTTATCCAGTAAGGTGGTCATATCTTCGTCGACTTCCCTTATATAGCTTCCTATTATTACAATTTATGTTTAATCTTCCTTGTCAACAGAAAGATGGGGTTGCTAAGTGCACTGACCCTTCATTGAAGAATCTTAACCCTGTCGTACTTCAGGTAAATAGCCATACTGTACAGGTCCATTGGGTCGATAATGATAACTGTACTTTAGGGATAACAATGTGTACACAATTGTACATACAATTGCATAAATGCGTCATTTGTTTCACATCATATAACGAATAAGTATTCAAATCTGTACATTTGTAGCGCTATTTTTAATAAATCTATTTCATTGAATTATATTAAAGATGTTTCGACAAGAGAGGCCTCTTTAACAGTTGACACTGCTTACAGTTTCCGCATTTTGTTTCCGCATTTTATTTCCAAAAACGTTGAACACTGAATACTCCATACTGAATAGTGCATTCCAATACTGAAATGCAATTTGGTTCATGTCATGTTGTCTAAGGTGAAATATATACTAATAATAATTTATTTCATTTTTATGGCATTCAATCCGAAACAATATACTAGCTAAATATAGGGAGCAGATCACTATATAATATTAAATTTTTATTTTCATATTGATGAGACCCACAATGCCCTTGGGTCTTGGAATGCACTATTCAGTATTCAAAGTTTGTTGAAATAGCTGTAGTCATAAAGACATTTGCGCAACACAATACAATACAATAAAATTTTACGAGGGAAAATACGTATTAACGCTAACATACGGCCCTCTAATTAAATAAATAATAAAGCAATATAAGTATTGAAGATTATCACAGCGCATTTCATAATTATGAGACCTCGGACTTTCAACATGCAAGAGGCGTCTGCTGCCAATCAATAACATCAGTCGTTATTTTTAACCTTTGATTGACGGCAGTATAAAAATCCTGTTCCACGTTAGTATTTGATCGATCTTCAATGACGGCGTAATTATGAAAGGTGCTGTGATGTAGTATGGACAGACGTTCATGCTATTTGTTGATTGTAGTGTAGATAATTCAACTTGTCCAATGTATATACAAGTTGTCAGAATTAGTTGGTAGCAAGTTTAATTGACTTATTAGTTGACAGATTGATAAGATGAATGGTTAACCGCATCTAACGAATTAAATGACTGACTTTATATCTGAACAAAATAGCTTACTGTCTGAACGAGTGACTGAATGACTGACCTACCGTGACTGACTGACTGACTGACTGACTGACTGACTGACTGACTGACTGACTGACTGACTGAAAAGTCATGGAAGTATAGTTTAATTTTTAAATGAAAACATTGATAATTTTGTATTTTGTTAGTCTACGTGTCTATGGCGAAGAGCTTTGTCTGCATGTACTGAGATGAGCAGAATCTTACCTACAATGCTATCAAGACGACTAGGTAATATCACAGCAAACTAAACCTTGCTTATCATTATTATTATACATTGCATTACACTTACCTCGACTTGATTATTCTTGATATCACAAAAACCTCATCAAATAATTGTTTATAATCATCAAAACAGGGTAGAAATGGGGGGGGGGGGGGGGGGGGGGGGTGGAGGAGGTGTGGTGTCAGTTATCAGTTAGAATTTAGCTCGTTTTTGCAGAAAATTAGGTCGTTTGTCAGTTGTCAGTAAAATTCTTGGTTTGTTAGTAATATTGCAGTTTACATTACTATAATATTATATGTTACAATGTAGTATTATAGACGAACTACTCACCGTTCACTTCAGTTTCTTCACACAACATAGCCTCGTTTCTCAGTTGTCAGTGGCGTTTTTGGCCATTTCAGTATCAGGTGTCAGTTAACCCCATTACTACCCTGTCAAAAATAGCTCTTCTCAACAAGGTTGGCGAAGTATATACACCTATTTCAAAAATTGTAGTCACAATCAAAGCTACGGTACACTCTGAAGCCTGCAAATGATGTTGGTATTTCTTCTCTGGTTATCGATTTATTCATAGCATATTTTGGTTTTAAGTGTTTGTGGTATATGACCATAACAAGTTGCTGCAGTGGTAGATGATGAAACAAATATTTATTCCAAAAGCGCACAATAAATCACACATTCAGTTCATATTACCGACATCCTTTGCAGGCTTCAGAGTGTGGATTGTAGCTTAGGCTGCGACAACGATTTTTGAAATAGGTGTATATGTATCACATGACCAAGTATATGATGGAGCTTGAAACCATTCTTATCGGCGCGTCTTTTGAGAATATTAATATATAATATTAACCTCCAGTACTTACTTATACCCTTGCTGAAAATATACCTTGTGAACTATTTTCCAGGTATTGAAATCACCGTTGCTCAAGGACTGATGAACAGACTTGAAAAGGAGGGCTTTATTCGACCTGCTCTTAAAGGGAAAAGGTAAGACATTACGGGTATATGGAATATCTTTGTTACTTCAATAAGATCAGCTTCAAATCTCTTAATCTTTAAATACGGATATCAAAGTGCTCCAGTTTCACGTTATTTAGTACCGCTGTGCTATTTGAAAAAGGCGCATTTGCATATAGTAAGCCGCGATTTGTTGTAAAAATATTCACAAATTCCAAGCCAGTCACGGGAAAATACTGCCACTAAAAAATAAAAAAAAACATTGAGATTTACTACGGATCAAAATTACAGCAGTTCTCAGTCACACGTGCACCGCTCGCATAAAAAGCACCGCTATAAAACGTGAAGTTGGTGGACGTCAATCAAACTGTGTTTACAAGAAGCATGGTGTTTTTACTTCAGTTGGGCTGCGAAACATGTCTGAATCCGATGAAGAGGTTGTTGTAGGAATTCAGACATGTTTCGCAACCCGACTGAAGTTTGACGTCCACCAACTTCACGTTTTATAGCAGTGCTTTTTATGCGAGCGGTGCACGTGTGAATGAGAACTGCTGTAACCCTGTACAAATGCGCCTTTTGTCAAATTGTACAGCGTTGCTAGATAACATGAAACTGAAGTATTCGATCTCGTTCAGACCATTTTTTATGGGGAAATATCCCTTTGTGTGGAACTTTACGAGACTGCGTACTGGGGAACTTTCCCTAAGACCCTATTCAGAAAGCGTGGCCATTAACATCCTTTAGTTAGAAGGCACCATTGCTTTTAATAGAAACAGCACATTCAAATTAGTGATCTTCCAAAATTTCAGGGTAATAAAATTATAAATGATAAAAAGCTTTGATGTTATTGGAACATTTGAAAAACTCTACAATCATTTAATATATGACAACATACCTCAACCAAATAACTAATTGTACTCTTTCTTGTAATGGAAAAATATTTTCGAAATCTTTTATTGTTCATGGTGCTCGTTCTTATTATTTCTCTCATTTTTCATAGGGTCTACGCAGGCCATGGCTAGCCCAACGTATTTCAATTGAAATATAACAGTACTTAATATTTCCTATATTCTTTTACAGGCTCGGAAAGATAATCAACAAGGCAAAACTCACAATAGAGGATTTGAAGACTTACATGGATTGTGAAACGCAAGAGAGACAGAAAACATTTGAGAAGATTTCCTCTGTGGACAACAAAAATGTCAGTAAAAACTCTAACGATTCATTAACAATATAATCTACAGTTGACTCTCTCCTAACGACCATCTTCCGTAAGCGATCACTATTTCAATATCCCGGTTTTTTCCCCATATCAACGCTGCAATAAATTTCTCTCGTAAGCGACCGCGACCACCTTTAGGGTTCAAGTTTTTGACTTTTTCATTGTTTTTCCTCTCTCGAAAGCGACCGTCCAGAGTCATTAGACTGCTGCATTTTGGAAAACAATATCTAAAACATCTTTACCGTGGCGGAAAAATAAACCAAACTTAGAGAAAATACAGTAATTTTGAAATTCGTTGATAATTTTTGACATGTGTCCGGACGTGTTACAAATTATGCATGGTTTGAGATTCATGTGATAGGGTTCTTGTGGTGTTGGCTAAGATTCTCGTAAGCGACCATCGCCCGTAAGCGACCATCGCCCTTAAGCGACTACTTTCTTCTGGTTCGAGGATGGGTCGCTTACGAGAGAGTCAACTGTATAGTTAGAAATGCACGCATGCGCTTGTGTCGAGCAAACAAGAAAGATTGAATGATTAAGGGCCAACCTTCTGAAAAGAGATTGAGGGAAAGTATCAGTGTTTTAGTGGTGCAAAAGGTTTTTTTTATAATAGAGATATTTTCAATATTTTCAAGCATTATAGCAATGTTTTCAAGCATTAAATTTAGCCTAATCAACAGTCTTTTTAATTGGGCTTCCTGTTTTATAATCAGTTCTTTTTCTGTGAGACAGGAAGCCCAATCAAAAGTAAAAAAGAGTTGCCTGCAAAGGCGGCTGAGCTTTTAAATTTTTTTATCCCGAACGGTTTCAGGCTACAAGTATAGACAGTATTACAGAGAAGGCCTCTAATATGGATCTATCAGGGAGACTGAGAGGAAGGAAATCAAAGGTAATCTATTATCGTTTATCATAAAATAACTATTTTGTCTTCGCTCGTTTGCGATCTAAAAATAGATAGTTTGAGATTCGTATTAAGATTTATTATCACTATTTTATGATAATATAATGATATGATATAATGAAATTTGAAACAACGTAAAAAATGTTGACTTAACTTTACTGTCGTTTCGAGCTTACTGACGTTTCGAGCTTTAGACCTTCGCGATCGTCGGAGTAAATATCACTATTACAAATAGAAACACTAGCGAGTTAACTAGTATAGCCTGCTTCGGTGTTTGATATCATGAACATCCATGAACGATAGGTAATATAATGAAATTTGTAACACCGTAAAACATGTTTATTAAAAAATGTTTTTTACGGTGTTACCAATTCCATTATATTACCTAACGTTTATCACTGTTATATATTTTAAAATTACCCCATTAAGTCGTTTGAGAAAAATACGATCGTAAAGTTTGTAGACTTTGAATTCGTGCACAAAAATCCGGGAGGGATACTCCAAGTATATACTCACGTTTCTTAAAAGTCACCCCGGAACAGTAGAAGCCGGTATTCGATGCTCAATACAAATTTTGGATTTTTTGCTATTAAGCCTACTTTAAATAATGTTTTGACGTGTTGAAATCTTTCAGGATATGGCGCAAGTAAGCAAGCAAGGCAAACGAAAGGGGAAAAGAGTCATTTCAAATGCAGATGAGGTAATACTCGATATCGATATCTATAATTTAACAAAAGGCGCATTTACACAGGCTAAGCCTCGATTTGTTGTAACATATTCACAAATATTAGAGATTATCCCTGTGCAAATGTGCCTTTTGTCAAATTGTACAAAAGTGCTAGATAACATGAAACTGGTCTATTAAAAAAATACTTTTCAAATTGTTTTCACGTTCGTTCTTTAAAACCATCAACATTGCTGGAATTCTCATTAAGCAAATGTAGGTATTATCGTTGTCTGAAATCATCAACAACAGTATCATCCTTATCTTATTACTTTTTGTACGTTAATGCCGGCAACATTTGCCGTATAGATAAACACTTAATTTAACAACATTACTGCTCTATCCAAATGGGTTTATAAACAATGTGCACCTTATTACCATTATACACCGAATTAAAGAATGGCTAACAATTTGAACAACTATTGTACCTGACTGGATAGCCTCTTTTACATAGATATCGTGTTCTAATGGTACATGAGGCTAGCCCGTCAAAAACAATAGGAGTTCGCAAAAGTTCGATTATATTCGGCCTATAGCTGATTGAGGGGGACATTGGGGTTTGCGGTATTGCGGTATTGGCCATTTTTTAATGCGATATTGCGGTAAAAGGAATACATTTTTGCGGTAATGCAGGATTTAGGATACCTGCGTTATGCAATATTTATCCTTTTTTGAAGAGGTATTTTGGTGAAATAAGCAAAATCTAGCGGTAATGCGAGATTTAGAATTGCTGCGGTATGCGATATTAACGGTTTTTGTTTTTGCATTTTTTTGGTACGTATGGATGGTGAAAATACCCAAAACGTTTAATGACCTTTGATTTAAATTAAATGTTGTGCGGTATGCGGTTTTTGCGAATTTTTTTTGCAGTAATGCGAGATATTTAAATATTTTTTGCGGTATTGCGGGATTAATCCCCCCCCCCCCCCCCCCCCCCCATGTCCCCCTCCTGATTGTAAAGCGAATACTCCAGTTTCGTGTTATCTAGCACTGCTGTACTGTTTGTACAAAAGGCGCATTTGTACAGGGCTAATCTCGATACAACAAAAATTCAAATGTGATTTCTATTGTGAAGCAATAGCATTTTTTCGTGCTTTGCTTGGAATTTGTGAATATTTTAACTGAAATCTAGGCTCAGCCTGTGAAAATGGGCTATTTGTCAAAAAGTACAGCGGTGCTTTATAGCATGAAACTGGAGTATTGACACGATTAGAAACGTCCTACATTTACGAATGCATTTGGCGGGAGGTTTTGTATCAGATTTGTAAAATATTATAGACATTATGCTATTATTATTATCCTGATTTATTTTGGTATTTTGGGGGAAGTATATTTCCAAATTGAAGTGTTTATCATCTGAATTTCAGTACCATGAGTTTGAAATATCTGACAGCCAGGAACCGACACATGACGATGAAGCACCGGCCAGGAAGCGAAAAGCAAGCATTGCTAACAAAGCAATACTTGTATAATTAGGGTGAAACCGAAATTATGTTCTCTTTCCTAAGATTTGTCGAAAGGAAACTGCTTAAAACTTTACACACTTGAAATGCCTTTGACAAAAAAGAAAGTATTTCTGAATAAACCCTCACGCCCCATATTTTTAAAACAAGATTGCAAGAGAAATAATTCAAATTGGTCACACTATTTAGTTTTGGCATAGAAAATGCGGCTGTTTCCCGTTTGTTGCAGTTTCGAAAACATTATTTTATAACTGATCATAAAACCGTTATTTCTCATTTACAATCTTAAAAAGTTGTGTTCTGGTTTTCATAAGTACATTTTTCAACATATTCACTGTGAAATAGTTATTTGTTGCAAAAGGTTATATTTTATATAATTTAACCTGTAATTTATTGCAATGATATTAAAATCGCTATTAAGAATTGTTTTCTCATATATCTATTTTTGTGTCTATTTATTCTAGCTTATATATGTGTAATTTAATGTTTGTATCGAAAAGTAAAACATTCACTATTTTTTGCAGAATAAACACTCCACTCCACTCAACCATCACAAAATAAAATAATTCTCTAGTAGAGGATGGACTTTTTCTGTCGGTCGCAAACCATATCAGCGTAAAATTCTTTATTCGATGTGCAAAGGATTTTTAGCACCAAAACACGCAAATTATACAATTACATGTAAAAATATCTAAGTTACTGAATCTAACACACACTGATTACCGAACCGATATGAGCACACGATTTTCAATAGCCCACGTAAATGTACTGATATGTGACATTCATTGTCAGTCAGGTTCACACTAGCGACATAAGCATAAGCAACATACGCAGACTCAGTGAAGCATTCTTTGACTAGGTGTGAGAAAAGGCAAGTGCGGTTAATGAGAAAAGCCCAACTGAGTCTGCGTATGTTGCTTATGCTTATGCTTATGTCGCTAGTGTGAACAAGGCTTAAGCCTGGTTTTCACTAGCGACGCAACGCAAGCACAAGCATGTGAAAACGAGACGTGAATAAGCGCAAGCGCAAACAAACTATTCCCTAGTGCCATGCGCAAGCACAAGCACAAACGCAAGAAAAAAGGACAATTTTTGATACCTTGCGCTTGCGTGGGCGGTTTTCACTACGAAATAAGGCCTCTTGTGCTAGGCTTGCGCCTGCGCTTGCGTCGCTAGTGAAAACCAGGCTTTAAAGCCTTGTTCACACTAGCGACATAAGCATAAGCAACATACGCAGACTCAGTTGGGCTTTTCTCATTAACCGCACTTGTCTTTTCTCACACCTAGTCAAAGAATGCTTCACTGAGTCTGCGTATGTTGCTTATGTCGCTAGTGTGAACCAGGCTTAACGCTCACTTTTTTTCTAATTCCACTGAAGATGTTTTATGCCGATACTGCCGATACATGAATTAGAGTGATCATGGATAAATATAGGCCCGGGCAAACGGCTTCAACATTTGGTTAAACCTACGTTTGATTTTGTTGAATGGCAATGTTGAAGCCGTTTGTCACCCTATTTCAACATTGTTATTGAAACCGTTTATCCAACAAAATCGAGTCAATGTTGAAGCTATTCTAAGCATGCACTAAGAATGAAAGCGAGTATTTACATAACAATAGATATCCCATCATGCACCTTCTTGTATATATTAGCCCGCTCAAGTTTTTTAGTGGCAATGAGTTGATTTTTTTTTTCCTTTCCTGGCTGCCATATACTCTCCCCCAGGTGGTTCGGGTCATTTAAAGAATTTCAAAAGTTCTCAGATTACCGGGGCACAAAAACATTGCAAAATAACAGATTTGTCGTTTATAGTAATAACGATTTATTGCTGTATTTGTAACCCAGGTTTGTTTGTTGTTTTTTTCTTTACAACCCTGAATATTTTCGTCCGTTTGACTTACTAGCTAGAGATAGATTGAAGTCTACTATGCAATACGGTTTTTTGAGATTGCATAAACCGATTGTCCGCTGTTGCAGGTTTATTTGAGATAGACAGGAATTCACGGGTAGCTGTCAAATGTGAACAATGTATGATTGCAAAACATTGACAAACGACAAGGACTCGGCGCAAAGCTTGCCAACTAAACGTCGGCTTTGGATACGTATACCCTTAATTGCCTATATCAACCGATATGAAAAGTCACAGCGAAGAATATATAGTCTAACGAAGCTCTCAAGAAAGTTATAAAAAAATTCAACGTCGGATATAAGAATAAGCCCAAACTTAATCGATGCCATTAGTTAGTTGCGAAATATTAAAAATTGCGTTGTAACTCCACGTTAACATACCAAGTAATCGAAGTAGTTTAATTTTTTCAATTGAAGACTCGAAAATACGAGGCACAATAGTCCTTCTTCAATATGCGCGTGATAAGGGATGTCAAAAGTTATGTGAAAAATCCTAAAAATAACTCTCCAAAAATAAGAACTCGCTTCATTTAAAATTGCTCTCTTAGAAATTTACCAAATTCGGCTAACGTCGTTCCCACGATGTATCCTAGCACTACCTAAGACCGATTTAAATATCTCACCGCGCCCGGAAAAATGGCCACAAGGAAAATCCCCCATAGCATCCTAACGTTGCTACTGGATGCTCCGATCTCAAAAAACCGTATTGCATAGTAGACTTCAATCAATCAAGTAGATGGTATAGCATACTATGACAGAAAGTTGCTTCAAAGCACACATTTTTTCGGTTGAAACTGGTGGTCAGGTAAAAATACTGAATCGAGCCACGTTAACGTCTCAATCTAGCTGGACGAGTCCCCAATTTTTTCTAGCTTATTTGATGTGTCTCATTTGGCTTTATCAACTGCATGGCAAAGTCTCAGACATATTCTTTGCTTTTTGCCGCCAACGTCCTTAAGCCATTTTATAAAATAGCTATTTGAAATCACGTATTTTGATTAATTGAGGAGCACGCTTTATGAGAGCACACAGCACGCGCGTTTGAATGTTGATCAATTTGTATTTTATAAAAGAAATAGAAAACTTGCTTTCTGTGCTGTATGCAGTTATAAAGCACTTAGTAATTGTCAGAACACTCGAGAAGTGTGGACTCTTAACACTTCTGACAACCCCGCGTGCTGTATAAGTGCACACAGCACGCGCGCCTGTTTTCTATTGCTTCATGAGAGAATAGTGAAATAATCGTATTTTCTGGGGTGAAAAAGCAATAAATTGTCAATCTAACTCAAAACGTGAGAAATGTAGTTGTTTATGTTAACTTTATTGTTGAAATTCCGAAAGCTTGAGTTTTAGATATATTCAATGTGCTTTGCGTAACGCTTAATTGAGTGAAATATACCAACATGTAAACGAGGTTTTGCGTGTTTTTGGATATGTTATTCTAGAAATGTTATGCTAGAGCACAGTTGTATTTTTTTAGTTCTGGTGCATGTACCTAAACCCTGTATCACCGCTGAATGTAATAACAACGCTAAATGTAATACCAACCCTAAATGTAATAACGTTTTCACGCTTAATGTACGTAATACCTAACATTTTTGTGATCGGTTAGTCGTCAATTACAGAGGTGTTTCTATATAGGGGGCAGTCCCAGGGTGCCGGTGATTCCACTTTCTAAATCAATAAGCGATAAAAAAAACTTTTTTTGACCAGAGTGCTATGACGTCATAGTAACAATTTGGACATTTTGAAATAATTCAGAATGGAGAAAAAGATGCATTTACTGCTTTTAACAAATACAAAATGCAACGCAACGCAACAGGGGCCGGTTGTACGAAGGGTGAAAAGCGCTATCCACCGGATAAATCCTTATCCAACGGATGAAATCTATAAAAAACCTATGCAGTGGATAACTTTTATCCGCGGATAACTTGATCCACCTTTCGTACAACCAGCCCCAGATGTTTAATGCTTTTTTATTCAAATGACAAATTATGAAAAATATTTTTTTAAGGCGTTATTTCTTTGAATACAAATACAAATGAAACACTGCACTCGAGTAACACACTATCCTATTCAGTACAAAAATAGTTTGCAATTATTAATTATTGATTATCATTCATGAACTTTTGTCATTCCTTTTCTATTCAATATTTTTATAATCACACTTGATATACATTCTGATCGAATGTTCAAATCAGCAACACGAACAGGAACGCTATAAGCAATATGAAAAAGTAAATCTAAAAAGTTAAGCTACAGATTCTTACGATGTTTCCAAATTATATTACGAATATAAAACCAACCAGGTACCTGTGTAAAACAATCTTATCCATGCGTTGAACCATTGGAAAACGTTATTACATTTAGAGTTGGTATTACATTTAGCGTTAAAGCGTTATTGCATTTGGGGTTGGTATTACATAAAGCGTTGTTATTACATTTAGCGTTGTTATTACATTTAGCGGTGATACAAACCCTTTAAGGCACATTAAAAATAAGCAAAAATTACGAATTTTTGGAAACGTCAAAATAGGGTCCATTGTAGCCTGCGTAGCAAGCATTTCTTTTGGGAGGACGGGAGAAAGCTGTTTTTTGGTTATTTTTTATTTTTTTATTATTGTTTTCTTAGGTTTCGCGCGGCCATATCGGTAACACAGCTATCCAAAAATAACCAAAAAACAACTTTCTCCCGTCCCCCCCAAAAGAAACGCTTGCTACGCAGGCTAGGTCCATTGAAAATTCCGTAATTTATTCAAAACGTGCATTAGCAAAACAATTTTTGTACTAAGTTAATAAGGAAGAGTGTGTCTTTGCTATAACAAAAAGTTGTTTAGATAGAACAAAACACGAAGCCGTACGAACGCCCAAGGGTGCCCAAGCCCGTCAGGACCCCAAAAGCAACTTTTAGCAATTTCTCGAGAAGTAAAAGGCGCTCAGGACTAAAAGTTGGATTTCTGAAAATGTCTTACCACAAAGGTTATTTAGGCATAATATGAGCAATTTCGATTTTTCACTGCTGTCCGGTGATTCTCGACCATTACAGACATTGACTCTTAACTCTTCTTCTAATTCCACTGAAGATGCTCTATGCCAATACATTAATGAGAGTGATCATAGCTGCGTGTCACCTTTTATCGACTATTGGCTATAAACATATTACAGAATCTATATTTATTTCAAGGATATTTGATCACAACTATCATTTTAAACGTTCTTTTCATGTTATCTCGATCCTACATTTGGTAATGGATTGATCATCGTTGCATTCTTCAGAACACCGAATCATACAGCTTCCCAACCACTTCTCCTCGACCAGAGTTCTAACAATCGCCAAGTGCTTGATAACTGCATACAGCAAACAAACAAAGTTTTCTATTTCTTTCATAAAATACAAATTTTCTTATTTGATCAACATGTAAACGCGTGTGCTGTGTGCTCTCTTAAACCATGCTTCTCAACCAATCAGAATACGTGAATTATAACAGTTATGTTATGATAAATATTGTTCAACAACATTTTCTTCATCATGATTTGTGTACGTTCTAAAGTGCAAATCGGCCACAGAAACACCTGCCCGGTCTTATACAACCATATTTTATTAGGATTTTTCAGTGGTGAGTTGGAATTAGAATGCTGATCGATTATAACGGTGAAAGTAATGAATTTTGTACTGATTGCGAGTGATTATCGATTAAATTAGTGATAATGTTTCTACTATACTGACTGTTAAACAATTTGATTCAAACTCACGTTTTATTAAAACATGAACATATGGTTCTCAAAGTAAGTGCATTTTATTAATCCTAAAGATATTGCCGAAAATATTGATATAGCTGCACTTCTTAACAAAACATTTTGAAAAGCAAATTAAATCTCCTAGAATACAATCACTCAAATTACCTGACCCACCAATCAGTAACCAGTATTTGAATTTTAAAGAACAATTTAGCTTGATAAAATTTATATTTTTGCTTTTTTCGTCTTTTTCAAAACAGAATTAACATCTGTGAGCGAGATGAGTGCACTAAATATTGGCTGGGAAAATACAACAAACATTATACCAAAGGAAATCTTCTGCAACCTTTCCTCTTCCAATTCTACTGAAAATATGCTTTGCCAATACTTGAATGGTAGTGATCACTCTTGTTTCAATTTTTATCGACTAGTGACTTATCAAATCCAGAATCTAAATTTCTTTCAAGGATATTTGATTACAGCTATTATTCTTAACGCTCTTTTCATGTTATCTGCTACAGCTGGAAATGGATTGATCATCGTTTCAATCTTGAGATCACCGAATCTCCATACACCCTCCTATATTCTGATCACAAGTTTAGCATTCAGTGATCTATTGGTTGGTCTAGTTTATCATCCAGTGAATATTGCACGGGCTTTATATTTATTGCAGGCTGAAATTGATAAGCTGTGTCAGTTAATATTGCCATTCGACACTGGAGCAGTATCCCTTGGAAGTCTATCGGTAGCTACGACGTTGTTGATCAGTATTGACAGATATTTGGCACTAACTCGTAAACATCTTTACAGATCGATTGTCACTAAAAAGAAAACAATTAGATCCTTGATGTTGTTTTGGATCTTAGCATTGTTTTTGGCAAACATACCAATTATTTCGACTCTCATTATTGTTGAAATATGGGTATATAGAGCCCTCTATTTAGGCTGCATTGGCTTAACAACTTTGGTAGCAACATGTACATTCTACGTCCTGTCCTTCAGAAGTCTTCGCCGATATACATCACAAGTACAACCACATGAAACTGGACTACAGGGAACTTTTGATGTACAAAAATATAGAAAAACATTGAAAACAATGTTTATTATTTTGATGTGCCTACTTGTCTGTTATATACCATGGTTTTGTTCGCCGTACCAGAGGATTATCAGTAACAATATATATGATAAACTAGTTTTTCGGTATCTCTCAGTGATGGCTTTTGCACTCAATTCTAGTTTAAATCCACTGATTTATTTGATAAGATTTAAAGATATCCGACAAGCATGTAGACAAACGTTGAGGATTTAGTATCTAACAGGGAATATCTTGGTAAGAACTGGAGGAAAACAAATTGAATACGTTGAAGGATCCGGACTGATTCGGTTGGTGTCCAAGATAATCGTTTCAGGACAGGCACCCGATTTATACATTTTACATACTACCACGAACCTGATTGGCGGAGAGCATACGGTGAATTTTCGATAGCATGTGAACTTGACGGGGTAATGCTTTTATCCGCTAGCGAATAATACATTTATTCTGTCAAGTTTCCAGACTTTCTCCGTTCTCAGGGAGTTGCAGTGAAAATGGCAGCCAGATTTGCTTGTAATTGTCTCTTTTAACTTATTATAATTATTTGTTTACTTTATCATATGCCAGTATAATAAAACAATTATTGAATTCCTTTTTCGTATGATATTGTAAATCATCCAGACCTCGAGTCTAACCGAAGCATAATATTGAAAGCGAAAGGGGATATATTCCATCGAAGCATCATCACAAATGAGGCGAGCAAGACATCAACCTGTGATTTGGGCTCCAAGAAAAACCAAAATTAAAACACAAAATACGGTTTACGGTTTAAGTATTGAAACCTTATGAGAGATGGGAGAGGAAAAGGGATTCGAATATCCTTCCTCCAACATTTTATACCATTTCCTCCCTAATTTTTTCCACCATTTCTTCCTGATTTTGTTTGTTCTTTCTAAATAATAGATATTGATGCTATACATAAGAGTACAAATGGTACAAATTTGAACTATTTAATAGTTTGTATTTCATAGATAACTCTGTTCGCATAAATTTGACCCATGCAATAAGTCCTTACAGTCCAATAAGACCTTATAGTTCAATAGTTAATTAGGTAAAATTGATCTTCTCTCTGCTCCCTTATATTTTAATTTTTCCTGCTCCCTCTATTTTCACCTCTTTTTCTCCTTCCTCTATGTTTATTTTTGCTGTTTCTTCCTCCTCCCTGTTCGGTTCCTCTCCTCTAATGAGAGACACCAAATCCCTTAGAAGTCCTTTTAACTTTTCAGATTTGGCTTTATTCTTGTTTCAGCTATACCAGACATATGGTGTTTGTTGTTATTACCAGAGCTTTCCAGAATGTAGGATACAGGCAAATGTATCTAGTAGTGACAGCAGGGTTGATCAAAAACGTAAAATATTAAAAGATACAAATAAATATTATGCAACTATGAAAACTGATGAAGAAGTTATTGAGTCTTTGATTTTAAATTGTACAACTATAGAAATTGTCTGATGAGAACTATGACACATTGGTAATAATAGAAGATTCTAATATAATAGATATTCCTCAACAATTTTTAATTCATCATGATTTGTGCGCGTTCTAGTGCAAATCGGCCACAGAAACACCTGCCCGGTCTAATACAGCCATATTTTATTAGGATTTTTCAGTGGTGAGTTGGAATTAGAATGCTGATCGATTATAACGGTGAAAGTAATGAATTTTGTACTGATTGCAAGTGATTATCGGTTAAATTAGTGATAATGTTTCTACTATACTGACTGTTAAACAATTTGATTCAAATTCACGTTTTATTAAAACATGAACATATGGTTCTCAAAGTAAGTGCATTTTATTAATACTAAAGATATTGCCGAAAATATTGATAGATGCACTTCTTAAAAAAAACATTTTGAAAAGCAATACAATCACTCAAATTACCTGACCCACCAATCAGTAACCAGTATTTGAATTTTAATGAATAATTTAGCTTGATATATTTCATATTTTCGTTTCAGAACAGGCACCAACATTCTAGACTTTAGGCTTTTATTTTATTCGCACGAATAAATAATGTTAATATTTTTACAGTTTTGAACTTATAGATATCGTATTATTAAATATATTTGCAAAGAGTTTGTATGTTAAGACAAAAAAATAAAAACAAAAAAAACATCGCCTGATAAAGATTAACAATAGCATTTGAAACGTCGCAATCCAATATTCTCTACCAATGATCATTCTACTTATTAAAAATGGGTCACAATATTTCCAGTTTATGCAGCCTAGAATGTATGGCTAGAAATAAAGAACTGCCTGCTAAGCCGTTTCTACTTTCCTGAATTTAAGAGACGTATGTAAGATCCTGGGTGTATAAGTAAGTCAATTGAGGAAGACTCAAAGCAGATGAACCAATTACAGGATGCATGATAGCGTAACAATTCATCTATTTTGCTTTTAATTAAACTTGTGCTTCAGCTGTGTCCAATAAAAGTCTGTCTATTTGCTTGTATTTGGGCGGCATTTTTTGATCAAATAATTATGATTATTAAAATATGATGTTCGAATGATTTCTCGGTAGGCTTAATTGGAGGGAAATGGTGTCAACATCTCAAAGGAAAGGAAAAAGACGTGGCTTTTCTTTTTACTTTTAGTCAGTTTCTAGAAAAACAAACTTTGCAGTTTGAGCATATCAAATTTTGGTCAAAACTTTTGAAATTCAGTTGAAAAATATTAAAACAAAATATATTAAAACGAAATATTATGTAATGATGTTAATTATAATAAGTAGACGCGAAACACTAAGATACATTGTCGTTGCTTTCTAGGGACTGATTGGCCAGCAATTACGCTTTAGCGAACGTTAATCGGCCATCTGTTGACGGCTCGCACAAATTTATTAACTTTGATATCGCACATTGTACATCTGAGTCTTGTTTAAACAATTTTTGGCTTCTTATGCATTAATTAAAATCAATTAAAAACAAACCCAGCCAATTCCAGTTCAGGATAAATTGACTGTATATCAATTGTCATACAGCCTGTTTCAGATTAGAATCTATAGATATCGGCAGGCAAATCAGCTAACAGGATGGATTCGACAGGAACTGGTTATGAAAAGATAGCAAAGATCTTACAAGAGAACAGTTTATGTAAAGTTTCTTTTCCTAATTCCACTGAATATGATATATGCCAATACATGAAAGGGAGTGACGATTTTTGCGGATCTTTTCTTCAATTGCTTAATATTTACATATCGAATAAACTGGATTTCTTTCAACGGTATTTGATTGTATCTATCTTCCTCAACGCTGTTCTCATGTTAACTGCTACACTTGGAAATGGATTGATCATCGTTTCAATCTTCAGATCACCGAATCTCCATACGCCTTCCTATATCCTGATCACAAGTTTGGCGTTGACCGATCTGTTGATTGGTTTTGTCTATCAGCCATTGAATATTGTTTGGTTTCTACATTTATTACAAACTAAACTTGCTAAACTGTGCCAATTAATGTTGGTGTTTGAAATTGTAGCTACATTCATTGGATATGTATCGATATGTATTTCTCTGCTGATCAGTATTGACAGATATTTGGCACTAACTCGTATGCAGCGTTACAGATTGATTGTCACTAAGAAGAAAACAATTATATCTGTGATCTCTATATGGATTTTATCATTATTCTTAACTCTTATGTTTCACAAATATGTTGTTCAAGTTAGAACAAAGTATGTATATGAAGGCTGCATTGGTTTAACAACTTTGTTAGCAACTTGTACATTCTACTTCTTATCCTTCAGAAGTCTTCATCAATATACATCACAAATACAACCACAACAAAACGGACTACAGGGAACATTTGACTATCATAGATACCGAAAAACATTAAGAACAATGTTGATTATTATGGGATGTCTACTTGTCTGTTATACGCCGTTGCTTTGTGTCTTTTTTCTGTATGCAAGCAACAGTAAAATTGATGTCAGTATAGTTTTTCACGTTTTTTCATTGGTAGCTTTTGCACTTAATTCCACTATCAATCCACTAATTTATTTGATAAGATTTAAAGATATTCGACAATCATGTCGACAATTTCTGAGGATTTAACACTACATATCACTGCAAGAACTGTAAGAAAATATCAGATTTAAGTGGATATAACGACTCGACTGCGTCGTATTGTTTTAAAATCTCTTTAAGTGACAAAGAATGGGACTTATTGACGTTTCGGACATGATAATTGTTAAGATGAGTAAGTTTTTGCTTTGTCTTTTTCTGTTGTGTCAAAAACCTATAGTAGTTTGAAATCTATTTCAATTTCAGTTGTCTTGTTTCTACTGAATAACAATTTCAGTGGTTTCGACTCCACTCTTATCATTGTAAATAGACACTTGGCTCTAAGTCGTAGAAAATTATACAGATTGATTGTCATTAAAAAGAAGACAATTAAATTCGTAGTATTGTCTTGATTTTGCTAATAGTTTTATTGATACTTTCCCAAATGATTATTGAAAAGAACACATAGATATTCCTTCATAGCAACCATTGGGCTAACAACTTTGTTAGCAACTTGTACATTCTACATCTTACCCTTCAGAATTCTTCGTCGAAATGCATCACAAGTACTATTATAAACAATTTCTAAACATTTATTTTTCTTTAACAAAAATGTATATTTTATATTTTATTTATTTATTTATTTATTTAATTAATTAATTAATTAATTAATTAATTAATTAATTTATTTATTTATTTATTTATTTATTTATTTATTTATTTATTTATTTATTTATTTATTTATTTATTTATTTATTTATTTATTTATTTATTTATTTATTTATTTATTTATTTATTTATTTATTTATTTATTTATTTATTTATTTATTTATTTATTTATTTATTTATTTATTTAAACCTATATTTGCTCAGTGTTTTCCCCAAGAGCTGAGCTCATCGTGGGAGATTACACAGTACTAATTTAAAATATTTATGGAGTTTAAGGAATAGAACAAAATACAAATACAAAAATGTAAATATTGACATAAAATAATTGAGAAAAGACACTATTACACGAGATAAATATATGAAAAGAAAATGAAAGAAAAAATAAACTGAAAAAAATACATAGTATAATATATGTAGTATTTTGCCGGGATGGCAGGGATTCACGCAGATAAACTCACAGGATTGGATTCAACAACTATTCTCACTGATCATCTACTCCCAAGGGAGATGGTTAATGATATGCAAGACTATATAAACAATGCATTTGGTGTTAGCTCATTCTTAGTTGCCCAAACTAGCGAGACAAACAACATCAAACCTTGGATTCGTACTCCGGCGGTTGGAAAAATGCTATATCCACGACTAGGCGCAGACTGGCCATGTATGAGTTTTAGTGTTCTTGGAGTTAAGTGTACCGTGTGTTTGACTCACTTTTAGTGGAAGCGAATGTTAATTTTACGTGGAATATCTTGGGTTAGTTACTAGCACACGTGTCTTACGTAGCGAATGTATGCTATTCTATATTATTCAGTTTTCGGCTTTCGGCCAGAATTTGTGTAGTCGCTCGCGTGTAAGTTAGTCGCTCTATATTTCAGTGTAATTGTGTCTTAGGCGTGTTTACCGTTGTATTTAAATGTTCATCGTTTGTGTTTGTTGTCCGTACCGTATGTAACCTAGTCATGTCTTATCGTACTTAGTCCGCTGTTCGTATCGCTTGTCTTATAGGCGTGAGTTCACCGGTGTAGTTGTTCGTCGCTTGTGTTTGTTGTCCGCACAGTGTGTTACTAATAGTCTCGTTTTCATTTTACTTCTATTTTGTTAGTATAATTGTATAGGTTGGCCGTATTCGCCAATTTTCATGTTATATATTCATGTCTTTTCGTACGTGGTTCTCGCTGTTTGTATTAGGTACATGGTCGGCATCCCATGCTTTGGTTTTATGCGTGTGCAATTACTTGTCTGTTCGTAGCCGTTATTGTCCGTCGTTTGTGTTTGTAGTCGCACCGTTGTCATACATGCATGTCTTATTTTCACGTCCTCACTGTCAGTGTGATGGCACGTGGTCGGCATTTTTTATGCGTGTGGAGTTCATCGGTCTGTGTGTCACCGTTTTTGTTCGCGCTTGTATATAGGTATACATGTTTTATTTTGCGCCCTTATGCTAAGTTTATTTTTAATTATCGGCATTTCTATCCTTTTTCGGGTTCTCAATGCGAATGTTGTTTATTTGTCTGTGCGTGATTAGAGCTCTGTTCCCTTCACCTTTTAATACCGTTTTCGGTCACATTTTGTTTGTTGGCAGATTTCGTATAATAACCATATGTCAGCCGTGTGTCGGCAAGTTTGGCTTAAGGAAATTCACACCGAGAAGTGGTAAAACTACAATAGCCGTATGTCGGCAATTTTGGCTGTCAAAATTATATAATGGTCTGCGTAAATAGCCGTGTGTCGGCTGGATAGCCGTGTGTCGGCAAGTTTGGTTTAAGGAAATTCACACCGAGAAGTGGTAAAACTACAATAGCCGTATGTCGGCAATTTTGGCTGTCAAAATTATATAATGGTCTGCGTAAATAGCCGTGTGTCGGCTGGATAGCCGTGTGTCGGCAAGTTTGGCTTAAGGAAATTCACACCGAGAAGTGGTAAAACTACAATAGCCGTGTTTCGGCAATTTTGGCGGTCAAAATTATACAAGGGTGTGGCGTAGGTAGCCGTGTGTCGGCTGGATAGCCGTGTGTCGGCAAGTTTGGCTGTAACAATTATACAATGGTGTGGCGTAGGTAGCCGTGTGTCGGCTGGATAGCCGTGTGTCGGCAAGTTTGGCTGTAACAATTATACAATGGTGTGGCGTAGGTAGCCGTCTGTCGGCTGGATAGCCGTATGTCGGCACAGTAGCTATAAGGGTTGTACTACATCTTATTTGTCTAGGTAAACTAGTAGTTACGGGCCGGCTAAGTTAATTGATTTTGTCACAGACACCACTCTATACCTTGGGGAGCGTTACGTATAACCTGCTTATTTCTTATTTTTTCTATTTGTTTTATTTTGCGTTATTTTTCTCCACTTGTTCGGCCGCGACCGGAAGGGTAAATCTAAACGAACACCCTATAACCGGCCTTCGGGCGGGTTCCTGGTCCGGTTTGGTCAGGGGGAGCCCTTTGTTTTATTTTACACTTATTTCATGTCTTTTTTTTGTTTTTGTTTTTTTGTTATGCCTATAGTATTTCGTTTTTGTTACCCTCTGGGTCGCGGCCTTCCTGTGGTTTTATTCTGAGTTTCGGGGAGAAGTATTACTTTAAATACAAGTTTCCTCTGGTAGAGGAAGTTATTGTAATATTTGATTTTGCAACATTTGAAACGTGTTTTGCAGTATGACAAACATTTAAGAAGAGTTTTGAGTTTTGGGACAAGAGGTCTGGGAGTCTTAGTTATGGGATGGAATATGATCAGAAGATGGGATTCAAGTAGGATGATTATCAGATATCCTTAGGAGATTAACATAGGGTATGGGGGTCGGAAGGAAAGGATGTCATGATTCAGTGTAAACCCGAACGGAACGAGGGATCTACGGAATTGTTTAGCCTAGAACAATAGAGTCCTATTGTTCCCATATCTTAATCATCGACCGAGGGACAATGGCCAGTGAGAATGTATTACTATTCTCACTGATCATCTACTCCCAAGGGAGATGGTTAATGATATGCAAGACTATATAAACAATGCATTTGGTGTTAGCTCATTCTTAGTTGCCCAAACTAGCGAGACAAACAACATCAAACCGGATAGTAGGATGAAAGGGGCAGATGGATGTTACGGGCCGGGAATAATCCTGTGGTGTTGAGAAAGAAAGTCTACTCGAGTGTTTTTCCCCCACCCTCCCGCCCACTTTTTCCTACTTATATTGCCTCGGGGAATAATCCTGTGGTGTTTAGAAAGAAAGACTACTCGAGTATTTTTCCCCCACCCTTCGCCCACTTTTTCCTACTTATATTACCCCGGCACTTTGTCCCTCCGGATCTATTTCCATTGTTTAGCCTAGAACAATGGAGTCCTATTGTTCCCATATCTTAATCATCGACTGAGGGACAATGGCCAGTGAGAATGTATTACAACTTTAATCGTCGGCCATGTTGGAGAGGGTTTCCACAGGGAACCCATAACTAATTACACAGGTAGCCCGAATACTACAATATATTCCGAGCTAGGTGATACAAGAAAATGCAACTAGCCAATCAGCGCGAAGCTAACAAGCTCAAGTTGTTAGCATAACCCATGACAGGAAAAAAAAATTGCGCACCAAAACCTGCCTCAGTAGTATAGAGTAGGGTACAAATCATTTTTTTCGGTCAGAAAAATCGAAACTAAAACTCAGAAAACATTTAAAAATCAATATGCAACAATATTTACAACGTGATATCACCATTATCGTCAATAAAATAAAATCATTCTTGAAAATGTAAAGCATCAAATAAACATTTTTTAATACGTCGTGGCTCCCCTCCCTCGAAATGATGATTGGTCAGTGCGGGTTTTGCATAGGTTTAGAAGCCATTAGGGACGACGGTCAACTTCACGACTTCAAAAGTTCATTGAATCGTCGTTCAAGTCCAAAATATCTCAAGAGAAGCCATTCTAAATATTTTTCGTTAGTTCTCGTTTCTTCTAGAAGAACAAGTAATGCCAGCTGTGCAGGCAAGTTGAAACGAGTCGAAACAAAATTCGCAGTTATAAACACGACTCTGCGAACCATGATGACAGGAGCTCGACTAAAGCATGTATATATTATATTATATCAAGGTGCAAAGAAGTTTCACATGAACATTGCACTCGTAATCCGTTGTATATTTTCTTCTTTCAATATATTCAAAGACCTTCGACACGTACTGTTTTATGAAAATCAAAAAATATCGAAATACATGCGAATGTTGGTTGAATGAACGGCGAGCTGGGGGTTTTCCCTTCATTTTATTTATGTTTATA
This sequence comes from Metridium senile, assembly GCA_949775045.1. Taxonomy (NCBI): domain Eukaryota; kingdom Metazoa; phylum Cnidaria; class Anthozoa; order Actiniaria; family Metridiidae; genus Metridium; species Metridium senile. The sequence continues at coordinate 11,635,979 of OX459104.1, forward strand.
TACAATGCCACATTACAAAAATGCACTTACGGGCTTAAGGCTAACAACTTTGGTGAATTCGTATGCAGGCCTGGTCGCAAATACATCAACTAGAGAGAAACTTGCTTTATGCAAATCTTTTGGTATCCATTATATATTTTTGAACATATAAAAACAATATATATATATTATATTTTATAATATATACTTTTATATATAAATCATACTATACAGTTATTTTATTATTTATCAAATGTTACAGTTCAAGAATTATGTATAGTTTATTGAACGGCTTAAAAAACTCATTAGTAATTCATGACCATTTTCTCCAATATCGATGAAACAAAAGAAAACGGAAGATTGTTTGCATTTGGGAATTGATCTACGCTAATAATAGAGGAATGCTAACCAACTTGAATGCAAATGAGCTTGATGACATTTCGTTGCAAACTTTTCATCGATTGTCTCAGTAGCATAATGGCTTAAAGTTCGGATACAACCAAGCAAAAGATCTCGGTTCGAATCCTGACATTGGCACTCATGATCAAATACTTTTTTTCGCCAAAAATCTAAAAGTAAATTATTTCTAAGTCTGATGTTCACTCGTCAGAAGAGATGGGGGGATGGGGGGAAGGGTAATATCTGAATTATGGACATGAAACATTATATAATGACACATGTGCCATTATATAATGCTTCATGTTCATTTGCATTCCATTGTTCTTCTATTCTACACTATAATCCCTCTGCGTTTCAAACGTAGATTATGCGATATACAAGGCTTTCCTCGTGACCAGAGAGGAGCATCGGATTGGACAAAATGGTCATGAATTATTAATGAGTTTTTTAAATTATACATATTGTACAATTAGAATATACTAGTTAATTGATTATATTTCAAATATAAATTGTAAAAAGGGGTTTAATGCTTATAAGCATTTGAAACTTTTTATTAGACTGCTATTCATAATCACCATAACACCTTATTAACTATGAATCAGAGATTATGTAATTGATTATGATGAATAAAGATTGATTGATTGTACAACCACAACAAACAGGACTACTGGGAACATTTGATGCTCAAAAATACAAGAAAACAAAAACATTAAAAACGATGCAGATTATCGTACTATGGATAATAATAATAATAATAATAATGCAATGTTTTAGGAGCATTATCAAAGCTCAATGCTCTTACAAAAAAACAACCAAAATAGAATTATTGAAAAAGAAAAGTTTTTAGTTTTGATTTAAATGAGTTGATGTTATCAGCGTTTCTGGATGTTACTTTGTTTGATACCATTGTTCTGTAGTTCTATTTTATGGTCAAATCATGATCAATCCTTTAAAATTTCATCATAATTTTCCAGATTTTCCCTTTGGCCGTTTTTGGGCAGAATTCCAGTATAAACACTGTAATCTACCAAAAAGACATTCGTGTTGTGAAAATCTGAGGTTTAAGGGTCTAACAAATAATAGCAAAGAAAATACTTCGAGCTAAAAAGTAAAAGGGTTATGTTGATACCAATGACAATGGCTGTTCCATCTGTAAAGAAGCAGTTCTCAAGTGTTCAAAAATAGTTTTAACAAATTACTTGGATTGCAATAACTTTTAACAAACATAGAATACAAACAAACAAATTATTATTAATTAAGTATAAATAAATAAATTAATTGGTGTTTGGCACAGCACTCTTTCACTACCTTACTCAGCTGGGAACTTAGGGTATAATTTGACACTATGTTTTGAACTTGGACTCTGTGGGTATTTGTATATTACTTCAATGATGCTTAAGTTTGACTGACATTGGACGAAATTGTAATCATGAAGAACTTGGGCGATCTTGCAACCTTGACACTTTAGGAAATTGAGTATTGTTTGGATGATAGTAAGGTTTTGACACTGTGTACCTTAAGTTGAACTTCAAAGATGTGAAGGCTTTGACACTGTGTAGCTTAAGTGGGGCTAGGATGATGTAAAGGATTTGACACTATGCATGGAGCCTAAGTGGAACTTGAATGGTATCAAGGCTTTGACACTGTATTTCTTCTGTTTTACGGAAATTTTCCCTGGAGGTAGAATAATACATCTACAAAACATTAAACAACGTGAAAGAGAGACAACATTATTTTCTATGACAAAAACAAAATCATATCCTCAAAACTAGTCATTTTATTAATTTTGCTTTACAATGCCAAGCATAAAAGTATAGTATGAACAATTAGAACTTGAACACAAGATAATAATTGTAAATATGTTTGTGTGGGCTAATGTTTTTGTAATGCATGAAGTGTATAACCAAAAGTTTGACTATCAAGTTATTGGTTTGATATTTCGGATAGCCTCCGCTATCCATCATCAGATTTTATTTTCATTTTTGCATAAATTACAGTCATAAGGGCACTTAGGTCCCTAGAACTATAAATACATCAATTCAAAAGCTTCAGTGGGACCGACTTCAGCAATTGTGCGTTTTTGCCACCATGAATAGTTTTCACCAATAATTTCAAAGTAAAATAAGTAAAAAACACAAACATAACATCATATATAAAGTTTGTTGCCCTAATAACGAATGTTCATCAACGTGATTGGTGAATCCGGAAGAAGACTACAGGAGAGGATGCTAGACCATAGTATAAGGGACAAGAAGTCTAACTTACGTTCTAATTCACTTCGTTCAAACGAACGTAAAATATTTATCTTCTTTATTCCGAATATAAGAAATGACAACAGACGTGGTTGTATATGGTAGGTTCGCTTGTGGACCATTATTTATTGACAATAATAAGCACATAAGCCTTATATTAATTGTAATAGTAGTAAGTACTTTTAAGTATTAAAATAACTCGTAAATACTAATACGTAGATAATTCGTAATTAAAGGTCAAATGCCTTTAGGTCATATTTGTAATACTAATTGATACTCAATAACTGGTAATATTAATACGTACATAATTCATAGCTAAGGTCGAATACCTTAAGTCATATTAGTAATAGTAATTTTTATTACAATACTTAAATAAGTCATAAACCTAGGCTTTTGGTTATTCTCAGTCTTGATGGGTTATTCTCTCGTACTGATGGCTTTCTTCTTTACTTTGGGCGTTTTCCTCGTTCGCTTTGAGGTTTCAACTATGTTTCTGCAGACACCATCGTCCAGTGGGTTGAGGCCGTCTCAGGGGCAGAAAGAATGAAGCCATTTCAGCGCTGCGTGTGCTTTGAAGGTTGAGGAGGCGGACATGCTGTTTTTGATCTCAAGGAGGTAAACTGCTACTATGGCACTCGGAAAAGGGATGCTGATGTTCACTCTTTTAATCTTACACCACTGGAGGAATCTGTTGATTTCTTTAACGTATATCGTTGCTGTTGCTGTCGATCTAAACGTAATCATTGCTGTTAGTAAGTTGTTGAAGTCAGGTTTCAGGTCAGTTGGCAAGTATATCCAGGCAGGGCTTGCGTGTATAGCCTGAAAAATATAAAGACGCTAGGGTATGTTAGTATTACACAACAAAACTCATGACTTGCGTAACACGTTTAGAAGACGCAAATTGATATTGAGTTTCAGTATCACCGGCTCAAGGCTGTTTTAGTATAACACGATTTAGGCTTATACCCTTAGGTGTTTACGCCCTATTTTACGCTGCTTCCGTTCCTGGGCTCTATAATTTGATATTCTACGTCCCCCTTTTGAACTCCTTTTCCTTGTTCCTCTGTACTCTCTACCGACCTGTCCTTGCGTTGGTCCGCTGAAAAATATAAAGACGCTATGGTATGTTAGTAGTACACAACAAAACTCATGACTTGTGTAACACGTTTGGAAGACGTAAATTGATATTCAGTTTCAGTATCACCGCCTGTGTTAGCATAACACGAACTAGGCCCATACCCGTAGGTGTTTACGCCCTATTTTACGCTGCTTCCCTTCCTGGACTCTATAATTTGACATTCTACGTCCCCTTTGGGATTCCCTGTTCCTTGTTCCTCTGTACTCTCTACCGACCCGCCCTTGCGTTGGTCCACTGAAAAATATAAAGACGCTATGGTATGTTAGTAGTACACACCAAAACTCATGACTTGTGTAACACGTTTGGAAGACGCAAATTGATATTCAGTTTCAATATCACCGTCTCAAGGCTGTTTTAGTATAACACGAACTATAGCTTATACCCTTAGGACTTTACGTCCTATTTTACGCTGCTTCCCTTCCTGGGCTCTATAATTTGATATTCTACGTCCCCTTTTGGGATTCCCTGTTCCTTGTTCCTCTGTACTCTTTACCGACCCGCCCTTGCGTTGGTCGTACTAGCAGTGGGCCCTTGCCGTTCTGCTTAAAGACACGTTATAGTTACTGGCTTCAACGCTTCCTATACTAACAGACCCGCACATGCGTTTGCCTGCGCAGCAGCCTGCACTTGGCTTTTCTACTGTGCACACTCTAGCTATGAATATTAGCTATGACTTACTGTGATCTTCAACCTAAAAAGAAGTCGCATCTGAATGCTATAACTTGACTTTTGAATCTTTTGGATCCTAGTAGCGATTTAGTGTTTCTTGCTAGTCTTAGAGCTGTTGTGTCATCGACGATAAAACGCTTGTACTCGTGCTCAATTAAAGGCCAGAAAACTGCTGACGGCCAAAACGGGGTCACTAGAGTTCGTATCGCGGCTTGTACATATAGGTAGTGGAGAACCTTGGAAATAATACAGACTGGAGGTACGACCAGGCAATTTTCTTTCTCTAGATTCTGGGCAAAGAAATATACCCCTTCCGAACCTGGTTCCAAAATCTCGAGTAAATCTTGGTAATTCGCGTTTAGTAGGTGGCAAGGCAATCTACTGTGTGAGGACCCCATAGCTGCTCTATAGGGTTTGGAAAAACTCGTTTGAAATTTGCCAATCGTCTTGGTCGATTAATTTGCTAATTACATCTGCTTGTTGGTTTTCCGATTGAGGTATCGACTCTATATCTAGATTTAGATGTTTACATTCTGTCTTCTTTATAGCCTATGAAAAAGATAATGAGAGTAGCATCTACGAAAAAATGAATTCCGATTGGAAATATATCCCGGCTACCTGTGTTAAATTAATGTTTAAGCCTATCAGGCACGTAATCGGTACCGTATGAGTTGTTAATGACGTCGGGTGGGTGGGCGGGAAACTATACCTCTGAATTGATTTAGTCATTGTTGTTGGTCCACAAACGTGAGTGAGGCGTGAATGCGAGCATTTCGTTTAAGTACTAGGTTGAGGCCCCAGGGAATATCACATTCCGAGATAAAAGACTGTTTATCTTATTCTACATGCCGAAGCAAAATACATTTACGTTCTAATTCACTTCGTTCAAACGAACGTAAAATATTTATCTTCTTTATTCCGAATATAAGAAATGACAACAGACGTGGTTGTATATGGTAGGTTCGCTTGTGGACCATTATTCTGAGCCTTCACAAAGTATACTGGTTGTGAGTAACTATAATTCCTCTAGAATTTACAAGTCCCGCTAGCTGAACGATTCACTTCAAAATAATAGCTTGTTACTGTATACTCGAGCCTATTACCCGTTAATTTAAGACCTCGACATTTTCTTACCTCGAAAAAGACGTTTCTCCGATGAACCCCCAGCTTATCTTGGTCTCTTGTTCTGGTTCAAGCTCCTGTTATCCTCCTTCTTTCTTTTCTCTGCGACGGCCTTCATAGCCTTCTTTAACTTCTTGTCATCCTCTGAGTCTGATGCCAGCTCGTCCGACAAATATTCGTCAACCACCTTCCATCCATCTCTCGGTTCTTTATCCGCTATCTTAATCACTTTCTGTCTTCTTTTAATTTTGTTCATGCCTTCCTTAGTAAGGCCTCTATGTTATCCTTATCGTCTGAATCGCCAATTCTGCGGAATAGGTCTTCTAGCCCCGCGTTGAATTCGAACTATTTCTGGTTGCCCTTACTCTTGAGTTTGGATGCTTGTCTGTCGGCTTTGGCATTCTCTTCGGATCTTTTATCTTTGTCTACGATTTTCTCTTCCAAATAGGACTTTAGTAGTGAAAGAACTTCTTCAGGGGAGCTGGTCTTGGTCCTTGATAAGTGTGCGGGCTTTTTGGTCCTCTTGGTAGCCATTTGGGTTGGTTCCTCGTAGTTTTCTACTTCTTGTTCAGACATAGTAAAACTATACCTCTGAATTGATTTAGTCATTGTTGTTGGTCCACAAACGTGAGTGAGGCGTGAGTGCGAGCATTTCGTTTAAGTACTAGGTTGAGGCCCCAGGGAATATCACATTCCGAGATAAAAGACTGTTTATCTTATTCTACATGCCGAAGCAAAATACATTTCCTAAGGCACAGCTCAAGCTCCAATCACTAATCACTTGGCAAGTCACTATTGAAACCTTTGACATTATTGGTGAAAACTATTCATGGTGGCAAAAACGCAAAATTGCTGAAGCGCTATAAAACAATACAAGCTGGACCTGAATGAACAAGGACAGTCGGTCCCACTTAAGCTTTTGAATTGCTGTATTTATATTTCTAGGGACCTAAGTGCCCTTATAACTGTAATCTATACAAAAATGAAAATAAAATCTGATGATGGATAGCGGAGGCTATCCGAAATATTAAACCAATTAATAACTTGAAAGTCAAACTTCTGGTTATACACTTGTTTAAAACGATAATAATTATATAGACATTTAGAGTTTTTTTATGCGCAATTGTTTGCTGTAAAACAAGCTTTCACGTACAAACTCCAGTTAAAAGAAGAACGTAAATATATCAAAAGTGGCAACGTTTGCGCTTTGTGCTGCAACAAACTAAAGACCATTTCATCTATGGTATAAACAACTTTCAAACAAAAAAGTTAATAGTGGTGAAACTGAGATCATTCCATTGTGGATTCCCATGCAGATTCAAAAATCCAGAAACCAAGCAAACCACAGCTCATGCGAATTTGTCGGAAGGTTTCCTAAGTTGGTTGACATCGATCATCGAGATAGCATTTTTACTTTACTTACAACTAACATTAGAAATAACATATAAAATACTTTACTTTATAAAATAGAACTGCAGGCTTTCTTGTTCTATAATTAAAGGTCACCACCATAAATATTTGCCTGGCTGTTTGTTACTCAAATCTATTCACATAATCATTGTATCGACTATAAACCATAACATTTTGTTTTAAAGAAAAATCTTTCAAATAAAAAATATATATTGTTTTTCAAAGTTTTCTGTGCCCCTGTCGTACGACTTGGATTGATATTTGAGAATTATATTTATTAGAAAATTGACCTGAAGAAAAATACAACTAATAATCTTAACTTTGACAGAAATAGGTATACTCTACTTTACACTAAATTTATTTTACACTTAGATATAAGTCGTACCTGCAGGACCCTCTGTGAAACGCATGGGTATTACATCTAAATACACGATTGTACTGTCAATACCAAATATATATTGATAAAAAAATAAAATAAAAAACAAAATCCTCGTGAAAAGATGCAACAATCGTGGGACAAATTTCTAAGCTAACCAACCAGCCAGAGATTATCTAAAATCGATAAGTATTTTTAGCAAATTAAATGAATGAAATAAAATAGCTTTGTACAAAAATTCACAAAGGAGCAATATATAAATTCATCAGTGAATGTTTACTCCTGCTATAAGTATCAATTGTGAATATTTAATTTAAAAACATTACTCGTGTAAAACACAAGAATGTACAAGCAACGGCATTACATGAACCTATGTGCAAATGTTTTCGACGGTTTTCTATTTTTAAAACACCGACTCAGATGTATGGTTAAAAGACTATTATAATTTATCTTTATCAGCCAAAACGGTCAATAAATATGAGTTTTGAAACAAAAGTGCATTAGTGTGGGTGGAGAAAAACGACAGTTTATACTTCTGATCTCCAAGTATTTATCCTCTCAAACAAATCAACGACCAACCAATCAATCAAAAGCAGCCAATCACAATTCAGGACTGGGAAATTGCTGAATACATTGTATATATGAATTGTCAAACAGTCTGTTTCAAGTTTCAGTCTGTAGATATCGGCAAGGGAATCAGCTAACAAGATGAGTTCGACTGAAATTGGTTATCAAGATATAGCAAAGATGTTACACGATAAAATCTTATGTACAGTTTCTTTTCCTAATTCCACTGAATATGTTATATGCCAATACATTCAATACTTGAAAGGGAGTGACTATTTTTGCGAACCTTTTTATCAAGTGTTGAATATATATATATCAACGAATCTGGATATCTTTCAACGGTATTTGATGGTATCTATCTGCCTGAACGTTCTTTTCATGTTAACTGCTACACTTGGAAATGAATTGATCATCGTTTCAATCTTCAGATCACCGAATCTCCATACGCCTTCCTATATCCTGATCACAAGTTTGGCGTTGACCGATCTGTTGATTGGTTTAGTTCATCATCCAATGAATATTATTTGGTGTTTACATTTATTACAAACTAAACTTGCTAAATTGTGCCAATTAATGTTGGTGTTTGAAATTGTAGCTACATTCATTGGATATGTATCGATATGTATTTCTCTGCTGATCAGTATTGACAGATATTTGGCACTAACTCGTATGCAGCGTTACAGATTGATTGTCACTAAGAAGAAAACAATTATATCTGTGATCTTTATATGGATTTTATCATTATTCTCAACTCTTATGCTTCATAAATATGTTGTTCAAGTTAGAACAAAGTATGTGTATGAAGGCTGCATTGGTTTAACAACTGTGTTAGCAACTTGTACATTCTACTTCTTATCCTTCAGAAGTCTTCATCAATATACATCACAAATACAACCACAACAAAACGGACTACAGGGAACATTTGACTATCATAGATACCGAAAAACATTAAGAACAATGTTGATTATTATGGGATGTCTACTTGTCTGTTATACGCCGTTTCTTTGTGTCTTTTTTCTGCATGCAAGCAACAGTAAAATTGATGTCAGTATAGTTTTTCACGTTTTTTCATTGGTAGCTTTTGCACTTAATTCTACTATCAATCCACTAATTTATTTGATAAGATTTAAAGATATTCGACAATCATGTCGACAATTTCTGAGGATCTAACACTACATATCACTGCAAGAACTGTAAAAAAAATATCAGATTAAAGTGGATATAACGAGAAGACTGCGTCGTATTTTCTAAGAAATCCCTTTAATTGAGAAAGACTTATTGACGTTTCGGACAAGATAATTGTTATGATGAGTAAGTTTTTGTTTTGTCTTTTGCTATTGTGTCAAAAACCTATAGTAGTTTGAAATCTATTTTAAATTCAGTTGTCTTGTTTCTACTCAATAACAATTTCAGTGGTCTCGACTCCACCCTTATCATTGTAAATAGATACTTGGCTCTAACTCAGTCGTAGAAATTTATACAGATTGATTGTCACTAAAGAGAAGACAATTAGATCCTTGATATTGTTGTGGATCTTAGCATTGTTTTTGGTAAACATACCAATTATTTCGACTCTCATTATTGTTGAAATATGGGTATATAGAGCCCTCTATTTAGGCTGCATTGGCTTAACAACTTTGGTAGCAACATGTACATTCTACTTTCTGTCCTTCAGAAGTCTTCGCCGATATACATCACAAGTACAACCACAACAAGACGGATTACAGGGAACATTTGATGTACAAAAATATAGAAAAACATTGAAAACAATGTTTATTATTTTGATGTGCCTACTTGTCTGTTATATACCATGGTTTTGTTCGCCGTACCTGAGGATTATCAGTAACAATATATATATATATATGATAAACTAGTTTTTCGGTATCTCTCAGTGATGGCTTTTGCACTTAATTCTAGTTTAAATCCACTGATTTATTTGATAAGATTTAAAGATATCAGACAAGCATGTAGACAAACGTTGAGGATTTAGTATCTAACAGGGAATATCCTGGTAAGAACTGGAGGAAAACAACTTGCATACGTTGAAGGATCCGGACAGATTCGGGTGGTGTCCAAATAGATAATCGTTTCAGGACAGACACCTGATTTATAGACTTTAGACCATTATTTTAAATCGCACAAATAGTTATATTATTATACATTTTACATACTACCACGAACCTGATAAGCCGAGAGCATACGGTGAATTTTCCATAACATGTGATCCTGACAGGGTTATAATGCTTTTATCCGCTAGCGAATAATTTCATTTATTCTGTCAAGTTCCCAGAGTTCCTTCGTTCTCAGGGAGTTGCAGTGAAAATGGCAGCCATATTTGCTTGTAATTGTCTCTTTTAACTTATTATAATTATTTGTTTACTTTATCATATGCCAGTATAATAAAACAATTATTGAAGTCCTTTTTCGTATGATATTGTAAATTATCAAGACCTCGAGTCTAACCGAAGCATAACATTGAAAGTGAAAGGGGATATATTTCATCGAAGCATCATCACAAATGAGGCAAGCAAGACATCAACCTGTGATTGGGGCTCCAAGAAAAACAAAAATTAAAACACAAAATACGGTTTACAAGTATTGAAACCTCATGAAAGATGGGAGAGGAAAAGGGATTCCAATATCCTTCCTCCAACATTTTATACCATTTTCTCCCTCCTCCCTAATTTTTTCCACCATTTCTTCCCGATTTTGTTTGTTCTTTCTAAATAATAGCTATTGATGCTATTCATAAGAGTACAAATGGTACAAATTTGAACTATATATTTAGTAGTTTGTTTTTCATAGGTAATCTGTTCGCATCTGAAATTGGCCCATGCAATAAGTCCTTACAGTCCAATAAGACCTTATAGTTCAATAACTAATTAAGTAAAATTGATCTTCTCCCTGCTCCCTATATATTTTAATTTTTCCTGCTCCCTCTATTTCTACCTTTTTTCTCCCTCCTCCCTGTTTATTTTTGCTGTTTCTTCCTCCTCCCTGTTCGGTTCCTCTCTTCTAATGAGAGACACTAAATCCCTTAGAAGTCCCTTTTACTTTTCAGATTTGGCTTTATCCTTGTTTCAGCTATACCAGACATATGGTGTTTGTTGTTATTACCAGAGCTTTCCAGAATGTAGGATACAGGCAAATGTATCTAGTAGTGACAGCAGGGTTGATCAAAAACGTAAAATATTAGAAGATACAAATAAATATTATGCAACTATGACAACTGATGAAGAAGTTATTGAGTCTTTGATTTTAAATTGTACAACTATAGAAATTGTCTGATGAGAACTATGACACATTGGTAATAATAGAAGATTCTAATATAATAGATATTCCTCAACAATTTTTAATTCATCATGATTTGTGTGCGTTCTAGTGCAAATCGGCCACAGAAACACCTGTCCGGTCTAATACAGCCATATTTTATTAGGATTTTTCAGTGGTGAGTTGGAATTAGAATGCTGATCGATTATAACGGTGAAAGTAATGAATTTTGTACTGATTGCAAGTGATTATCGATTAAATTAGTGATAATGTTTCTATTATACTGACTGTTAAACAATTTGATTCAAACTCGCGTTTTATTAAAACATGAACGTATGGTTCTCAAAGTAAGTGCATTTTATTAATACTAAAGATGTTGCCGAAATTATTGATAGCAGCACTTCTTAACAAAACATTTTGAAAAGCAAATTAAATATCCTAGGACACAATCACTGAAATTACCTGACCCACCAATCAGTAACCAGTATTTGAGTTTTAATGAAGAATTTAGCTTGTTAAAATTTATATTTTTGTTTCAGAACAGGCACCAAAATTCTAGACTTTAGGCTTTTATTTTATTCGCACGAATAAATAATGTTAATATTTTTACAGTTTTGAACTTATAGATATCGTATTATTAAATATATTTGCAAAGAGTTTGTATGTTAAGACAAAAAAATAAAAACAAAAAAAACATCGCCTGATAAAGATTAACAATAGCATTTGAAACGTTGCAGTCAAACCAATATTCTCTACCAATGATAATTCTATGTTATATGTTATATGTTAACACAAATGCACCGCTCGTTTAAATTCAACAATAATCACAATTTTCTTTATCGAATACATACGAACAAATAAATTGCTTTTTATAAAAGAATTAGGTTTTCTCTGACTAAATTTGATGATATTTAATAAGACGTTTCGGCTAAGTCTTTAGCCTTCATCATTTGAATTTGAATAAATTGCTATACTTTACAACCTCGTCTTCATGTTGAAAGATAATTGAGTTTAAATGTGAATGCGAGGCTTGTCAGTTAAAAACCAAAATTAATTATTAAAAATGGGTCACAATATTTCCAGTTTATGCAGCCTAGAATGTATGCCTAGAAATAAAGGACTGCCTGCTAAGCCGTTTCTACTTTCCTGAATTTAAGAGACGTATGTAAGATCCTGGGTGTATAAGTAAGTCAATTGAGGAAGACTCAAAGCAGATGAACCAATTACAGGATGCATGATAGCGTAACAATTCATCTATTTTGCTTTTAATTAAACTTGTGCTTCAGCTGTGTCCAATAAAAGTCTGTCTATATGCTTGTATTTGTGTCTATATATTAACATATATATTGGATGTGGGCGGCATTTTTTGATCAAATAATTATGATTATTAAAAGTTGTCTCTACATATGATGTTCGAATGATTTCTCGGTAGGCTTGGAGGCAAATGGTGTCAACATCTCAAAGGAAAGGAAAAAAGACGTGGCATTTCTTTTTACTTTTAGTCAGTTTCTAGGAAAACAAACTTTGCAGTTTGAGCATATCAAATTCTGGCCAAAACCTTTGAAATTCAGTTGAAAAATATTGAAACAAAATATATTAAAACGAAATATTATGTAATGATGTTAATAAGTAGACGCGAAACACTAAGATACATTGTCGTTGCTTTCTAGGGACTGATTGGCCAGCAATTACGCTTTAGCGAAAGTTAATCGGCCATCTGTTGACGGCTCGCACAAATTTATTAACTTTAATATCGCGCATTGTACATCTCGGTCTTGTTTAAACAATTGTTGGCTTCTTTTGCATTAGTTAAAATCAATTAAAACAAACCCAGCCAATTCCAGTTCAGGATATATCAATTGTCATACAGCCTGTTTCAGATTAGAATCTAAAGATATCGGCAGGGTTCCACTGGTTATCAAGATATAGCAAAGATGTCACACGATAAAAACTTATGTACAGTTTCTTTTCCTAATTCCACTGGATATGTTATATGCCAATACATTCAATACATGAAAGGGAGTGACTATTTTTGCGAACCTTTTTATCAAGTGTTGATTATATATATATCAACGAATCTGGATATCTTTCAACGGTATTTGATTGTATCTATCTTCCTCAACGTTCTTTTCATGTTAACTGCTACACTTGGAAATGGATTGATCATCGTTTCAATCTTCAGATCACCGAATCTCCATACGCCTTCCTATATCCTGATCACAAGTTTGGCGTTGACCGATCTGTTGATTGGTTTAGTTTATCATCCAATGAATATTATTTGGTGTTTACATATAATATACAAATTAGGTAATACCTAATAGCGGGGCTCCCAGTTTAAATTTTTCTTACAACATCAATATGTGCATGTAAATACTTGAATAGGGTATACAATTTAGCCTAATTTGTCTTAAATTGTCTTACATAGGGTATACGATTTCCCCCTTGAGTCTTGGATAGGGTCTACTTTTTACCAATTTGTCTTGAAATAGGGTACATATTTTTAGGATTCTGCCGTCTTAAATAGGGTCAGGGTTTAGAGGTACCAGCGGAACGTCCCAGTCAGAAACTGGGTCAAGTAACATCCCCCCCCCGAGTGTGGGGGGGGGGGGGGACTTCTGGGCAATAAGGACATTGAGTGGGTATCAGTCTATCAAAGAGTGTATAGCTTAACAAATAATTTTAGATTAAGAGAATTCCAATATAAGATACTGGAAAACTGTTTATTCTTAAACATGAAGTTATATAAATTTAAAATAGTGGACTCGCCTTTATGCACATTTTGTAACACATCAAACGAATCTATGGAACATTTTTTTGTCGAATGTGAAATCAAAGGACCTATACTTTAACATTAACCAATGGCTAAGCAGCGCAAATGTAAAGTTAATACCAGAGCTAAGTTTTAAAAATGTTCTAATAGGGAGCTCTGAAGACACTATGGAAGGTTTCTTATTTTTACTATACAAATATGTACTTTATAATTGCAAACAAAAACAGTTACTATCTGTCATTAAATATTATCAAATAAATCTAATAGACTATGAAAAAATCGAATACATCATTGCAAAAAATATAACAAGCTATACACTCATTTGAAAAAATAAGAGAAAATCCAAAGCTTAATTCATAATTTAGTCAATATAATTTAATAGCAAATTAGCCAAAAAAACGTTATATTTAATTTATGTATTATTAGTATAGTGTTGTATTTTGTTATACTTTTTTAGTCTTTTGTAATTGTGTTTATGTATGAAAAAATCGAATACATCATTGCAAAAAATATAACAACAAGCTATACACTCATTTGAAAAATATGAGAAAATCCAAAGCTTAATTCATAATTTAGTCAATATAATTTAATAGCGAATTAGCCAAAAAACGTTATATTTAATTTATGTATTATTAGTATAGTGTTGTATTTTGTTATACTTTTTCAGTCTTTTGTAATTGTGTTTATGTATGAAAAAATCGAATACATCATTGCAAAAAATATAACAACAAGCTATACACTCATTTGAAAAAATATGAGAAAATCCAAAACTTAATTCATAATTTAGTCAATATAATTTAATAGTGAATTAGCCAAAAAACGTTATATTTAATTTATGTATTATTAGTATAGTGTTGTATTTTGTTATACTTTTTCAGTCTTTTGTAATTGTGTTTATGTATAAAGTGTAAAAAAACTATCAAAAAATCAATAAAATATCTAAAAAAAACTGTTAACTGTTTATTGTAATTTCTATAGCATCTTTAATAAAAAAAATATAACCTTTCGAAGATTCAGCGCGCAGAGAGAGAATCAAAACAAATCCCTTGAAAAGCCAGTAAAATGTAAGATATTTCTCGCTCTCTTTTTGATTGACATAATGTCAAAAACCTCATTGGCTATTGATGTAGATGACGCCATCATGTAACGCAACGCACAAAAGGAAAGTTTGTCATTTACACGAGGGGCGGAGATTTCTCATTGAAAAAAGTCCCATAAAAGCATGTTAATGGACAATTCATGAATGGAAATTGATTTAATGTAAGTAAAAAATTGTAATAAATCTCACTGCCTTTTCTTAGGTTGGTTATCGTTTTCATTCTATGCACTTTTTCATCTTTTTCTCAAATTTTCAACTGTCACTTCAGTCAATAGTTTCTTCAGACAAAAAAGTGTTCAGAAATGTTTTTGATGGAAAATACCTTTTCCAAACGATAGTGTGAATGGCCTTATTATTATCCCTTTTATTTTTAAGTCATTAAGCTTATTTTGCTTTTGATAACGCCTTGAAAAAGTGCTGTGGCTGAACAGTCGTTTTACGGCCGCTTTTTACCTTCTTTTATTTTCTAAAGTTAGTTAGGATTCCGGATAGAAAAGGTTAAACCTTTTTATGGTATTAGATTTACTAAAAAGTAGTCATGACAAATCTTCAAAACAAACACAAGATCGATTTGAAAAGACAAGGATTTTAAAACAAGGTATTTTATTATGAAAAACTTTGTGTAATAAAGAAATGGTTCATAAGTAGCGTGCGTCCATCGTGTTATGGATGCACGCGGGAGGTTGCTAAGCACGAAAGAAGCGTAATGAGTTGCACGACGCGAAGCGGAGTGCAACTCTAGCTTCTTGAGTGCTTAGACAACCTCCCAAGTGCATCCATAACACGATGGATGCACAACTACTTATGAACCATTTCTTTTATAACATAGATAAGACGATTGAGGCCTTAAAACAATGAAGAACTGTTTAATTTTCTGTGATAAAAATACAGATTCTCCTTACTCCGCATGTTGCTCAAATAGCAAAACTTTGAAATTTACAATCAGTTGAAATATAATCTCGGCTCAGTGTACAAAACTGACAGAAAACTTAGAATATTTATGTCAACTACGTCCATAAAAACTGCTATTATAAAATGGAAAAAGTTTTTATTTCTCTCTTAAAGCATATGGAGTGTTTTTAGCCAAATGAAGGCATTTTTTGAAAGCAAAGTCAACTTGCAAAGCGACGGCCATCGTGGTGGACAACTAACTGCACGTTTTCTACAGTACAGTTGCTGAAAACTGACTGCAGAGCACTCAAAGGAACTACTCCTTCATCGACAACCACGTTGTTGGTTTGCTGAACTGCTGTGGTGACTGTAGACGATGGAAGGGAAAGAGCACTTGAGCGGGGAACTAGATTTCTTGAGAGGACTTCACTACAGTTGAAGAGTTGTGCTGTCGATGGTTGCGTGTTATAATGAGCTAAACTTTGCTCATTCCTGTGGCCAGATATTGCCATAATGTGACGATTTGGAACACCTGCATTTGACCACAAGGTGATTGCCGTTGCTCTAACTGAATGATTTGTGTATAGCTTCGATAGGCCCGCGATTTCGCTGATGGTTTTCATCATGCTATCGAGTTTGTTGACACCGATAGGCTTCGCGTCAAACCAGACTGCATCACTCGGCTGCCAAGTTTTACTTGGATACTGGAAGAATGCATCATTCTTTGGATTCATCTTTGAGACATAAAGCTGAAGAGCTTTAAAGCCGTCATTTTCCGCGTCTGTTTCGTACATTCTAGCATATTTCTCTGTACTGGTACTAGTGTCGCCAAGACCACCTTGATGATTCTTTGATAGCTCGTCGTGGGCCATTGTTACATATCTTCGCCCTCCTCCGTCAACTTCAAACTTGAAACTTGATTTACTTAAGCTTCTCTGGCCCTCTCTTCCTCGTCTACAGAAAAAAAGGACGATGTGAAACCACACATTTCTTACAAGTGAGGCAGGACTGTTGAGCGATAACGCTGTTGACTTTCTAAGCTTGAGCAGATCTTCTTCTTCTATAACTGGTTTATGTTGAGTGTTGCTTTTCCCGGTTCTTTTAATTTGGACAAGTTGTGCATCGAGCATCTGGTTTGATCTGTTCAGTCTAGGATCACTGGACATCTTGATATCTCGGTTATATGGTGGCTGATTCAGATGTCTTTCAATAGAGTGGCGAAAACCCAAAAGTGTCGAGCGGCCGTACATCTTTCCTGACTTGGTCCTTGCTTCCGCGTAAAATCGCCTCAAATTCTGGTCTAGTTGGCCTATGTTCATTCTTTCAAGTGGAGTTTGGATTCTCTTGTGTTTGCACCAATCTACAAAATCAAAATTGAAAGAAGAAAAGCTAAAATTACCGGCTAAACTTGGAGGTAAATTAAGTTTTTAATTGTTGTGAATTGTGCCTTTGTTTACATTCAAGGATGAATCCTCAAAAGTATTTTAATACTTATTATACATAACTCAACATTGACATTGATATTTATATTATGGATATCAAATTGACATTGATTTTTATATAGCTTCGTTTCTGTTTGAAATATTGTAGAAAGTATTTACACTGAATTATTGTAATAATAAATGTTACCTTTGAACGTTGACACCGACCAATTTGTTGTCTTTCTCGTCTTTTCAGAGTGTTTCTTTGCAAGTATTTCTTGTAATTCTTGTTCGCTTAAGTCTGGATAGCGTGTCGTTTCTTTATTAGAATCGGGTATGGGGTCAAAATTAGGAAAATTGAGGTCAAAATTAGGAAAATTGAGGTCATTCTCAAAATTTTCCGCCATTTTACTGCACGAAAAAAAAAACAAGCAAAACATTTTTCACTTGTGATGGCGTGAGCGTGCTCCATCCATTTTTTGTTCATAGATGAAGAGCCAATAAGATCGCTCGTTATATATTATCTATGTTATAAAACGACTTTGAAGTAAAAACTACTAAAAAGCTCGTTTCGTAAGCATAAAATAGTCAATATTGCTAAATAAACAGAAGTTTTTCAACCAATTTTAAATTATGTTTGTATTTCGATTCATCTTTGATGTTTTCCGTTGATGAGGTTTAAAAAGTACATAAATAAACACCTCTTTCAATCGAGCAAAGGCTACGAAAAGTACAATTTACACATGCACAAACATCGTTTCATGTATGGTTTTTATCTCAAAAAGTAAATAAAATGGAGATAAACATTTTCTCTTTTCTTTCAATAATAAAACAGAGAACGGATTTTTCCTTTTTGAAGCTTAATTATTGCAAGTTTTTAGGCGTTTTAGTTTTTCACGCTTTAATATATCAAACAGTTTTTCAGTATTAAAATACGGTCTCCAAAAAACTTGAAACAAATAATAATCTTGAACTTACTTTATCGGTGATTATTTTGCTGTGGTTTTCTTCTCTTCAATAACATTGATCATATTTTGACGAATAAATGTATGTACTTGAATTTTGATCATAGTTCAACTGCCAACCTTGAAAATCCTTCAATAAACTGTGCCGAGCTAGGGAAGCGATTTGAAGACAGTTTTCATAACAAACAAAGTCGCTTCTTAATCAATTTTATTTAAATTGCTGAAGTCTTTTAATATTCTTCCACGAAGGTATCTACAAATACGTTTTCTTGATCTTTTGGAATCAGTCTTTTGCTTTTCTTTAGTATAATTTCTTCGTTTTTGTGTCCTTCAAGTTTATGTTCTTCTTCGGTCAAAACTCTCTTTACGTTCTTCGAAGTTCATCTTTCTCCGTTGTTATTTTGTATTAATGAAAGCTCTGCTATTAGCAAGTAGTATTTTGTTGTTGTTTGTTTGACTTTTTTGTCGATAAAAGAACAACTTTGCTTTGTTGATCTAGTGCTATTTAGCGCGCTCGTCAATTTCGTTCCCGCCGAAATGTAACAGCCAATCAGAATCGCGATGTACACGGACGTACGGACGGACGTACGGACAGCGTGGGCTACCTATGTCGGTCGATGAAAAATCAATTCGATGGGCTACCATTTTTTCTTAAGTATGGTGCTCCGCTGGCGCGGGCCTTCGGCCAGCGCGGAGCTCCGCTATTACAAACTAAACTTGCTAAATTGTGTCAATTTATGTTGGTGTTTGAAAGTGTAGCTGCTTTCATTGGATATGTATCTATTTGTATGTCTCTGCTGATCAGTATTGACAGATATTTGGCACTCACTCGTATGCAGCGTTACAGATTGATTGTCACTAAGAAGAAAACAATTATATCTGTGATCTTTATATGGATTTTATCATTATTCTTAACTCTTATGCTTCATAAATATGTTGTTCAAGTTAGAACAAAGTATGTGTATGAAGGCTGCATTGGTTTAACAACTGTTTTAGCAACTTGTACATTCTATTTCTTATCCTTCAGAAGTCTTCATCAATATACATCACAAATACAACCACAACAAAACGTACTACAGGGAACATTTGACTATCATAGATACCGAAAAACATTAAGAACAATGTTGATTATTATGGGATGTCTACTTGTCTGTTATACGCCGTTGCTAGCGCTTTGTGTGCTTTTTCTGTATGTAAGCAACAGTACAATTGATGTCAGTATAGTTTTTCACGTTTTTTCATTGGTAGCTTTTGCACTTAATTCCACTATCAATCCACTAATTTATTTGATAAGATTTAAAGATATTAGGCAATCATGTCGACAATTGCTGAGGATCTAACAATACATATCACTGCAAGAACCGTAAGAAAAATATCAGATTAAAGTGGATATAACGACTGGACTGCGTCGTATTTTTTTAAGAAATCTGTCCAAGTGACAAAGAATTGGACCCATTGACTTTTCGGGCATGATAATTGTTTTGTCTTTTGGTATTGTGTCAAAAACCTATGGTTTATCTATGGATCTTCCTTAATAGCAAACATTGGGCTAACAACTTTGTTAGCAACTTGTAAATTCTACATCTTATCCTTCAGAATTCTTCGTCGATATATATTACAAATACAACCACAACAAACAGGACTACTGGCAACATTTGATGCTCAAAAATACAAGAAAACGATTAAAAACGATGCAGATTATCCTACTATGGATGTTACTTTGTTTGGTACCATTGTTCTGTAGTTCTATTTTATGGTCAAATCATGATCAACCCATTAAAATTTCATCATAATGTTCCAGATTTTCTCTTTGGCCGTTTTTGGACAGAATTCCAGTATAAACACTGTAATCTACCAAAAACACATTTGAAATTCGTGTTGTGAAAATCTGAGGTTTAAGGGTCTTACAAATAATAGCAAAGAAAATACTTCGAGCTAAAAATTAAAAGGGTTATTTTGATACCAATGACAATGGCTGTTCCATCTGTAAAGAAGCAGTTCTCAAATGTTCAAAAATAGTTTTAACAAATTCCTTGGATTGCAATAACTTTTAACAAACATAGAATACAAACAAACAAATTATTATTAATTAAGCATAAATAAATAAATTAATTGGTGTTTGGCACAGCACTCTTTCACTACCTTACTCAGCTGGGAACTTTGGGTATAATTTGACACTATGTTTTGAACTTGGACTCTGTGGGTATTTGTATATTACTTCAATGATGCTTAAGTTTGACTGACATTGGACGAAATTGTAATCATGAAGAACTTGGGCGATCTTGCAACCTTGACACTTTAAGAAATTGAGTATTGTTTGGATGATAGTAAGGTTTTGACACTGTGTGGCTTAAGTTGAACTTCAAAGATGTGAAGGCTTTGACACTGTGTAGCTTAAGTGTGGCTGGGATGATGTGAAGGATTTGACACTATGCATGGAGCCTAAGTGGAACTTGAATGATATCAAGGCTTTGACACTGTGTTTCTTCTGTTTTACGTAATTTTTCCCTTTAGGTAGAATAATACATCTACAAACATTAAAAAACGTGAAAGAGAGAGAACATTATTTTCTATGACGAAAACAAAATCATATCCTCAAATTAGTCATTTTGTTAATTTTGCTTTACAACGCCAAGCATAAAAGTATGAACAATTAGAACTTGAACACAAGATAATAATTGTAAATATGTTTGTGTGGGCTAATGTTTTTGTAATGAAGTGTATAACCAGAAGTTTGACTATCAAGTTATTGGTTTGATATTTCGGATAGCCTCCGCTATCCATCATCATCAGATTTTATTTTCATTTTTGCATAGATTACAGTCATAAGGGCACTTAGGTCCCTAGAACTATAAATACATCAATTCAAAATCGGTAATGTCAAAGAATAATAAGTAAAAAACACAAATATAACATCATACACAAAGTTTGTTGCCCTAATAACGAATGTTCATCAACGTGATTGGTGAATCCGGAAGAAGACTAGAGGAGAGAATGCTAGACCATAGTATAAGGGACAAGAAGTCTAACTTCCTAAGGCACAGCTCAAGCTCCAATCACTAATCACTTGGCAAGTCACTATTGAAAACTTTGACATTATTGGTGAAAACTATTCATGGTGGCAAAAACGCAAAATTGCTGAAGCGCTATAAAACAATACAAGCCGGACCTGAATGAACAAGGACAGTCGGTCCCACTGAAGCTTTTGAATTGCTGTATTTATAGTTCTAGGGACCTAAGTGCCTTTATAACTGTAATCTATACAAAAATGAAAATAAAATCTGATGATGGATAGCGGAGGCTATCCGAAATATCAAATTAAACCAATTAATAACTTGATAGTCAAACTTCTGGTTATACACTTGTTTAAAACGATAATAATTATATAGACATTTAGAGATTTTTATGCACAATTGTTTGCTGTAAAATAAGCTTTCACGTACAAACTCCAGTTAAAAGAAGAACGTAAATATATCAAAAGTGGCAACGTTTACGCTTCGTGCTGCAACAAATTAAATACCATTTCATCTATGGTATAAACAACTTTCAAACAAAAAAGTTAATAGTGGCGAAACTGAGATCATTCCATTGTGGATTCCCATGCAGAGTCAAAAATCCAGAAACCAAGCAAACCACAGCTCATGCGAATTTGTCGGAAGGTTTCCTAAGTTGGTTGACATCGATCATCGATTTTTACTTTACTTAGAACTAACATTAGAAATAACATATAAAATACTTTACTTTATAAAATAGAACTGCAGGCTTTCTTGTTCTATAATTAAAGGTCACCACCATAAATATTTGCCTGGCTGTTTGTTACTCAAATCTATTCACATAATCATTGTATCGACTATAAACCATAACATTTTGTTTTAAAGAAAAATCTTTCAAATAAATGAAAAATATTGTTTTTCAAAGTTTTCTGTGCCCCTGTCGTACGACTTGGATTGATATTTAAAAATTATATTTATTAGAAAATTGACCTGAAGAAAAATACAACTAATAATCTTAACTTTGACAGGAATAGGTATACTCTACTTTACACTATGTTTATTTTACACTTAGATATAAGTCGTACCTGCAGGACCCTCTGCGAAACGCATGGGTATTACTAAATACAGGATTGTACTGTCAATACATATTGATAAAAAAAATAAAATAAAAAGCAAAATCCTCGTGAAAAGATGCAACAATCGTGGGACAAATTTCTAAGCTAACCAACCAGCCAGAGATTATCTAAAATCGATAAGTATTTTTAGCAAATTAAATGAATGAAATAAAATAGCTTTGTAAAAAAAATTCACAAAGGAGCAATATATAAATTCATCAGTGAATGTTTACTCCTGCTATAAGTACCAATTGTAAATATTTAATTTAAAAACATTACTCGTGTAAAACACAAAAATGTACAAGCAACGGCATTACATGAACCTATGTGCAAATGTTTTCGATGGTTTTTTATTTTTAAAACACCGACTTAGATGTATGGTTAAAAGACTATTATAATTTATCTTTATTAGAGTTTTAAAACAAAAGTGCATTAGTGTGGGTGGAGAAAAACGAGAGTTTATACTTCTGATCTCCAAGTATTTATCCTCTCCAACAAATCGACGACCAACCAATCAATCAAAAGCAGCCAATCACAATTCAGGATTGGGAAATTGCTGAATACATTGTATATATGAATTGTCATACAGTCTGTTTCAAGTTACAGTCTGTAGATATCGGCAAGGGAATCAGCTAACAAGATGGGTTCCACTGAAATTGGTTATCAAGATATAGCAAAGATGTTACACGATAAAAACTTATGTACAGTTTCTTTTCCTAATTCCACTGAATATGTTATTTGCCAATACATTCAATACATGAAAGGGGGTGACTATTTTTGCGAACCTTTTTATCAAGTGTTGAATATATATATATCAACGAATCTGGATATCTTTCAACGGTATTTGATTGTATCTATCTTCCTCAACATTCTTTTCATGTTAACTGCTACACTTGGAAATGGATTGATCATCGTTTCAATCTTCAGAACAAGGAATCTCCATACACCTTCCTATATTCTGATCACAAGTTTGGCATTCAGTGATCTGTTGATTGGTTTAGTTTATCATCCGATGAATATTATTTGGTGTTTACATTTATTACAAACTAAACTTGCTAAACTGTGCCAATTAATGTTGGTGTTTGAAAGTGTAGCTGCTTTCATTGGATATGTATCTATTTGTATTTCTCTGCTGATCAGTATTGACAGATATTTGGCACTAACTCGTATGCAGCGTTACAGATTGATTGTCACTAAGAAGAAAACAATTATATCTGTGATCTTTATATGGATTTTATCATTATTCTTAACTCTTATGCTTCATAAATATGTTGTTCAAGTTAGAACAAAGAAGGTATATAAAGGCTGCATTGGTTTAACAACTGTGTTAGCAACTTGTACATTCTATTTCTTATCCTTCAGAAGTCTTCATCAATATACATCACAAATACAACCACAAAAAAACGGACTACAAGGAACATTTGACTATCATAGATACCGAAAAACATTAAGAACAATGTTGATTATTATGGGATGTCTACTTGTCTGTTATACGCCGTTTCTTTGTGTCTTTTTTCTGCATGCAAGCAACAGTAAAATTGATGTCAGTATAGTTTTTCACGTTTTTTCATTGGTAGCTTTTGCACTTAATTCCACTATCAATCCACTAATTTATTTGATAAGATTTAAAGATATTCGACAATCATGTCGACAATTTCTGAGGATCTAACAATACATATCACTGCAAGAACTGTAAAAATATATCAACTTTTAACAAACATAGCATACAAAGAAACATATTATTATTAATTAAGCTTAAAAAAACATTGGACCTCTTGGTGTTTGGCACAGCACTCTTCCACTACCTTACTCTGGAAACTTTAGGTATAATTTGACACTATGTTTTGAACTTGGACTCTGTGGGTATTTGTATTTTACTTCGATGACGCTTTAGTTTGACTGACACTGGATGAAATTGTGATCATAAAGGACTTGGACGATCTTGAAACCTTGACACTTTAGGAAATTGAGTATTGTTTTGATGATAGTAAGGTTTTGACACTGTGTAGCTTAAGTTGAACTTCATAGATGTGAAGGCTTTGACACTGTGTAGGATTTGATGATGTGAAGGATTTGACACTATGCATGGAGCCTAAGTGGAACTTGAATGATATCAAGGCTTTGACACTGTATTTCTTCTCTTTTACGTAATTTTTCCCTGGAGGTAGAATAATACATCTACAAAACATTAAAAAACGTGAAAGAGATACAAAATTATTTTCTATGACGAAAACAAAATCATATCCTCAAAACTAGTCATTTTGTTAATTTTGCTTTAGAACGCCAAGCATAAAAGTATGAACAATTAGAACTTGAACACAATATAATAGGGACATTTATAGTTTTTTATGTGCAATTGTTTGCTGTAAAACAAGCTTTCATGTACAAACTCCAGTTAAAAGAAGAACGTAAATATATCAAAAGTGGCAACGTTTGCGCTTCGTGCTGCAACATATTAAAGACCTTTTCATCTATGGTGTAAACATCTTATCCAAGCCTCACTTAAACTACACTTTTCTAACTTTGTATGTATACATATTACTCCTGACCAAACTTTTGTAAAAAAAAAATCAAGCTAGCTAATTGTGTAGTTCAGCCTTGTGGTTGTTACAATTAGCGTGACTGTGCTTAAAAATAAGGAATAACAAAAATTGTACAAATGTAATATAAATTTTATAGACATAGTAAATTTTATAGTCAAATTGTGCATTGTAATTTAAATTATTCAAATTTATAGCACTAAATAAACTGATTGTATTGTATTGTACAAACAAAAGAGTTAATAGTGGCGAAACTGAGATCATTCCATTGTGGATTCTCATGGAGAGACAAAAATCCATTGCAGAATCCAAACAAACCACAGCGCGTTTAAGGGAATTTGTCGCAATGTTTAATTGGTTGATATCGATCATCGAGATAGCATTTCTACTTTACTTACAACTAATATTAGAAATAACATATAAAATACTTTACTTCGTAAGAAAAACTGAAGGCTTTCTTGTTGTATGATTAAAGGTCACCACCAGAAATACTTGCCTGGCTGTTTGTTACTCAAATCTATTCACATAATCATTGTATCGAATATAAACCTCAACATTTTGTTTTAAAGAAAAATGTTTCAAAGGAATGAAAATTATCGTTTTAACCTGAGTTTTTTAAATATTTTTCTAGACCGACTGCGGTTTGTTTTAAATTGATTGTTTTTCAAAGTTTTCTGTGCACCTGTCGTACGACTTGGATTGATAATTGAAAATTCTATTAATTAGAAAATTGACCTGAAGAAAAATACAGCTTCTAATCTAAATCTTGACAGGAATAAGTATACTCTACTTTAAACTATATACATTTTACACTTAGATATAAGTCGTACCTGCAGGACCCTCTCTGTGAAACGCATGGGTATTACATCTAAATACACGATTGTCAATACCAAATATATATTGATAAAAAAAATAAAATAAAAAAATAAAATTCTCGTGAAAAGATGCAACAATCGTGGGACAAATTTCTAAGCTAACCAACCAGCCAGGGATTATCTAAAATCGATAAGTATTTTTAGCAAATTAAATGAATGAAATAAAATAGCTTTGTAAAAAAAATTCACAAAGGAGCAATATATAAATTCATCAGTGAATGTTTACTCCTGCTATAAGTATCAATTGTGAATTATTACTCGTGTAAAACACAAAAATGTACAAGCAACGGCATTACATGAACCTATGTGCAAATGTTTTCGACGGCTTTTTATTGTCAAAACACCGACTTAGATGTATGGTTAAAAGACTATTATAATTTATCTTTATTAGAGTTTTAAAACAAAAGTGCATTAGTGTGGGTGGAGAAACACGATAGTTTATACTTCTGATCTCCAAGTATTTATCCTCTCAAACAAATCGACGACCAACCAATCAATTAAAAGCAGCCAACCACAATTCAGGATTGGGAAATTGCTGAATACATTGTATATATGAATTGTCATACAGTCTGTTTCAAGTTACAGTCTGTAGATATCGGCAAGGGAATCAGCTAACAAGATGGGTTCGACTGAAATTGGTTATCAAGATATAGCAAAGATGTCACACGATAAAAACTTATGTACAGTTTCTTTTCCTAATTCCACTGAATATGTTATATGCCAATACATTCAATACATGAAAGGGAGTGACTATTTTTGCGAACCTTTTTATCAAGTGTTGATTATATATATATCAACGAATCTGGATATCTTTCAACGGTATTTGATTGTATCAATCTTCCTCAACGTTCTTTTCATGTTAACTGCTACACTTGGAAATGGATTGATCATCGTTTCAATCTTCAGATCACCGAATCTCCATACGCCTTCCTATATCCTGATCACAAGTTTGGCGTTAACCGATCTGTTGATTGGTTTAGTTTATCATCCAATGAATATTGTTTGGTGTTTACATTTATTACAAACTAAACTTGCTAAATTGTGTCAATTTATGTTGGTGTTTGAAAGTGTAGCTGCTTTCATTGGATATGTATCTATTTGTATGTCTCTTCTGATCAGTATTGACAGATATTTGGCACTCACTCGTATGCAGCGTTACAGATTGATGGTCACTAAGAAGAAAACAATTATATCTGCGATCTCTATATGGATTTTATCATTATTCTTAACTCTTATGCTTTATAAATATGTTGTTCAAGTTAGAACAAAGTATGTATATGAAGGCTGCATTGGTTTAACAACTGTGTTAGCAGCTTGTACATTCTACTTCTTATCCTTCAGAAGTCTTCATCAATATACATCACAAATACAACCACAACAACACGGACTACAGGCAACATTTGACTATCATAGATATCGAAAAACATTAAGAACAATGTTGATAGTTATGGGATGTTTACTTGTCTGTTATACGCCGTTGCTTTGTGTGCTTTTTCTGTATGCAAGCAACAGTAAAATTGATAGTATAGTCAGTACAGGTTTTCACTTTTTTGCATTGGTAGCTTTTGCACTTAATTCCACTATGAATATGCTAATTTATTTTATAAGATTTAAAGATATTAGGCAATCATGTCGACAATTGCTGAGGATCTAACACTACATATCACTGCAAGAACCGTAAGAAAAATATCAGATTAAAGTGGATATAACGACTGGACTGCGTCGTATTTTTTTAAGAAATCTGTCCAAGTGACAAAGAATTGGACCCATTGACTTTTCGGACATGATAATTGTTAAGATGAGTTAGCTTTTGTTTTGTCTTTTGCTATTGTGTCAAAAACCTATGGTTTATCTATGGATCTTCCTTAATAGCAAACATTGGGCTAACAACTTTGTTAGCAACTTGTAAATTCTACTTCTTATCCTTCAGAATTCTTCGTCAATATGTATTACAAATACAACCACAACAAACAGGGCTACTGGGAACATTTGATGCTCAAAAATACAAAAAAAAACATTAAAAACGATGCAGATTATCCTACTATGGATTTTACTTTGTTTGTTAACCTTGTTCTGTTGTTCTATCTTATAAACAAATCATCATAAATCCATTAAAATTTCATCATAATTTTCCAGATTTTCTCTCTGGCCGTTTTTGGGCAGAATTCCGGTATAAACACAGTAATCTACCTGATGAGGTTTAAAGGCATTCGAAATTCGTGTTGTGAAAATCTGAGGTTTAAGGGTCTTACAAATATTCAGAAAAATACTTCGAAAAAAAAAAAAATGCTTCGAAAATAAGAAAGAAAATAAGTGTTCTAAAATAGTTTTAACAAACTCCTTGGATTGCAAAAACTTTTAACAAACATAGAAAACAAACAAACATATTATTAATAATTAAGCATAAAGAAAACGTACGTTGGAGCTCTTGGTATTAGGCACAGCACTCGTCCACTACCTTACTCTGGGAACTTTAGGTATAATTTGACACCATGTTTTGAACTTGGACTCTGTGAGTATTTGTATATTACTTCGATGACGCTTTTAAAAAGTTTGACTGACACTGGATGAAATTGTGACCATGAAGAACTTTGACGATCTTGAAACCTTGACACTTATAAAGGAAATTGAGTATTGTTTGGATGATAGTAAGGTTTTGACACTGTGTTTCTTCTGTTTTACGTAATTTAGTGAAAGTAGTGAAAGCCGTGCCGACTGACAGCAATATATGACACTGAGAAAAAAAAAACAGTTTGAACAAGACAAGCTTGCTGTGTACAACGGTTTGAAGTTAAAAAGAAAAAAAGACAACATCTACAAGATTACTTAGGCTGCTGGAAGTATGTATTTATTTACTTTTAATCAAACGTTTGCAGGTTTAAGGTTTATCAGTTTCTGTTTTCATTTTGACGAGACAATTGAAAGATATAATTGTAAATCTGCCTTTTTGTTCACACTGCTTGTTTTCAAACATAGTTTATATAAGAATAAAAAACTAGAAAGCATATTTATAATTCTGTAATTGATTGTGTGTTTGTTTGTTTATATAAAACAAAATATAATATTTTGGCGTCGGAGAGACGTTATTTGAAGTTATTTGTTCAAGATTAATCGAGTTCAATTGCAAAAAAAACCCTCACTTATTCACTATGAAATTATCTTCACATGTCAAGGATAAAATGAAGTAAAAATTTTTGCCACTTTGAATCGCAGTTTTCCTTTTGTTTTTGTTTGTTTTGATCAAATTCAACTTTTAACTTCCAACTTAACAGTTTGTCTAAAGGCGGCGTATTTTCAAAACCATGTCTCTGATTTTTGTCACCTTTGAATTGCATGTCATTGCACCGTAGGCTTCAGGGTTTAGGTTACCAGAAAGTTCACAAGATGGAAAGTCTTTTTACATTTTAATAGCCGTTTTTAGTAAATGTAGCAGCTTATAACAGAAAAACTCTGATCTTAGCTTGTTAAAATTGTGAGCTGTCAATCAAAAACCATGTCTCTACCGGTGAAATAGAGCATAGCTTTTTTGAGTGAATCAACCAATCAGAGCTTACGTACTATTTAAGCTATATTATAAATGTATATATATTACTCCTCACCAAAATTTTGTAAAAAAAAATCAAGCTAGCTAATTGTGTAGTTCAGCCTTGTGGTTGTTACAATTAGCGTGTGCTTAAAAATAAGGAATAACAAAAATTGTACAAATGTAATATAACTTATATAGACATAGTAAATTTTATAGTCAAATTGTGCATTGTAATTTAAATTATTCAAATTTATAGCACTAAATAAACTGATTGTATTGTATTGTACAAACAAAAGAGTTAATAGTGGCGAAACTGAGATCATTCCATCCCATGCAGTGATAAAAATCCATTGCAGAATCCAAACAAACCACAGCGCGTTTAAGGGAATTTGTCGCAATGTTTAATTGGTTGATATCGATCATCGAGATTTCTACTTTTCTTACAACTAATATTAGAATTAACATATAAAATACTTAACTTTGTATAAAAAACTGCAGGCTTTCTTGTTCTGTAATTAAAGGTCACCACTAGAAATATTTAGCTGGCTGTTTGTTACTAAAATCTATTCACATAATCATTGTATCGAATTTAAACCATAACATTTTGTTTTAAAGAAAAATCTTTCAAAGGAATGAAAATTATCGTTTTAACCTGAGTTTGATTTTTATATTTTTCTAGACCGACTGTGGTTTGTTTTTAAATTGATTGTTTTTCAAAGTTTTCTGTGCACCTGTCGTACGACTTGGATTGATAATTGAAAATTCTATTAATTAGAAAATTGAACTGAAGAAAAATACAACTAATAATCTTAACTTTGACAGGAATAAGCGTATACTCTACTTTACACTATGTTTATTTTACACATAGATAGAAGTCGTACCTGCAGGATCCTATCTGTGAAACGCATGGGTATTACATCTAAATACACGATTGTACTGTCAATACCAAATATATATTGATAAAAAATAAAAAAAAAATCCTCGTGAAAAGATGCAACAATCGTGGGACAAATTACTAAGCTAACCAGCCAGGGATTAGCTAAAATCGATAATTATTTTTTAACAAATTAAATGAAAACAATTAAATAGCTTTCTATAAAAAATCACAAAGGAGCAATACATAAATTCATCAGTGCATGTTTACTCCTGCTATAAGTATCAATTGTGAATATTTAATTCAAAAACATTAATCGTGTAAAACACAAAAACATACAAGCAACGTTATTACACGTGAACAAATTGCTTATTACCCTGGTCACCAGAGGCTTGACTAACTCTCTCCTTGCCACTTATCTTGAGCCGCGAAACGGCGATTTTGAACCGCGGAGCGGCGAGCGAGCCTCTGGTAACCAGGGTAATTGCTTATTTAATTGTCAAAACGGTTAATGAATATCAGTTTGGGAAGAAAAGTGCATTATTGTGAGTGGACAAAAAAGGACAATTTTCACTTCTGACCTCCAAGTGTTTTTCCTTTCAAACACATCAACGACCACCCAATCAATTAAAAACAGCCAATCCCATTTCAGGCTAAGTTGAACTTCAAAGATTTGAAGGCTTTAATAATAATAATAATAATAATAATAATAATAATAATAATAATAATAATAATAATAATAATAATAATAATAATAATAATAATAATAATAATAATAATAATAATAATAATAATAATAATAATAATAATAATAATAACTATAATTTATATAGCGTCAATTATTCCGAAGATTCAACACCGCTTTACATTTTCATGATATAATAAATAGCATATATTTTATATAATATATTAAAAAGGAGTCACAGGAGTCACAGGATCTAGTTTCAAGAGGTAGAGAGTTCCATAGTTCAGGAGAAGCAAAGGAAAAAGTTCTCATGCCATAAGTTTTAAGATTATAGCTCTGTTTAGCAAGTAAGTTTGAAGAGGAGGATCTTAGGGAACGAGAAGGGACATAGCGACTTATTAAGTCAGAGAGATAAGAAGGTGCAGCTCCATGTAAGATTTTAAATGTTAAGAGAAGGATCTTGAATTCAATACGTTGCTGTATGGGCAACCAATGAAGATTAAAGAGGACGGGAGTTATATGTTCTTGTTTACGTGTATAAGTTACCATTCTTGCTGCTGCATTTTGCACATGTTGTAGCATTCGTGTGGAAGTCTTTGGAAGTCCATATAAAATAGAGTTACAGAAATCCAACTTTGAGGAGATAAAGGCGTGGACAAGGGTCTCACATGCACTTTGACTAAGGTATTTACGAATTTTCCATATATTGTGGATATGAAAAAAAGCATGATTTACAGACAGATGATATATGATCGTCAAGAGACAGTTTATCATCAAAAATAACGCCAATTTTCCGAGCTGCAGTAGAAGGAGACGAACAATATCCCCAATAGGTCTAGTATATAGAAGAAAAAAATTGGCCCTAAGATTGAGCCTTCTGGGACACCACAGTCAAAAGAACAGGATTCTGAAATACCATTCTGGACTTTAACACGAAAAGTCCTATTAGTTAAATATGACTTGAACCATTTGATTGCTTTTCCACTTATACCATAAGTAGCAGATAACCTACGAAGAAGCATTTGATGACTAACAGTATCAAAGGCCGCTGAAAGGTCAAGAATTATAAGTACAACAGAGCATTTGTTGTCCATAGCATGCAGAATATATCATTGTGTACCCTTAACAATGCCGTTTCAACACTATGATATGTCTTAGTGCGCTGATTGGAATTTTTCATGGAGACTGTTCAATTTCCCCTTTGACTTCACATTTACAATTTTTATTATCCTTGAAATTAAGATACATTGAGCATAATATAGACTCAACCTGGTTATTAGAAGCCAATTTAATGCTATTGGGATCGGAGGATGTCAACCAGTTTTTTTTGCGGGCATGAATCTTTTCGAATTTTGTGATATTGACATAGTAGGGTTGAGCAAACCCGTCATATAAGTTAAGGTTAACAAGTGCCCGCAGATTGTCTTCTTGTTTTAGTAATTTAAGACATAGATTGAGTTGACTATTGGCCATTTTTGACATTTTCATGGTGGAATTTTGAGATATTAATTTTTAAACCTAGAGATATTACAGTAATTTCAAAATTGGCAATTTTTGCTCCGAAACAAATTGTTGCCATGGAAACGGCTTAAAAGAAAAATGTACCTCCTTGCTTGGTGACACTTACTGACATCTGTACTTTATAGGGAAACATGTTTTACATCATTGTCATCAATAGTAATGGTTTTCTGTTTCATTAAAAATAAGCTATAATTTGGCTGATTTTCGAGGCAAAATGGGTATTTTAAGGGGGGGTGGTCTAACTTCCCACCAAAGTGACAGATCCAACTGAGTTTCTGGGATAATAAATAACTTACGAGGAACTACAACTGTACCAAGTTTGAGCAAAATCGGTGAACCCCCATGTAGCACCCACTGCCTGGTTTTGCCTGGTTCTACCGGGGACCACTCTTAAAGTCACCAACTAAGAGTAGCGAGCCAGATTGTGAGGAAACCTCCTCTAAAAAAGTAGAAAATTCATCAAAAAAAATATTATTAGTTAGTTTATTACGACCAGAGGGAGGTGGTCGATAAATAACAAAAAGTAAAATGCGTTCTGGTGAAGAATGAAAAGACATTCCCATAACTTCAAATGATTTAAATTTATTCTTTAAAGACATTTTTACAGGCTTTAGGCCCTTTTTAAAAAGAATCCCTATGCATAGGCCTGCCCCTGGACCTTAAATCACCGTAATTTAATGCGATTTAAAGCGATTTAAGGCGATTATGCATGAAGCTAGCTTAAGTGGAACTTGAATGATATCAAGGCTTTGACACTGCATTTCCTCTGCTTTACGTTATTTTCCCCTGAAGGTAGAATAATACATCTACAAAACATTAAAAAACGTGAAAGAGAGACAAAATTATTTTCTATGACGAAAACAAAATCATATCCTCAAAACTAGTCATTTTGTTAATTTTGCTTTAGAACGCCAAGCATAAAAGTATGAACAATTAGAACTTGAACACAAGATAATAATTGTAAATATGTGTGTGTGGGCTAATGTTTTTGTAATGAAGTGTATAACCAGAAGTTTGACTATCAAGTTATTGGTTTGATATTTCGGATAGCCTCCGCTATCCATCATCAGATTTTATTTTCATTTTTGCATAGATTACAGTCATAAGGGCACTTAGGTCCTTGGAACTATAAATACATCAATTCAAAAGCTTAAGTGGGACCGACTTCAGCAATTTTGCGTTTTTGCCACCATGAATAGTTTTCACCAATAATGTCAAAGTAAAAAATGTAAAAAACACAAACATAACATCATATATAAAGTTTGTTGCCCTAATAACGAATGTTCATCAACGTGATTGGTGAATCCGGAAGAAGACTAGAGGAGAGAATGCTAGACCATAGTATAAGGGACAAGAAGTCTAACTTCCTAAGGCATAGCTCAAGCTCCAATCACTAATCACTTGGCAAGTCACTATTGAGACCTAAATGAACAAGGACAGTCGGTCCCACTTAAGCTTTTAAATTGCTGTATTTATAGTTCTAGGGACCTAAGTGCCCTTATGACTGTAATCTATGCAAAAATGAAAATAAAATCTGATGATGGATGCGGAGGCTATCCGAAATATCAAACCAATAACTTGATAGTCAAACTTCTGGTTATACACTTGTTTAAAAAGATAATAATTATATATACATTCAGAGTTTTTTATGCGCAATTGTTTGCTGTAAAACAAGCTTTCACGTACAAACTCCAGTTAAAAGAAGAACGTAAATATATCAAAAATGGCAACGTTTGCGTTTCGTGCTGCAACATATTAAATTTTTTCATCTATGGTGTAAACAACTTTCAAACAAAAGAGTTAATAGTGGCGAAACTGAGATCATTCCATTGTGAGTTCCCATGCAGAGATAAAAATCCAGAAACCAAACAAACCACAGCGCGTTTAAGTGAAATTTGTCGCAATGTTGAATTGGTTGACATCGATCATCGAGATAGCATATTTACTTTACTTACAACTAATATTAGAAATAACATATAAAATACTTTACTTTGTATAAAAAACTGCAGGCTTTCTTGTTCTATGATTACCACTAGAAATATTTGTCTCTGGCTGTTTGTTACCCATATCTATTCACATAATCATTGTATCGACTACTGAACCTCAACATTTTGTTTTAAAGAAAAATCTTTCAAAGGAATGAAAGTTATCGTTTTAACCTGAGTTTGATTTTTATATTTTTCTAGACCGACTGCGGTTTGTTTTTAAATTGATTGTTTTTCAAAGTTTTCTGTGCACCTGTCGTACGACTTGGATTGATAATTGAAAATTCTATTAATTAGAAAATTGACCTGAAGAAAAATACAGCTTCTAATCTAAATCTTGACAGGAATAAGTATACTCTACTTTAAACTATATACATTTTACACTTAGATAGCAGTCGTACCTGCATGACCCTCTCTGTGAAAGTCATCACATGCATTGTCAAAAGACTAAACTGATGTATTAATAAAGATAAATAAAAAAGATGTAGCAATCAATTTGTGAGCTGACTAGCTAGCGATTATTTAAAATCAACTAGTATTATTAACAAAGTAAATGAATAAAATAGCATCAGTGATGGATAAAGCTTGCTATGAGTAACAATTGTGAGTATTTAGTTCCGGAGGGGGGTTGTACTCCCTGTGTCCAAGTGGTCTGGTAGGGGTGATCGGCGGAGGTTTTGAGAAAGACCCCTAAAAGGTACACACAGATTATAATAACTGTTAAAACCTTGCTGATTTCAATCCCTATAAGGTACGGATGTGCGATGTTCTTGCCAGCCAAGCTTACTTTGCAACAAAGCAGAGTAAAAATGACCGTTAAAGGTACGGATTCATGTTACATAACTGCTTTTAAGCCAGAACCCTAAAAAAACATAAAAGGTACGCACAGGAAATATTTTCAACCCTAAAAGGTACGCCGATCACCCCTACCACTCGGAGAGAACCACCCCGGGATTAAGTGCAAAAACATTAATCGTGTAAAATACAGAAATGTACAAACAATGAAAAACGAGACATTAACCTCTGTAATCATACGAGTGATTACAAAATCGGACGACCGCGTAGCGGGATTCCGATTTGTTTATCACGAGTATGATTACAGACAGAATTGGACGACACAAAGTTTGATTACCAATTAATCATAACTATTACAATTTCAGAGAAAAATGTGTGGGGTTTCTAATGAAAATGAAAAAATTCTCCATTTTTTGAAAAAAAACTCATTTTTTGAGAATAATTTTCGTTGCTATAGTGATTTGAATCAATTCAGTGATTGGTTGATTAATCTGAAAGCAATAAAATCATTGGCTCATAAAACCGTCCGATAACAACTGTCCGATTACAGCCAACTATCCGATTACACTGTCCGATTACAAAAACAAGATTGATTAGTGGAAAATAGTGCAGTCTGTCAACCAATCAGATTCGAGGAAATTGTAATAGTTATGATTAATCATGTAAATGTCCTAAAGAACTTACTGAATGAAGAACAAATTTGAGACATTTGTTCTAGGACACAAGTCACTTGATTGAATATTTTCAAAGTCATCTCATTACATCGATCGCTCTCAATGTATTTCTCATTTTATTTGGTACATTTGGGAATGGATGGATCATTTTTTTCAATTTTCAGATCACCAAATCTTCAAACACCTTCCTATATTCTGATCGCCAATTTGACATTCGCTGATCTTCTGGTTGGTTTAGTTTATCAGCCGATTAATATTACATTGTCTGTATACATATGGCAATCAATATAAAATTGATAAACAGCTAGTGCCAATTATTGCTGTTTTTTTGATATCTCAGCAGTATTCCTTGGAGGCATATCACTAGGGATGTCCTTTTTGATCTGTATTGATAGATACTTGGCTCTAACTCGTAGACAATATTACAGATTGATTGTCACTAAGGGACTGCGCAATAATTATCAGGACGGGGGGTTGAGAATCCAGAGGGGGGGTGGGGGGGGGGGGGGGGGAAGGGGGGCATAATCTAAACTTATGTTTTGAAAGAGGGGGGGGGGGGGGGCAACGTCCAAAATTAATCAGTAAAGGGGGGGGGGGGGGTAACACCTAACTTTAATTTGAAACTGAAAACTCAACAAATTGACGAAGACGTCCTCGTCAATGTTGGTTAGATTCTCTGGCGATCTTGATAAAACCCTTTTCTCGTAAGTATTCAGCAGTCTTCTCAATTTGAACGAGGGGGGGGGGGGGGGCAGTCTAATTTTCCCCGTTATGGTAGGGGGGGGGGGGCAAGGCGTAATGTTCTTCATTTGTGAGGGGGGGGGGGGAATAATTAACCTTTTCGATTTTTTCGCTCATTTCTCAACCCCCTCTCCTGATAATTATTGAGCAGTTCCTAAGAGAAGGACAATTATATCTGCAATAACGGTATGGGTTTTGCTGATAGCTTTACTGATAGTATCCCAAATGATTATTGAGAAGCGCAGAAAGAGAACTTTGTATATCGGCTGCATTGGGCTAACAACTTTGTTAGCAACTTGTACATTCAGAAGTCTTCGTCGATTTACATCACAATTACAACCACAAGAAACTGGACTACAGGAAACATTTGATGTTCAAAAATACAAAAAAACATTAAGAACAATGCAGATTGTCCTACTGTGCCTGCTATTTCTTTTGTACCCTATTTATGTCTTCCTTTCTTGTGGAAACATATTAATAAGATCTATGTAAATTTCATTATAATTTTCAAGACATTCTCCTTGTCTTTTTTGGGGCTGAATTCCAGTATAAACCCAATAATCTACCTGAGAAAGTTTACAGACATTCGAAATTCTTGTCTGCAAAATCTGAGATTGTAAATAGATGTAAATAGCTTATAGATTTTTAGATTAGTATAGTTTTTAGATTAGATTAGATTGATAACAATACATTGTATTAGATTAACTTAGAATAGATTAGATTATAGATTAGATCATATCTCAATTTATATATATATATATATATTATACATAACTATTTAAATGTAAACCTACTTGCAAGAACGTTGTCATACAACATTTGAACATTTGTAATTGTGGATTAGGAATAAATTAAAAGTACAAAAGAAGATCATTGAAGCAGAACTCTTTCTTTTGTACTTTTAATTTATTCCTAATCCACTAAATTACAAATGTTCAAATGTTAATGACAACGTTCTTGCAAGTAGGTGTAAATTTAATGTAAATTTAATTAATTTTAGATTCTTGACACTATTAATGTAAATTTGTAAATTATTGATTATGAGGGCCACAAGTTTATTAGCTTTTAGCTATTTAGTGCTACCCTCTATTCTTGGCTTTCACGTGACGTCATCGAATTTTTTATTTCGAAAATATTAGTTATATTTACTTCTGGCAGTAATACTCTTTAGAGCTCCCCTAAATGAACATTTGTGCTAAATCTTGTGTCTTTGCTGTGTTTTGGTTTCGAAATATAAGCGAGACAATTTGTGTCACGCAACTCTAGTCACGCATCTTTAGTAGTCGAAAATCAAGCTAGATTCATGTCAGTTTAGTATTTATTGATGTTTGATTGAACTCAAAACCTTAGAATTATCATTAGAAAGCTAAATTACTGGCATTTTCGCCGTACATTTAAGGAATTTTAGGATTTTGCGAAGTTCGGCTTTTGGCGGCCATGTTGGTGTCCCTTGGAGGGACACCAATATGGCGGCGCCATACATTTCACTGTAATCAAGGCGCATATTCACTGGCTCTGTATTCGGTCACAATTAGTCCATTTACGCTCAAATGTTGGCAAATGATAAATTGGTCATCTGGCTTTAAGCTAATGTGGCCTAGATTGCTATTTGTATCGCAGAAAAGTTCTGGTTAATGATATAATCAACACAACCGGAAATGCTTTTCCCATACATTTCTTACTAAACTTTTTAGTAATAGCTTGACTATAACTCTGCCAATATTCATTCTTCTGACCTCATATTTGCTAACACTGCTAAATAAAGTATGTGCTTCATGAATTCAGTAATTGTTTACAGTTTAAGCGATAATTTAGGGACTTTCAATATGGTCACGTGATAGGTGAAAGCCACCAATATAAATAAAGTTTCTTACTTACTTACTTACTTACTTACTAGTTAACTCTTTTTGGTGGAAAAAATACGACATTGGCCCATAATTCTGCAATGACGTATTTTTATTGTATCGCTCCAGGCTCCCCAAACGCGGTACTGAAACGATGTGGGTGATTGGACACTAGGTTTTTGCTAACTTTAAAGAACTGTAAAAAATCAGGATTGCACCAAAAATAAGAATTTTTCGGGGGTAATGTTTTTAAGACTATAAGGGTTCGTTTGAAAAAGTTTGGAGTTAGTTATTAGTTGCACTTTAATAATACTGTTTCTGAGCGGTTTTTGAACTGACTGTAACCGACCCGTCACCGAATTGAAGACTCGTCGTAAAGATAAAAGTGAGCAAGGACCAGCGGATCCAAGGACAACGGAACGACGGACCGATAATTTGTACTTTAAGTGTTTGTACTTGTGTATATTTAGAATGTACAGAATAAGCTGTTATTTATATATGCTATATCCTATTCTTTGGCTTGAAAATGGCTTGTTTCGAGTTGGAAACTAGTCAGTCAAAATGCTAGATCCACCCCTGAGTTTTGAAATTGTATATTTAGCAAATGATCATCACAATAAAGTTGTATTACTTTATTTACTTATTCTTTTTTGTACTTTAAGACAAATAAGGAAACGAATGAAATGATAGACTACGAGTAGTCCTTCTTTTCCCTCCAGAATCAGTAATTTAAAAAAAACGAGTGTTGCGGGATTCCTGTGGAGCGCGCCGGAAATAGATAATTGAGT
Organism: Metridium senile; assembly: GCA_949775045.1. Classification (NCBI taxonomy): domain Eukaryota; kingdom Metazoa; phylum Cnidaria; class Anthozoa; order Actiniaria; family Metridiidae; genus Metridium; species Metridium senile. Next base: position 11,675,263 of record OX459104.1, read on the forward strand.
AGGGAGAGGAAAAGAAGATTCTTCTCCCTACTCAACGATCTATTTCCGGCGCGCTCCACAGGAATCCCGCAACACTCGTTTTTTTTAAATTACTGATTTTGGAGGGAAAAGAAGGACTACTCGTAGTCTAATGAAATGAAGGATTTGAATGAATGTATTCGATAATTTATTCATAACAGAGAGAATACTCGAATCGTGAACACTTTGAGAGTTTTTATTGTTGCTTTGTTTAACCCACACCCTATCAGCGAATAGATAAGAAGTTAGATTTATTATGAGCACTTAGTGTATTTGAACTCACTTCTACATTTTTAGAGTTTTTGAACCAGTAGAAGGTTCAGAAAATAACATCTAATGGTCTTTTTCCTCATTTGTTGGGGTGATATTCAACTATACAATACACTGCAAGGACGACACGTGTAAGGCCTGTTATTGGCCCAATACCCGCCTAATCTCGCAGCTAGATTAGGCGGGATTAATCGAGATTAGGCGAGATTATGACATTTTGTGATTTTCAACCTTGCGAGGGTAGGCGGGATCAGGCGGGATCAGGCGAGATTAGGCGAGATTAGGCGAGATTTGACATTTTAGGATTTTTTTGCTTGCGGGGTTAGGCGAGATTAGGCGAGATTTGGACCAATAACATGCCTCGTGTATGGTGTTATGGTAATAATAAAACACACGGTTTGACATGCACATTTTGGTTAGATTTAATTTATTCAATTACAGTGAGGATACTCAAACCATGAACACTTGCTTTTCTCATGCTAATTGATGGGGGGTTTGCGAATAAAACGAATGTAGAGCACAGCTTTAATCTGAAAAAAATATATTGTAAACTGAACAAAAACTTGACCTAAAAAAAATCATGCCAAGCTGAAAAAATACCATGCACGGCCCCGAAAGCAAAAAAAACCTGCACCGAAAAATGCCTACCCCTTCCCCCATCAAATCTCTAATGGTCCTTCGCTAAGGACCTGTTCCAAAAAGGTTACTGCTAAAGAATATAATGATGATGGACTCCAAATGGATGAAGAGTCAGAATGATTCTGAAATAAATAAAATAATCGTCGTTATTATTTGTTTTTTTACAAAATAGTAAATATAAATTGGTGGGGAACCTCGTCATATATTTAGGGTGAGGGTACCTAATTACTATGCATAGTAATGTGCACATTGCAAACTGAATACACTTCACTAAAACAACAATTTGCACCAGCAATTGTTTTAACATTCCGTAATAAATACATTCGTTTTGCTGGTCTTTGCATTGAAGGGAGATGAACGTTGAGCTGGAAATGATAGAACACGTTAAAAATTCTCACACAAGCAGTTAAAAAGTCTCAATCATTGCAAGCTTAACGTTCGTCTCGCTTTAATGCAAAGGCCTGGCTACCTTTCAAGATGGCGCAGGGAACTGTGAAGGGGACTATTCTTCAGATTTCTGATTGGCTCTCGCCTTATTCGATTCTAACATTATTGCTGATAGGTCAAAAGCTTGTCATAATTATCTTTCATCGCGCCAAGTTTCCATGCTACACATGGTTTTGACATTTGACATATGTAGTTGTTTGAACGACATTTAAATTTACGACATCCAGCAGCCAAGGAAAATTCCTTATTTTATTAGCCTTTCTATTGAGAGAAAATCTGAACAAGTATACCAAGCTTGTTGAAGAATCATGGATAATTTGTCAAACGAACAAACCACTGGGTTATCTTTAGCTCCGGTTGAAAGAGAACATCACAGCACAAGCCAATTAAATAAATCTAACAATACCTTCAGAGAGACCTATTAAAGTGAACTTGATTGATTGACTTAAACATATTTAGCATAATACTCGATAAACGCGGCTTCTTTTGGATGATATTCTTCACATCTGATAAGCATTAAAATATCACAGATCTTCCATATTGCGTTTCGGGAGGTTGATAAACTCATTACTATCCTTAGAATGGCGTTCTATATACTTTCAGTCAGGCAAAAGGCTACTAACTCGAAGGATACCAAAAGGCTTTCAATTTCAAATTGATTTTCGACAACTTGAAACGGCTGCTTGTTTTGTTGACATTTTTTTCACATGTGCGTAAAACGGACATCTAGCTAAACCAATCAGCAATCGTGTTAGAATCGAACAAGGTGAGAGCCAATCAGAAATCGCTTCTTATATCCGTGCTAGTCAGCTGGGGGTCCAGAACATGGTTTGTGGTGTTGTTTCACAGCTTGATTTGACTAAGAAAAAGTCCTGATGTGACGCAGGCTAGATGTATATATAGATCACTTTGCAAACTTACCTACAATATATACAAACATGGTGTTTGCATCTCCATTACAGCGCAGTTCAGATCTTCCACACCTGTAATACCCTTCCCCGACACATCCCTCTACAAGTTGAAGTTCACCTCTCATACTGTGTATGTCAGATATGCCGCCCCAACATTCCCCTGTAAAAACAAAGATAACTTCTTTAGGTGACTTCAACCTATCTAGATACTGTAAAGGGAACTAGCCAATCAGCGCGAAGTGAACATGCACGACTTGTTAGCGTAACCAGGAGGGGAAAATATTAATGCGTTAATGCTAACCTTACCGGGATAGGGAGGTTTCTATGATTTTGTAATCCATCGAAAACAGCATAAAATGTGGAAAAACTCTTTAATAAGTTTTCACCTATAAACGAAATGAGGCTGATCTATACGTTTTTTTTTTATTTTTTATTTAAACGTATTTTTTTACAATATGTTTGCCCAAGAGCAGAGCTCATCTAGGGGCTTAACGTTTTAATAATCTTCTTAAAACGTGAGGTTCAAAAGCGGATTTGATAAGAAAGGTACTCCTCCCTTTAGTGATATTTGTACAAAGTAGGTTTAATTTACGAACTCTTTCTATTAGTCGTTCCTTCGAAGGGCGTTGTTGAAGCGAACGTTTTCATCCCAATATCATGGCATTTTTCATTGTGCATCCTGGTCAGTCTGTACTTGTTCTTCATTCATGATTAGACGTTATAAAAAACTAGTGAAATTACACGACGTATCAACTGACCACGAAATACAAGATTCTTGAATGAATAAGACGATATTTGCATAAAGTCCTAATTAAGGACGGGGCCTACTAATTAAAAAATAACGCCTTCTTCAAACAACTATGTGAGTTGTTTTAACCCTTTAGAGGGTTATTCAAATCTGGCTAAAAAAGGTGGGGTCACCGGGCAGTTAAGAGAAATAATGAGTCTTAAATATGGCTGACGTCACGATTTTACCGGCATCGACAAATAAATTTTTTTTTCAAAGGATTTTCATTGAAACATCTCTTTGATAGCGGTAAAGAATCAACAAGTAATTTGCTAATAGGAATATATATTTTGTAACGTATTTTCAAAAGCTAGTAGTGAAATATGATTTTTTTAGCATCGCGACTTGTATTTTACGAGGTTCAGAAAATTCGAAATTTTGTCGATTTTCCATTCAAAAATCAGTTGCTTTTTCGAAATTTTACATCAAAACGATTGTTTAACATGTTCTTAATAATTGCAGTTGTAAAAAAATTGGGGTTACCGGGCGTTTTAAAAAGTTATCGCGTGGTAAACTTTGCCGCCGAAGATCATAAGACAATTTCTTTCCGGTCCCCTCCATACTAAGTAATGAAATTCGTCATCATAAGTGCATTGTGGGACTGTTTTTATAAACATGGCTAGCGTCGCGTCTACCATCGTTCGTCTTTTTATGTTATTTTTTCCCGTCTTATTATGACTGCACGAAAATTTGCTAAAGCGGCCAGTTTTTCATCCCTTTTCCTTTTTACCGAACTTGTCTCGTATAGTGAAAAACTGACCGAGGTCTTAGTTTTTCACTATACAGACCGACCTCTAGCCGGTAAATAACTTATTTTATTTTTTTTATTCTCTCTCTATTAATGTTTTTGATATTTTACGACGTGCGTTGCTTTCAAATGGCTTCCCAGTAGTTTTACTGAAAAAGATCGGGTTGTCAGAAACCCGTTTTCATTCAGCATGTGATGGCTGCCTCAACAAACGTACAGAAATTTTAATGCCAAAATATTAAAATTACTGGAGCTTTCTTCATCATTTCAAATCAAAGATCGTTTAAAGACAAAAGGTTTTGTTTATATCTCAACATCAAAGAAAGTCAATAAACAAAAAACAAGTTTTACAAAGGATTTTAGCTGACACAAACAAGTGAACGAGATGGATGTTGAAACGAGTTGTAATTCGTCGGTCTTGTGGACGTTTGTGGACGCCTACTAAAGCTTATTTTTCGATAAATAATAAGAAATGTAATCGAAGTCACCTTCAACTGGTGAAGGAATTAATTTGTCTGTGTCGTACTTAATGAAGAAGATGAAAGATAAAAGCACTAGGATCGCTGACAGGACTTTGAATCAAGCAAATCGACCTTTTTCAAGATTGTTTAACCTTTTGTATGCAGAAAAAGAAAGACAAGAACACTTCTTTACTTCAAAAACGTTGTAAACTTTGTAGATAAACTTCTCGTAAATTTATAGCATTTTAAAAGTGACTGAAAACCAACGATATATCTCATCAAAAGATAGCTCAATTCGCCGCCGTGTTGTTTACAATGAAAGATAAAAATTGCAAGTATATTTTTCAACTATTATTGAGGTATGTCAACGAGCTTTATATTCTTTAGAAAATTTAAAAAAACTTTGTGTATTCTCACAACCTTTTGTGTATTTTCGTGTATTCTCTCGAGAGTTTTTGAAATATTGATTTGATTTTCTCAACTTTTGCTTGTCAAAATGTTTGCAAAAACAACCAATGCTCGCCACGTCGCCACGTACTTTTGATTTTCACTCATTCGGTCTTTATAATTTCAAAATGTTCGATACGTAATTACTTTTTTTTGTACTACTTTTCGCTCCTTTTTAATACGACGCTCGCCGCGATATCGCTGGATTTATTGCAGGCATGATCTAACCTCAAGATGCGCAGCAGACTGCGCAGTGCAATAGTAGGCCCCGTCCTTAATGTTTGTTCGAAGTTCGCTTAAATTTACTTTTTTTTATTAAATCTGTCAGTTCTAAATTTATTGCCTTGTTTATCTCTTGCTTGAATTCGGAAGTTTAATTCCACAAAATTCAAACATTGATTTTAGGGCAAAGTTATTTTGCCAAATGGAGCTTTGCAAATTCGATTGCAGCTTGTGTACTTTTAATTTTGCGCGTCAACGCATTGCACATATATGCATGGGCTCAATGCTAACAAATTTTAGTTGTGGTTTGCCGTGTAGACTTGTTTACAAAAGATAAACTTAATCAAGCTTATCCGTTAATATACAAATTAGGTAATACCTAATAGCGGAGCTCCCAGTTTAATTTTTTCTTACAACATCAATATGTGCAAGTATATAGTTTTTGTGCACGGGTCATAAAAACTGTACGTGATGACGTAGGCGTATTTGATAGTATGTGAAAGAAATACTATTTCTTACTGTTCAAGGTTACTCAAGAAAAAAACGAGAAATATTAATCTGGGATATATACATATATATTCGACTATAAGTCAACTATATTTATCAAGATTTTTGCTAAAGATTATGAAATACGGTTCATGCAATATAAATGTTGTAAATATGTAACTTAAAGCTTGTTGACCGATATCTATATACAAACTTTTATAGCAGTAAACAAAACAACAATCTACTCTGTTGATGTTTACGGTTCAATATAAATACTATAAATATGTCAATATAAATGTTGTAAATATGTAAAGCTTGTTGACTGATATCTATATACAAATTATTATAGCAGTAAACAAAACAACAATCTACTCTGTTGATGTTTACAGTTCAATATAAATGTTGTAAATATGTAAAGCTTGTTGACTGATATCTATATACAAATTATTATAGCAGTAAACAAAACAACAATCTACTCTGTAGATGTTTACGGTTCAATATAAATGTTGTAAATATGTAAAGCTTGTTGACTGATATCTATATACAAATTATTATAGCAGTAAACAAAACAACAATCTACTCTGTTGATGTTTACGGTTCAATATAAATACTATATATATGTCAATATAAACGTTGTAAATATGTAAAGCTTGTTGACTGATATCTATATACAAATTATTATAGCAGTAAACAAAACAACAATCTACTCTGTTGATGTTTACGGTTCAATATAAATACTATAAATATGTCAATATAAATGTTGTAAATATGTAAAGCTTGTTGACTGATATCTATATACAAATTATTATAGCAGTAAACAAAACAACAATCTACTTTGTTGATGTTTACAGTTCAATATAAATGTTGTAAATATGTAAAGCTTGTTGACTGATATCTATATACAAATTATTATAGCAGTAAACAAAATAACAACTACTCTGTTGATGTTTACGGTTCAATAAAAATACTATAAATATGTCAATATAAATGTTGTAAATATGTAAAGCTTGTTGACTGATATCTATATACAAATTATTATAGCAGTAAACAAAACAACAATCTACTCTGTTGATGTTTACAGTTCAATATAAATGTTGTAAATATGTAAAGATTGTTGACTGACATCTATATACAAATTATTATAGCAGTAAACAAAACAACAATCTACTCTGTAGATGTTTACGGTTCAATATAAATGTTGTAAATATGTAAAGCTTGTTGACTGATATCTATATACAAATTATTATAGCAGTAAACAAAACAACAATCTACTCTGTTGATGTTTACGGTTCAATATAAATACTATAAATATGTCAATATAAATGTTGTAAATATGTAAAGCTTGTTGACTGATATCTATATACAAATTATTATAGCAGTAAACAAAACAACAATCTACTCTGTTGATGTTTACAGTTCAATATAAATGTTGTAAATATGTAAAGCTTGTTGACTGATATCTATATACAAATTATTATAGCAGTAAACAAAACAACAATCTACTCTGTTGATGTTTACAGTTCAATATAAATGTTGTAAATATGTAAAGCTTGTTGACTGATATCTATATACAAATTATTATAGCAGTAAACAAAACAACAATCTACTCTGTAGATGTTTACGGTTCAATATAAATGTTGTAAATATGTAAAGCTTGTTGACTGATATCTATATACAAATTATTATAGCAGTAAACAAAACAACAATCTACTCTGTTGATGTTTACGGTTCAATATAAATACTATAAATATGTCAATATAAACGTTGTAAATATGTAAAGCTTGTTGACTGATATCTATATACAAATTATTATAGCAGTAAACAAAACAACAATCTACTCTGTTGATGTTTACGGTTCAATATAAATACTATAAATATGTCAATATAAATATGTAAAGCTTGTTGACTGATATCTATATACAAATTATTATAGCAGTAAACAAAACAACAATCTACTCTGTTGATGTTTACAGTTCAATATAAATGTTGTAAATATGTAAAGCTTGTTGACTGATATCTATATACAAATTATTATAGCAGTAAACAAAATAACAACTACTCTGTTGATGTTTACGGTTCAATAAAAATACTATAAATATGTCAATATAAATGTTGTAAATATGTAAAGCTTGTTGACTGATATCTATATACAAATTATTATAGCAGTAAACAAAACAACAATCTACTCTGTTGATGTTTACAGTTCAATATAAATGTTGTAAATATGTAAAGATTGTTGACTGATATCTATATACAAATTATTATAGCAGTAAACAAAACAACAATCTACTCTGTAGATGTTTACGGTTCAATATAAATGTTGTAAATATGTAAAGCTTGTTGACTGATATCTATATACAAATTATTATAGCAGTAAACAAAACAACAATCTACTCTGTTGATGTTTACAGTTCAATATAAATGTTGTAAATATGTAAAGATTGTTGACTGATATCTATATACAAATTATTATAGCAGTAAACAAAACAACAATCTACTCTGTAGATGTTTACGGTTCAATATAAATGTTGTAAATATGTAAAGCTTGTTGACTGATATCTATATACAAATTATTATAGCAGTAAACAAAACAACAATCTACTCTGTTGATGTTTACGGTTCAATATAAATACTATAAATATGTCAATATAAACGTTGTAAATATGTAAAGCTTGTTGACTGATATCTATATACAAATTATTATAGCAGTAAACAAAACAACAATCTACTCTGTTGATGTTTACGGTTCAATATAAATACTATAAATATGTCAATATAAATGTTGTAAATATGTAAAGCTTGTTGACTGATATCTATATACAAATTATTATAGCAGTAAACAAAACAACAATCTACTCTGTTGATGTTTACAGTTCAATATAAATGTTGTAAATATGTAAAGCTTGTTGACTGATATCTATATACAAACTTTTATAGCAGTAAACAAAACAACAATCTACTCTGTTGATGTTTACAGTTCAATATAAATACTATAAATATGTCAATATAAATGTTGTAAATATGTAAAGCTTGTTGACTGATATCTATATACAAATTATTATAGCAGTAAACAAAACAACAATCTACTCTGTAGATGTTTACGGTTCAATATAAATGTTGTAAATATGTAAAGCTTGTTGACTGATATCTATATACAAATTATTATAGCAGTAAACAAAACAACAATCTACTCTGTTGATGTTTACAGTTCAATATAAATGTTGTAAATATGTAAAGCTTGTTGACTGATATCTATATACAAACTTTTATAGCAGTAAACAAAACAACAATCTACTCTGTTGATGTTTACAGTTCAATATAAATACTATAAATATGTCAATATAAATGTTGTAAATATGTAAAGCTTGTTGACTGATATCTATATACAAATTATTATAGCAGTAAACAAAACAACAATCTACTCTGTAGATGTTTACGGTTCAATATAAATGTTGTAAATATGTAAAGCTTGTTGACTGATATCTATATACAAATTATTATAGCAGTAAACAAAACAACAATCTACTCTGTTGATGTTTACGGTTCAATATAAATACTATAAATATGTCAATATAAACGTTGTAAATATGTAAAGCTTGTTGACTGATATTTATATACAAATTATTATAGCAGTAAACAAAACAACAATCTACTCTGTTGATGTTTACGGTTCAATATAAATACTATAAATATGTCAATATAAATGTTGTAAATATGTAAAGCTTGTTGACTGATATCTATATACAAATTATTATAGCAGTAAACAAAACAACAATCTACTCTGTTGATGTTTACAGTTCAATATAAATGTTGTAAATATGTAAAGCTTGTTGACTGATATCTATATACAAATTATTATAGCAGTAAACAAAACAACAATCTACTCTGTTGATGTTTACAGTTCAATATAAATGTTGTAAATATGTAAAGCTTGTTGACTGATATCTATATACAAACTTTTATAGCAGTAAACAAAACAACAATCTATGCCTATCATCGACACAAAGTTTTTTCATCAAAAAAGGATTTTAAAAACAAGTTTATAGATAAACTATCAATGGATATTACTTTTCTGTAAGTAGAAAATTGTAGTAAATGTAACTATGCTGTAATGGCCATGGAGTTGTTGTCGTTTTAATTTTATGCGTTTTTTCAGTCTTTTCAAATCAAGGTGACAAGTTCTATTTTTGGCGCGTTTCAGCAATGCCAAGGCACCTTTTTGCTTCAAAAGCAAGACAAAACGCTGAGAAAAATCAAGATTTTGAGCTTCAAATTGACAAAAACATTATTTGAACTAGACCTTAATAGAATGGTAACTATGTATTAAAAGGAAAAAAGGAAATTTTAAAGCATTTCTTTGTAAAAAAAACAACATTTTTATCGTATTAGATTTACTAAAAAGTAGTCATGGCAAATCTTCAAAACAAAACAAAAAATTATTTATTCTACCAACACAAGATCGATTTGAAAAGACAAGCATTTTAAAACAAGGTATTTTATTATGAAAAACTTTGTGTAAAACATCATTTTCGACTTTGAAGTAAGTTAAAAACTACTAAATAAAGCTCGTTTAGTAAGCATAAAATAGTCAATATTGCTAAATAAACAGAAGTTATTCAACCAATTTAAATTGTGTTTGTATTTCAATTTATCTTTGATGTTTTCTGTTTATGAGGTTTAAAAAGTACATAAATAAACACCTTTCAATCGACCAAAGTACAATTTACACATGCACAAACATCGTTTCGTGTACGGTTTTTATCTCAAAAAGTAAATAAAATGGAGATAAACCTTTTCTCTTTTCTTTCTATAATAAAACAGAGAACGGATTTTTCCTTTTTGAGGCTTAATTATTGCAAGTTTTGAGGTGCTTTTTTTTTTCACGCTCGGTATATCAAATTAAGACAGTTTTTTTTTTCTCTCAAAAACTTGAAACAAATAATAATCTTGAACTTACTTTATCGGTGATTATTTTCCTGAGGTTTTCTTCTCTTCAATGACATTGATCATATTTTGACGAATAAATGTATGTACTTGAATTTTGATGGTTTAAACATTCTTCATAGTTCAACTGCCAAGCTTGAAAATCCTTCAATAAACTGTGCCGAGGGAAGATTTGAAGACAGTTTTCATAACAAACAAGGTCGCTTCTTTATCAATTTTTTTTGAATTGCTGTAGTCTTTTAATATTCTTCCACGAAGGTATCCACAAATAGGTTTTCTTGATCTTTTGGAATCAGTCTTTTCTGCTTTTCTTTAGTATAATTTCTTCGTTTTTGTGTCCTTCGAGTTTATGTTCTTCTTCGGTCAAAACTCTCTTTGTTCTTCGAAGTTCATCTTTCTCCGTTGTTATTTTGTATTAATGTAAGCTCTGCTATTTTGTTGTTGTTTGTTTGACTTTTTTGTCGATAAATTAAAAGAACAACTTTGCTTTGTTGATCTAGCGCTATTTGGCGCGCGCGTCACTTTCGTTCCCGCCGAAATATAACAACCAATCAGCATCGCGATGGGCGCGGACGTCGGACGTCGGACGTACGCTTGGGATTCCTGTGTGAAAACCATCGAAAATCGACTCGATGCATTACCATTTTTTCTTAAGTATGGTGCTCCGCTCGCGCGGGCCTTGGGCCCGCGCGGGAGCTCCGCTATAATGGGCTCCATTTTACGAAAAAATAAAAATAGCATGCTATAATCACCTTATCATTTTTTAATTGGTCGGTTGGTCGGTTATGTTGGTTTTGGTCCTGCCTGTCTGCTACCAATACTCACCATAGTATTTTATAGCCATAGATTGTAAACCAGCTTGTTGTGCAGCAGAGGCACATCTGCAGGCGATTTCTTCAAGGTAATCTTCCCAGTTGTTCCATTGTATTGTGGTCCCACTAAAGTATTTTGACTTTGGATCGCGATCAGTAAAAAGTAACGTATTGAAGGGTGAAGATTGCCCGACGTTCTCTTGATAGCAATTATCAGGTATTATCATTGGACAGTGTTCGACTGCAAAAAATTTAAAATGAAATCAAAACAGATTTATAACTGCAGTCATTCATTACTTTTAGTAATGTTTATAACATAAGCAGCCGTGTTATATCGGCATTTATAAAATGTTTGATATAAATCGCGCGCTCTGATTTGCTGAGCAGCGTTCTATATATGTCTTTATATTTTTATATTATCAATATCTCTTATCGTTGATGAGCACGACGTTCACACGAACCAGCGGTATCGCCATGACCATAACATGAAAACGAGATTACCGGGTCTAGCTGCGCTTCGCTAGCAATTAATTGTAAAGATGTTTACTACAGATCAACACATCATCTCATCGTTTTGATGAATATATTTGTTATAGAAATAGATATTACTTCATGGTTAGTGAGTGCGTACGATTTTTATTCACGAGTTGTGACAAAAAATCAACAATAATGATAACATGCATCAAATATACCATGAAATGAGTTCTATGGTTAAACGATTCAATGATTAAAAAAATTCAATGTTTTCTTTCAAAATTTTAAACAACGAAAAGTAGCAACAAAATCATGAAAAATACCGTTGTAAAAGGCAAATTTACTTATCTTCGATGCTTTTCAAAAGCATTATTAAATGGTTAAATAGTCTTGCATTGACAACGCTTCGGCGGTAGCTGAGCGAGATTCCTCTAGTGTGAACTTTGCCGACTGATTAATTATATTTATAGTCTTTTCCTTTTTTCTTCGGCTCTTTCTGTTTGGAAAGAAGGACTTGTCTTTTCAAATAGGAGGTCATTCATGTTACTTGTTGTCTTCATATGTCGCTCAAAACCACATAATAAACTTCAGAGCGAGAATAGTCTTAGCTTTCCCGTCATTGACGGTAATAAATAAACTGGGCTACTGCTAGAAATTTGTCAACTTTTCTTGCTTCTTTCTTGAATTCCAAGACGTTTTTCTATAGCTAAATATCACATTGGATATATTTTTTCGAAATAGCTTTGTTTTCTTGTGGTAAAATAACATTTTCAGTCGAATCGGTGTCAAAAAACATTCCCAACATTTTGACCAAAGGCGGTTGAAAGTTTTCGCGCTAGTGAGGTAGATTCCCGCACAAAACATTTTCACTAGTGAACAAAATCGTTCGTCCAATCAGATGCCGCGAACGATAGTGAAATTTCATCGTTCGCATCGCTGATTGGCTGTGACTTAAAACCGAACGGTTTTTACATCACTGCAATTTTATACATAAATCTCAGTACTTATGAAATAAAGTTATTTATGCATTCACAGTAATGGTCGACCACTAATCTTTGGATGTATGAACAGAAGTTGTAAAGTAGAATACAGTGGTTTATCATGCATGGCATCTACTACAACTATAGATCGAACAAGAAGTCACTCGCTGAATGAGTCGTCAAAATAGTCGAGAGTACAATCCAGCTACAAAAAGTCTGTAGATTTAAAGTCAACATTTCGAATCTGAATGCTTTATTAAACTATGAAGAACAGAAAACCCTTGAAAACCGCAAACTATGCACAAGCAAAGCTCGTGTTAACAGTAAAAGCACTGTTACCGGGCAATGCGTATTATACAAACGAAAAGTTTTACAGTTCAAGACGGATTCAGTAAGAACTATTCATACCTCTCATCTTACAGAGTTCGATTCTTATGTAAAAAAAACCGTCTAATCCTGACGAAACTCTAAAAAGTGATTACATTTAGTTGTAAGTCAATATTAAGAGGTTATTAATTAACCGAGCGCGAGGTCTGTATGGAAAATATCAGACAGTACGGAACGAGCGCGGTTAATAATCCGTTTATTATATGGCTATTTTAAAGAGAGGAAATATTTTGTTATATCTATTTTACGACGCGCGTTGCTTTTTACAAGGATAGATAAAAGCTAGAAGTATACTTTTCAACTATTATTGAGGTATGTGAACGAGCGTTATGTTTTTTAGAGAATTAAAAATAACTTTTGTGTATTCTCACAACATTTTTTTGTAATTTCTCGTGAAGTTTTGCAATATTGATTTGATTTTCTCAACTTTTGCTTGTCAAAATGTTTGCAAAAACTTAGCCTTTAATTTTCTCTCACTCGGTTTTTGTTTATTTTATCGCATTCTGTAAAGACAGAAAGACAACATAGTTTGAATCTCGCACGAAAATATAGCCCGTGCTCCGTGATACGCAAAATACAGCCCGCGCGCGAGCCAATCAGATTGCACGAAATTAACCAGTCATATAATAATTTGTTGATACTTTAAGTCACGAAGCTGTTGATACCTACGATGAAAAGCTAGAACATGCGATAACTACAGTTAAAGGAAGATTAATTAAAAATGATCTACTCAAGAAATAAGACGGAACAGAAGTATATCCTCGCTTCTGACAAACTTATCTGGCCTCCAAGTTGTTTAATAAAGCTAGCATTCAGACTGCGTATGTTGGCTTCGAAATTAAGAATTCGACGTATTTTGACGAGTGATTAAGCCAGTGACTTCTGGTTCGATAAATGTAGTAAATGCCATGACTAACCACTGCATTCTACTTTAGAACTTCAGTTCATACATCCAAAGACTCTGTAGTGGTTGACCATAGTTGTGGAGGCAGAAATAACTTTCTATATCAAATATATCTATCAAAATGATGCGATGATTTGTTGATGTGTACTAAACATCTTTGCTAGCAAAGCAAATCTAGACCCGAGAACCTCGTTTTCATGGTACGCACATGGTGATACCGCATGTTTGTTGGACTCACGTGCTATTGTAAATATTGCTTTTTAAAATTCAACCTACGGGTTGCTATAGCTTTTCTTCAAAAACAATTTTTCTATCTATAACTCAACAGAGCACGAAACGTGTATTCGTTTGATTTTAACAACTGAATATTTTATAAAAGAAATAGAAAACTCGGCAGCAAAGTGGCATAAGTTGCCTAGCGGTGAGAGCGCTGGCCTTACACCACTGTGACCTTTGTTCGATTGCCGGCTCTGACAAGTGAATAGAGTTTGTTTGATGTGTTGTTCTCTCTTATGCCACGAGGGGTTTTCTCCGGGTTATCCGGTTTTCCTCCCTCTGCAAAAATCAACATGTGAGCAGAGTTGTGTGTTGTAAATATTGAATGGAGCGGTAGTGTGTGTGAGCGAGCCTTACTGAAGAGCCCCGACGGGGAGTGACGTTTTTCTCTGTCCTGTTATAAAGCACTGGAAAATTTTAAGAAGACTCGAGAAGCGCTGAGAACAATCCTCTACCTGTCATGCTTCTCCTAACGCTTCTCTCGTCTTCTTAAAATGTCTGCGTGTTCTATTATTCGACAGAGCAGTTATGAGCATTTTTTTTTTACTTTTTGGAGCAACTTGTTGACAGTCCTAACTGCCGAAGAGCAGAGAAATTTTGTGACTTGGGATGTAAAATATATTTCAACTATATATTTCTATATCAATCCAAGGTTTGATTGATGGATTTATGCTGGACTGATTAGTGCCACTAGTGCTCAGTTAACCATAGCAGTTATAAAACTGTTTAATAAACATGAGTGTTTTAACTGTACGTCATATCACATGCAGTTAAAACACTCATGTTTATTCAGTAAACAGTTTGATAACTACTACGGTAGCACTAATCAGCCTGACATGAATTATTATCGCGGGTTAAATGTTGCGTCACGTGTTTGATATGGAATACGCAATTGGTTACTGACTTCATTGAATATTAATGAGTTTTAGAAAAAATGTCAAAAACTCATTAATAATTCATGATAAATCGACAAAAGAAATCGTAACTGTGACGTGTGTTTTAACTGAAGATAAAGATTCATCCTAATTTACCTAAACTTTATCCTGAACTTTCTCTTATATTAAAACTTTCATAAATCCTTGATTGGAGTTTTTGAAGCCGTATAATAAACTCGCAGATCGTGTTTTATCAGGTCTAACACCACTTGGCTTCGCCTCATGGTTTTAAATCCTTATAAAAAACTCCTGCTCGTTTATTATTAAACATTACTTACAACACTCGTCATGGTCATGATTTCTTTTGTAAATTTCTCATGAATCATTCATGAGTGTGTTAATCAATTATATAACACAAAGTCGTGTAATGGTCATCATGACGTAAGAGACTCACGAGAAAATATAGGAAATATATGTTTTCAGCCAATCGGAGATCGCATTATATCAGTCATAAGTTTAAATAATCGCTACGATCGTTGAGACGCCAAAATCACCGTGATTGCGCTTTCGTTTTTATAAAATGATAAAAATATCATTGTTGACTTTAGGTTGGACACAAAAACATCCGTGTTGATTTTGCTAGTCACAAATAGCTCTGAGCTATATTCTGATAGCCAAACATGATTTTCGGCGATCCCAGCGATCCTATGGAAAACAAGCTTTAGGCCATCCTTTTGAAAACTTTGAAAAAACACACAGCTGTTCAGAAATCAGCGAGTGTGGGCTTACAGTCCATAAAGAATTGTTTGTATAGCTTTTTAAACAATGAGAGATCGAGTGCGTTGTACATGTAATCGTGCTATATTATTAATATATACACCCGTTTCAGAAACGTTGTCGCAGTGTACAAGCATCAACCAAGAACGCTTATTCGAAGGCGGTGCTTTGGGACTGGTCATCAAGTATAGGGGGGTAGGCCGGAAAAAAGGTGGGGTGGGCCATAATTTTTGAGCATGAAAATGGGGTGGGCCATGAAAAATGAAGCAATAGACTTGGGGTATTTGGGGATAATTGTGGTGCATTGTATAGGGGTGCGCTATGTGTAACCATGCATAGACTAAAGGGTGGGCCAATAAAAGTCATTCCTTGGGAATTCTGAATTTTCCGTCCTACATCCCCCCTCTCCCCTATACTTTATGACCAGTCCTTTATTCGAGGAAATACGGAGTGTATATGAATGTAACAATAAACGGATTCTTACCACCTGACGTAACTGCCTGCAATCAAAGGAAAGAATGAATTAATGATTTGGCAAATCAAATAGAGAAAAAAACAACAACACTACAACACCATGAAATAAAAACACAATATTTACTAACTAATAGTTTCTATATATAGTGACTAATTCATGGATATAGTGTTAGTGCTATATTCCACAGTAGCGATTTGATTCTATTTCTTGGATATAGTGTTGCTCTATTCCAAGTAGCAATTTGATTCTATTTCTTGGTGTAAAGTTTTCGCTCTTCTGTTATTTTTAAAAGGTAGCTCGAGACCCAGCCGTTGAACAAAGAATTCACACAATCTCGTTTTTTAGCTTTAATTATTTTCTGATTTGAAAATAATGGAAACGTTATGCATTCACAAGACAAGCACATCAACTCTCTGAATTTAGTCCCGCGTTCACGAGAAATCAAGATTTTTCGCTAAAGTCAGGATTTTTTCGCGTTCAAATCCGCGTCGTTTTAGTGGCGATTTTTGGAACTATAATGCGTCACATAAATTAGTGTTTTGGGCAAGAATTGCGAATTAAACTGGTCATAATTGACTTTACATCGATTCTAGAGATAACAGAGAACCAAAAAATGTTAAAGTTTGTTTCGATGATCTTATACGGAACTAGTTACCAGTCCCTCACGGACAAAAAACAGGTTCACGAAATAAAATTTTTAATTGGTTTTCGTGCTATAACTCGGAAAAAAGCGCCGTGTCACCCCATTTTTATTTTATATATGGATTTCCATTATCAGAACCTTTCATTCCGTGAAATAAAAACGATATGGTTTTCGAGCGCAAAATGTAGTATTTTTCACATTTTGAATTTATTTTTGCATCAAAATTCTCGACATGTTCGTACTTTTCGCAGTAGTTGTTTTGCCAAAAGGATTTTCTTGAGTAAAACATGGCAAATAATATGTTTGTTAGGAAAGTGCCTTTTTTTTGCAAATGCTTGTTAAAAAGTTTGTTATCGGGAAAAATATAATAAATAGCGTTTTGTGTTTCAAATTCCGACAATTGTTGTCACAAAAATGACAAAAATGTGCCCCAGTCTACCGCCCTTATCTCCGAAACGAGTACGGTGACCCATTATTTTTATTTTAGTTTTGAACTTTATTTATTTTGCTCTTTTTACCTGAGAAGTTTCAAAAATATCTAACGAAGGAATCCATGACGCCCGAACTACCTTAATTCATGATACTTACTAAATTACTTATTAAATTGAAGTACGGAGAGATGGATGGATGGAGGTCTGGATGGGCGGATATTTGGGTAGATGTATCAATGAATGGATTAATAGTATAGTAAGTAGTTCGGTCGGTCGGTTGGTCAGTTTATAACTGAATTCAAATCAAAAATTACCTTAGCTTCGAAGCAATATAGCACCACCAGGAGTACAATTACTAGCCTCGCCATCTTCTTTTTTTTTCTATTCACCACAAAGAAATGAGACAGAGAATTCTGAAAAAATATATAAATAGATAAAATTATAAAATCTCAGCCTTTTACATCAGTTGACATAAATTAATTTTAGATATGATTCCTACGTACCCAGACATTATCATTTTGAAAAAAAAAACCCTAACACTAAAATCATAATTTCCTCTGCAAGCCCTTAAACCAACAAAATTACTTTGCAATATTCATTAGTCATACAAATATGAAAATATGAATTGAAATACACTTGTGGTGTAGTGGTTACTACATCGGACAGAAAGCCTAAACGATCGGTTCTCCAAACCGTATTTTTCTGATTTATCCGAATATGAGAACCTTAAAATTGTCTAACCTCTTACCTTATAGACGATGCGTGGACACCTTATCTTCTCAAAGATTTGTGAACGTTTGGTAAAGTTCACTTTGTACTGAATTGTTTCATGATTGAGCCAATCAAAGTAAAGCATGTTATCTGATTACAATTAGCACTGTATTTATGGCTTTAAAAATACTCTAATGAAGTTAATTAGAGACCTAAAGATAACAATTTACACGTTCATATTTAATTGTTGAAGCTGCTCATTAAGTGATATAATTGTGACATGAATGAGCATATATGTATGATGGATTGTAAGCAAGGGAGGTAGGTACTCGTTTCCCAAGGGGCTAGGAAGAAAGACTCTCCGTATACCCTCAAAAACATAAAAGTCGCCCTATAAAGTGTAATTCACGGGTTAACGAGAAAATCTATATCTGATGCGATCTAATTTAATGATAAATTTACTATCATAAAAGCACGCTTTTATAAATAATACCTAGGTAAATATCAATAATTCATAATATGTATAACAATATATTTGAGGTTTTTAGATAAGATTAAATCTGTACTCTTGCTTCATTCAATGAATTTTTTTGTAAATCCTGTCATTTATAGATCATTGTTAGGCATGTCAAAAAACGTAAAAAGATATTTGGTTCATCGTATTGGTTATAGAGTTATAAGATATAGTATAAGTAGGTATTTGGAATAATTTGCGGTGATTTTGTTCAAAAGCAACTACTCAAAGCAGTCTAGAGAATGAAAACGTATTCTGCTAGGAAAAGCATAAGAATATATCAAACGATAGATCTAAGGTTTATCTAACATTTCTTGTCATAAAAATCATTGTCAGGTAGTGAGCATGTTTCCAAAAAATGTTCCATTTTACCTCCAAAGTTGTATGAAATAACATAATGATTCAAATTAAGATATTGTCTAGATAATTTTCCAAAAAACACGCAAACAAATGATGAAAAACGAAATGCGCGATATGGATGCGCAGTAGCAAGATTTTGGAACTACTTTAAGCAGAATCACTTCCGGTTTCAGCCAAATACTTTTTGATTTTAAGCACAAAAGTCAACCAAAGCTTGTTTTAACGGATTCTTAAGTAAAATTCCTTTTTTTTAGCTAGCAAAAAGACCCGGGGAAAAAAGTGAACATTACCTTGGTCACTTCTTGGTAAAGATTGCTCAATAGTACACAGCTGATTGTGATTGGTTCATGGGGCACTGGTGTTAGTTTTGAGAATTGCAATTTTAATCAGCAAATAAACTACGTTTTTACGGTAAAACCTTTATTGCTATATTATAAAAGGAATAGTGCCAGTTCCTTTGACTCTACCAGTGAAATAGAGCACTTGGGATGTTGTTCATTTCTAGCTTTCAGCTTGTGATTTTATAACTTCTCTCGTGTTTCTCCCAACATTCCGCGTGCTCTATTTCACCGATAGAGTCTAGAACTGGATTCTATTGTCTAAAATAAGACACCCTAATTTTGAATAATAATGTACTCTTGAAAATGACGCTGGACGGCGTCGAAACGTGGAGAACATCAAAGTTACTTGCGTTAGTACTTTTTATAATTACAAATCACAAGTAATAGCTTAGTCGTATTTAATTGCTATGAATCTTAAGTAATTTTCCGCAGCCCGTGAAAACATAGTACGCATAATACATGGTATTACCTGTTGGTCAGTACTACTAACTATACCACTACATGCATGTATACTACTAGACTAGAGTGGACTTAATGAATTCGTAATTTAACAAACTGTGCAATCTAGAATGCAAAAGCAGAAATAAAGAAAGTTATTTTACGGACGACGGAAAATCACTCACAAGCAAAGTTGTAATGAGGTTTTGTTTCCTTTTGTATTTGAAGTTTCTGATTGAGTGATACTGCCTAAATAGTCATCAAATACAAACGATTTGTTAATAACTATTTTGTTTTTATTACATGGTCGGTTTTTGCGTTTTTGCTCTTCTCAAACCACTGGGATTGATGCTGAGAATGCTTATGAGTCATATTTATGCAAACAATTTGTGATAAATCGTGCATAGCTCATTAGCATGCCGGTTATTTTACTCTCTAGCTGGTTAAAATATGAATAGCGTTAATTACTGTGAATATGACAGTAAATTAGCCTTTAGGATATCATTTTTAGGCTTCTAATTGGCTCATTAGTTAGAGTATTTTTAAGCTGTTAAATCCAGTGCTATATGATGATTGTAATCAGATAATAGCTTTACTCTGATTGGTTGAACTATAAATACAGTCTAACGTTGAATGGCTCAATCATATAACATTTCAGTGAAAGAGATTTTGAGATTTTGTCGTTAGCACGGGCCTTTGATTTAATCTCTTTCATACATCGATACAACGACTTTGAAAGAAACAGCTTCAACGAAATCGAACATATACACAAAATGTTGAAACCGTTTGCCCGGGCCTTATACTTTACTAAACAGTCACAAATCTTGGAGGAGATAAGGTTTTCTGGTATCATCTATAAGGTAAAAAGTTCAGAGAACTTCAACGTTTTCATATTCGTGTCACTTAACGTCGATTTGAAGTCGTCATTGTAATTGAACGTTTCACCCAGAGTTATTTACTGTTCAAACATTTCACGTCGATTTTAAGCTAGCATTGTTACTCAATGAACTGACTTTTCCCGTCATTGTAACTGATCCCTGCGAAAGTGTAAACTCCTTCAATAAATATTTTGCTAATATAGGCTCTGTCTTAGGCAATTCTGTCTCCTCCAGCACAAAATTTGCAACTAGCTATATACAATCTTCTCCTTCTTCTAGACTCTTTCTTTTTCCTTATCACATCTAATGAAATTGAGCTAACTATTGATCAGTTGATAGGTAATAAAATGAAACTTGTAACACCGTAAAAAATGTTGACTTAACTTTACTGACATTTCGTGCTTTAGCCCTTCGTCGGAGGGCTAAAGCTTGAAACGTCAGTAAAGTTAAGTCAACATTTTTTACGGTGTTAAAAATTTCATTATATTATATTACCTATCATTTTTATCAAACACCGACGCAGTCTATACTAGTTTACTCGCTATTTTAGTTTCCATTTAACTATTGATCAGCTGCCTTTAAATAAAGCTACAGGCCCTAATAGTTTACCGTCAATTGTTTTGAAAACATAAAAAACTGTCATATCTACCCCATTAGAAAACTTATTTAATCGTTCATTCTCCTCAGGTGTGTTTCCTGATAATTTAAAGGTTGCTCGGGTAATTCCCATTTTTAAGAAGGGTTCGCGAACTTCTTTATCCAACTATCGCCCTATATCATTACTATCAAATCTAAATAAAATTCTTGAAAGACTTGTTTATAATAAGCTTATAAAATTTCTTGACAAACACCTGATCATTTCTGCATGTCAGTTTGGCTTTAGGGCCAAACACTCTACTACACATGCACTTCTTTTAATAATCGATAGAATACAAAAAGCCATATGCATTGAAGGAGGCAACTTTTCTTGTGGAATATTCCTGGACATACAAAAAGCTTTTGAACTAAACAAGTGAGAGTAATCTGAATTTGTTTCTGTGTTTTAGAGACAAAGCGCAAGATTTTTTTTGCGCCAAAAAGCTGCGGCTTTTGGTAAGGTAAGCTTACGAACCACTTTCGTTTTTCATTCTTAGGTTTGTTAAAGAAGTCCATCAAATATAATAGTGCTCATAACTGCATTGTTATTCCTAAGTTTATGACATTTTTTTGGCAGAGCACATTTAGCTTTACTGGTGCGAAAATTTGGAATGAACTACCTAGTGAATTAAATGAACTGGAATCGATTAGATCATTTCTTAGAAAACATAAATCATTTGTAAATTAGTTATAGATAGAAATAATAAGTAATTAGAAAGGCTATTTATTCAAATTCACTATAAATTGGATAGGGTACTTACAATTGCTTTCTTTTATTTATTCATTGTTATTATTTCGAGTGTCATGTGTATATTCTCTTTAGATATTAAGTGTTATTTAAATAAAGTTTTCTATTCTATTCTATTCTTGTTTTTGTTTGGAGCTTAATTAAGTACTGACCAAGATGGGTCAGCCGGTTAAAGTCTATAAAGTATAATGTGCATGATTATCTGCTGTCCAACATGGCTATAATTTGCTTTATTATTTTGCTTTATTCTTTTTTTCAGGGATAAAATGCAAGAATATTTGCTTCCAAAGGTTCCAGCTACAAGTAAGGTAAACTTACAAACTATTTTCATTTTCATCTTGAATACTACACACACACAATTTGAAATTCGCAATCTCATTGGTTCTCCAATTTGAGTTACTAAATTTGATTGGCTTAAACTTTGAGCTCTCGATAATTTCAAGGTATGTTTTGTCTTCTCATTTTTTCTGTACTTTTTCGGCTATTATATATTTTCCCTTTTAAGATGGCCATTTCTCGAAAGATGTTTGAAGTTTAGTGACAGATATTTCTTCTAGCTTTTTTTTCTGCTAGCTTTTTTTTTTTCATCATTAGTGAAGAAAAATTCATAAAACACTTGTGACTTTTATTTCCTATTTCGTGTTTCATTCGGTTTCAAATCCCATCCACGTGACCCAAATAGCGTGCGCAGATTGGATTGTTGTTTGAGAAAAATATTCCCTTTATAATGGTCACAATTTTAACAAAGCAAAACTTATAACAAATTTAAAAATAGGAATAAGCAAAAAAGACAATAGCATAAGAAGGCACTAAAGGGAATATTGATAGAAAGAAAAAAGGAAAAAAAAAGAAAGAAGAAAATAAAAATAAAAAAAAGAAGAGGAATGACATGCACAGGTTTTGAACCCTGGTCGTCTGGTTCAAATGCCAAGAGTTAACCGCGCGCGCTACACAAAAAATTAATTTGCATATGAAAAGGCAGCCCATTCAAGTGATACACTAGGTTATTGTGCACCCAAAAACAATCGGTAGACACGATAGTCGAGCGGTAAGGTGCGTTCATATATGGCCTAGGATCCGAGCGTTTCCTCCCTCTTTGACTGCGAAATTATCTGTCAGGCCAGCAATGATAGCATGGTGGGGACCAAAATCTACTGCCTTAATGTAAATCCATACGACGATTCAGCGCTTTGTTCGTCTGGATGTATGGTCATTTTTTAGGGTTTTGTATAAAGTTAGCATACTAATTCAAATTTAGGTTTCTGGGTTCGAGTCGCGTAAAAAATATTTTTTTAAATTTTTTTAAATTTTTTCCTCTTTTTTTTGTCTGTTTGCATGCGTAATTTCCGTAGTTTGGAAAAAAAAATCGGATTCTTAAGATATTAAAAAAAAAAAAAAAATAGTAGAAAAATATCAAATATTGAAATAAAGTTTGAACGAATTTATAAATCCATAAAAGAATAGTAAGTGAATGAATGAATAGAATTTTGAACAAATGTTTGCACAACAATTCCATTTTCCAGTACGTTTCAGTAAACAAACATAAATGCACATCTTTGAACTGGAACGGTTAAAAATAGAACGAGTTAAAATTACGTAGCAATATGGTTTTATTAGCTCTATGTTTATAGGAAGTATCGAGAGGCTTCTGCAGAAAAATAACTATGGCTAGTCCGTGATAAACTCGTAGTGTGTAGTGAATGAATTAAGGTTTAAAACATAGAAACATATCAGTGAATTATGTTTAAAACAAATATACAAATCATCACGTGATACTTCTTTTGGTCTTTAAGTTTTTTTTCGCAGGACAACGTTTTGACAATGACACATATGTTGATTTTGTTATTTAATTACATCCAACGTAGCTTAAAATTTTATATCACTGAAAGTGTCATAACTCTCAAATTATGTTTTGCTAAAATATTATTGCCATGTGTGTTTTATTTGATTGGTGACCAGTGCATTAAATCCTATTTTCCCAGTTCACAAAAAGAAAAGCCTAGATTCCATTTTAGTGGACACTTTCATAAGTCATTTTGTATAAAGTGCTATGCCAAATGTCATAAATGTATTGATAGAAAATGTTTTTAAGAATTAAAGTCCTTATCCCAAATTTCATCATGTTCTTATTGAGAAAATCAAAACTAAGCCTCAGAAACATTATTATCAAGGAACTTTTGAGAAATAAACGTCACGAAAATAAAAATGGACAGTCATTGAGGCATTTGTGTTTTTTTTTTGGCTGTTTGAATCTGCTCGACATATATTTCTATGTACCGGGATGCCTGTGTTACAAAGTGTTGACGTTTCACCCCGTCCCCTCCCCCAAAGCGTCGCTACGAAGGTTCATATTTGAGTATGCGATATAGAGTTCCAAATCTGTCTCAGAGACATTGTTATGAAGTTGTCCTTGAAAGTTGAACGTCAGAACAAGAAAGATAATAAGCAATTTATGTAATTTTTGAGGCGATTTGAGCTGTTGAGAGTGGTTTTCAGACAGGCCTATTTGAGTGTTGTCATCGGCCGTGTTGACAGCGTTCGCTTGGTAGGTTTCGTGAAGGAAGTCACGTTCTCTGAAATTGTAAAGAATAAAAATAGCACATTAATCAATATAAACTCTCTTCAAAATTACATAGTTTTACCCACTCTTTCACTTCAAAGTACTTTTATTATGTTGAGGTCTCTGAAACTGCCTGAAATATTTTTGATGACCTAAATGCAAACCGAGAATTACCACGTGTGTAACCATGTGATCTTATCTGTCAAAACCATGACAACGTCAGTCAACGTCAATCAAGGCACGAAAGTCTGTCTGATGAGGTCATGATCTATTAGCTTTGTCATGGTGTCGAGGCTATAGTGAGGCCGCAATGACCCTATTGCACAATTTGTTCATTTTGTCGGGCAGACGAAAGAAAAAACAAACCCATTTTAAGACTGTGATACCACAGGTATCCCAGTAATAAAGTTTCAGTTTGTCCAAAAATGCTTCCACATCACAGTCAGTGCCAGATGTCGCAACGGCAACTGTGACTTTCATCTTGTGTGCCTTTGCTTGAACACGCCTATCCCCTTTGCTCTATTTTGCCTCATCAAGCACTTCGCTGTTTTGAAAGAAATATTCATATGCTAGTTATAATTAATAATGGTAATCTAAGTTACTGTCTGCAGTAACCAGTTCGAAAAATGATCTTGAGTCATGCATACATACATCACATCAGTCCGATACTCTATTGCTTGCACTGGTTACCAATTGAACAGCGTATTGAGTTTAAGATCCTTTTATTTACTTTCAAGGCTTTGAACAATGTTGCTCCCTAATATATTTCTGAATTACTTGAACCATACAAGCCAGTCCGTTCTTTGCGATCTGCTTCTTCAAATGTATTGACCAAGAAATCCTATCGGCTTAAAAACTATGGAAAGAGAGCTTTTTTCAACTGTGGCACCTGAACTCTGGAATAATCTACCCTGTGATATACAATCTGCTTCTTCTATTTCAAATTTTAAATCTAAACTTAAAACGTGGCTCTTTAAGAGAGCATACCATTCGCAATAATTGCCTTTCCTTTATAACTAGTAAACTATAAATTATTTCTTAAACAAACAGTTTTATATTAGTTTTAAATTTATAAAAGTTTTATTATTTCAAATTGATGATAGTTGTTAATATATAGTTAGTTGTTAATATTAAATTTCTCTTAGATTTTAAAATGTTTACATTGTAAAGCGTTGTTGAAACTAGTGATATTGACGCTAAATAAAATATTACATTATTATATTATACCATTCGGCATTTTCCAGCTTCCCGTCGTGTAATAGTTGAGATAATATAAGAGCGATATCACTGTTTTACGGTGGCCCACAAGGGCAAAACACAACTCAATATTTGGTTGAAAACACAACAAAGTTTCGCAGAACAAAACAAAGTTTCGTAGAACAAAACAAAGTTTCGGAGAACAAAACAAAGTTTCGGAGAACAAAACAAAGTTTCGGAGAACAAAACAAAGTTTCGGAGAACAAAACAAAGTTTCGGAGAACAAAACAAAGTTTCGGAGAACACAACTGCCAACTGATACAAAACAAAATTTCGGAAGACTGGAACTTAGCTCGGACAACACATGGCATGACTGACTGAGTTTGGGCTACCTGTGGTCAGGGAAGTCGCTATGTTTTGTCAAAACTGCGGTTGCTGGGTGAGAAAAGACTACCAATATTGTCCTGGTTGTTGTACTTCATCTAGTACTTCAAGAAAGGAAGCCACGTCTGTCAATACTTTTACGGAATTTAAAGAAAAGAAGTCTAAGGAAAGGATCGATCAATATCAATCAACCGGAAAAAAATAAGAAAAGAAAGATGTCCGATTATTTCCCAGTTACTATCAACGTTGGAGTCGCATCTATGCTATCAGGGACTATGACACCGGTGCGAGGAAAGTCTTTTTTGAAAAAAATCCCGGCAACATTTTCGGAAATTAAGGACAACCTCAAAAGGTTGTCCTAAATTTTCGAAAATGTTTGCCGGGAACTGTCGCGTTCCATTTGATTTCCACCCGGAATTTAAGGAAATTAAGGACAACCTCAAAAGGTTGTCCTAAATTTTCGAAAATGTTTGCCGGGAACTGTCGCGTTCCATTTGATTTCCACCCGGAATTTAAGGAAATTAAGGACAACCTCAAAAGGTTGTCCTAAATTTTCGAAAATGTTTGCCGGGAACTGTCGCGTTCCATTTGATTTCCACCCGGAATTTCCGATTATTTTGGTTGAATGGAAAGCTCCCCAAATCTGTGTCAGCAAAACCTTCAATACTCAAGGAGGCGTTAAGGAAAAGAGCAGCCTACGACATATCATTCAGAAACGATCTAACCACAGGTAGCCCAAGCTCACTGTTAGTGTTGATTTACTATAGGATATATGGCTACTTTTGAAACTTCGATTTTTTACCTTAAAATTTAATAAAACTCTAACAGTGTCTTATTGTTGCTCTCTACAATCCTCTGACTTAATTTCAGCCAATGTAGTTCAGGTTTAGTTACTTTCTCCCTGCCTTACATAAGGAGGTTTTGCTGACACAGCCGGATTTGGGAGCTTTGAGTGGTAAAGACTTTCCTCGTACCGGTGTCATAGTCCCTGATAGCATAGATGCGACTCCAACGTTGATAGTAACTGGGAAATAATCGGACATCTTTCTTTTCTTATTTTTTTCCGGTTGATTGATATTGATCGATCCTTTCCTTAGACTTCTTTTCTTTAAATTCCGTAAAAGTATTGACAGACGTGGCTTCCTTTCTTGAAGTACTAGATGAAGTACAACAACCAGGACAATATTGGTAGTCTTTTCTCACCCAGCAACCGCAGTTTTGACAAAACATAGCGACTTCCCTGACCACAGGTAGCCCAAACTCAGTCAGTCATGCCATGTGTTGTCCGAGCTAAGTTCCAGTCTCCCGAAATTTTGTTTTGTACCAGTTGGCAGCTGTGTTCTCCGAATTTTTTTTTTGTTCTCCGAAACTTTGTTTTGTTCTCCGAAACTTTGTTTTGTTCTCCGAAACTTTGTTTTGTTCCATGAAACTTTGTTTTGTTCTACGAAACTTTGTTTTGTTCCATGAAACTTTGTTTTGTTCTACGAAACTTTGTTTTGTTCTACGAAACTTTGTTTTGTTCTGCGAAACTTTGTTGTGTTTTCAACCAAATATCGAGTTGTGTTTTGCCCTTGTGGGCCACCGTACTGTTTACTACCGCCCTGGGTTTCACAAACTTGTCTATTATTACTCGGGATTCCTGTGGAATCCGAGTATAGTTTTCGCCTTTATTTTTCATCTTCATCGCCAAAATGCCACGCACGCGCAGTATGGTCAATGTCACTTATACACACAAATATACGAAATAAACTGATTTATTACAGTAATTCGGTGTTTACATAAATCAAACACACTCCAATATAGATGGTAATAAACCATTAACTAATGTATTAGTGTGATAATAAGTTTGACAAATGTAAGTTTTCGCCGAATTTATTGCCGACAAGCGATCAGTTTTGAAAGCGCTTTAATTAAGAACCCCGCCGGGCCGAAACACAAACACAACAGTACTTCGATTCAAATCACGTAATAAAACACATGTTATTCTGTGTATGATTTAACCTAAACACTCCAATAATGATAATAAACTTTTAACTAATGTATTAGTGTTATACTAAGTTGGACAAATGTAAGTTTTCGCCGAGTTTATTGCCGACAAGCGATCAGTTTTGAAAGCGCTTAAGAACCAACCGACACAAACATGACAGTACTTCGATTCAAATCACGTTATAAAACACATGATATTCTGTGTATGATTTAACCTAAAAGGAAACATATTGATTCGCGAGCCCTTCAAGCAACTAATGAGCATCCATGCTTTTGTCGGTGAGGGCTCGTGGATCAAACAGTTCCCATTGGTGTTCGTGTTGATCTTCTGTGATCTTCCTTTGTCTTTTTAATGTATTCCCAAAGTACAAATGTTCTATTTGTATGGCAACGTTTTTGAAATTAGGTGTATACATTAAACTTATTTTGTACATCAAAGACAATCCCGAGCTTACGCAGTTATGCGTCTTATTTCAATATAATTACTGTCTTTTGGATTATTGGAGCGCCTCTTTATCCTGTAAGTCTTTCCCACATCTAAGTTCTTTTTCTCCGTAAAAAAACAACATTCCAATAGCTCTAACTCGTTCTTCTACTGGGGCAAGATTTTTGTCTTGAAAGGAAATTGTTTTTGTAGATAATTCCATAATATCACAAAGAGCGAAAGATACGTAAACTAAGACTGGAGGCACTGTCAAATTTTGTGGCAAAACCACAAGACTCGAAAGCGTATGATATCAATTTGAACATAGGGGGGGGGGGGGGGGGGGGGGGGGGGGGAGGAGGACACTGGAGTAGCATGTTGCATCTTAAAACGTACGAGCTTTATGAACAAAAGGAGAACAAAGTAAAAGAGGATACAGTGTCAAATTTATCAAATGATTTTTATCTTCTTTCAGTTCAAAAAGTATGAGTACTTTCTCAGTTGAAAGCGAACGGTTTGTTCAATTTTACAACTGAGATTGTGTGACTATCCTCATGTCAAACTACATAAACTATATTTGAAATTAAGGTATTAGGAATGGCTCAGCACGTAAAAATAATCTTCAATTTTTTGTCGATCCCTAACTTCTTTTCGAATTCATTAAGTTATAATTAACTCACACGCCTTTTTCGTTTTAATATTAGACTTGTTTTAGACATTAACACACCCACTCATCTAAAATATAAAAGAGAAACGGCTTTTATACGTCATACAGCGGTTCACCGCAATACCCTTATTACATTGGTTGAGCAACAAATTAATTGTGTGGGAAGAACTTTTGTATAGCAATTTTAAGAATGTTAGGAATGCGGAAATTCCAATCATAACATTGTACTCTGTTCCTTTGATACTGATCGTGCTGTCTTACAAGCATTATCGTCTATTGTACACAGCAAATCACATGACACTGAACTTTTCAAGGGCTGAACACGGCTGCACGTTTTCCCCGCAGTACATCTGAAAACTGACAACGAATCGTACACTCGTAAATCAGAATACATGTCCCTTATAATCGTGGTTTTTTGATAGCTCTCCCCGAAAAGAATGATTTTACAAAGATAAGATGTCAGGATAAATTTAGATAAAATCATGGATCAAGATCTCGATTTCAACATTTTTGTGCAAAAATTGCCCAAGATTGTCGTTCAGCAACGACTGTAGTGGTCAAACAATGCATTGTAAAATATTTACCGGTTAATATTAATATAAAGCAATTAGATTTTATCACGCGTCTTTATTCTTACAGGTACCGCCGTTTTTTTTGCTATTTTATTCTAATAATTGCCAGTCATCAATACTTAGGCATTGATTGTATATAGGCTGGTAAATTTTAAACAAGCTTCGATATATCTTTTTAACACTGTTTTTGTGTGCTTGTTGTCCGTTTTGTATCACCTTTACCCAATCATATAATTTTTTTCTTGAATAAAAATAATTCAATGATACTATATTTCTTCGAAATCAAGAGCTCTAGATATGAGTCATGCAGAATTTGTTTAAACTTATTTTGTAGTTTGTTACTATTTTTTTATCTGAATGGTGAATTTAAATGTAAGACAGTCAGCAGTTGTATGCACGTTCTCTAATATGCTACAGCATGACGTCATAAAATGGTCAAACTGTTGTAGAATCAAGAGAAGAGGCCGATAAATCCACAAAATTACAACTGCTTAATAGGTGGGTTCACACTAGCGATCTAAAGTAGGTCTAAAATATACTTTGGTTATACTTGTAGTGCATACTTTAGGTCTTCCTATTCCGCAAGAAAAACAGTAAACGTCCATCAAACCTGTCAACTGCTAGTTCTCCTATTGCAAAATACACATTAGAGATATACGTTGACCTTTTTAGCGGGAAATATGGATCTTGTATTATTACTGCAAGCATTTTTGGTTCATAGGATGTATCAAAGCTTCTAAAATAATGATTGACAGATTAAAGGCTAAGTAATATACTTGTTCGTCAGTGTGAACGCCTTGCTCGCTTTTGTAAACAAACGAACCTAAAGAACCTACTTTGATACAGATGTACTTTAGACCTACTTGGAGTCTATTGTGAACCCACCTATTAATGACATAATGCTTTTTAAGACACGTTTAATCACCATTTTATTAAAACCAGACTTTCGGTCTATTAGTTCATCATCTGGGAAAACATTGTGAAAGGGGAAGTCGTTAAATCACGCTATCGTTAATACGCCCCTTTACCACAACAAACGTATTTTAATACGTTTAAAACAATTTTAATAATTTTAAGAGTTTATAAAGAAAAAAAACATTTAAAAAGATCCAAGATAAAAAATATTTAAAAAGATCCAAGGTATTTTGCACAGTTTTGCTATAAACGTAAGGTTCTTTTCGGAAAAACATTTTAGCATTAAAACGTGTATCAATATAAAGAATAGCACAATAAATATCACGCTGGTTATTACGAGTCATTATGTGTGTATACACAGCAAAAACTGACCATGGCTCTCGACCAATCAGCAGCATGCTAAAAAAATTGCAGTTGTGGTGCAAAAAGGCTATACCCATTCAACACCAGTTTTATGGTGCGTATAGACCCTTTTAATAAGTCCCGAAGTGTTGTGTTTTCCGCGCTTGATGTCAAATTTATTCTTTTCAATTCTTTTCATATTATACAAATTTCAAAAGAATAAATTTGACGTCATGCGCGGAAAACACAACACTTCGGGACTTATTAAAAGGGTCTATCGGGGTTTGATTTAGGTTTTAGGAAAGCTATCTTTAAAAAGCATCTTAGCATGGTAGAAAAGTTTACTATTATAAGGAATTACACAATGTATATAGCGCCTTTTAAATAACGGACCATAGGGTATAAACAAAAATGCCTTAAATATCAATTGGTTAGCAGTTAATTTTCACATTTTTTTCTTGAAAAAACAAAGTGTTCACAAAACAATTAGCTAATGAATATTTAAAAGCGACAAGGGTTCATCGAACCATTTTGTTTTTCTGCGGGCCGGTGTTCAATATATATTTGGATTCAGTTATTGAGCTCAAGCTGTTTGCATGCTGTTCCATGTTGTTTCTCGGCCTTAAAACATTACATCAAAGTCACAAGACCGCAACTAATTTAAACGATGAGAATGACTAAGGGACCGTTCGTTATTTATCGGAGGGGGAAGGGGAGGGGGGGATGATAAAATGGGGGGACTTGAACTTTTAATGAGCCTGGAAAGGGGGGTCTTGAAATAACTGATGAGTCATCAAGGAAATCACGAAATATTTCCTCAGAGTGTAAGGGGGGTCCTAAAAAAATATTTTGCTTGAAAGGGGGGACTGCAAAAAAAAGTGAAAATTTGCTAATTTATCACCCATCCCCCTCCCCCTGATAAATAATGAACGGTCCCTAAGAGGATGAGAAGGGGACTCAAACCACTTTTTAAATAGCAATTGCTATCAAAAATTCCTAACACGAAAGGTATGCCAAATGTTTCGATAAATCGTAGAAATTGTTTGGATGATTAAATCATTGGTTTGCATCAATATTTATAATATACCGTACATACAATATACATTGAAATCTTTTACCATAACACATAAAAATTATATATTTTTTCTGATTGCTATTATATTGTTTTTTAGTTTTTTGTTTGTTTGTTGTACGTATGTTAATTTCGATTGTTTAGTTAATTTTCTAATATTCTCTTGATATGTTTTTGTTTGTTTTCTTGTCTGTGAATCATTTAATTGTTTATATTACTTTATATATATTTTTTATTTGTTTGTTTGTTTGTTTGTGTATCATTTAATTGTTTATATGTTTTTATAAGACTGTTTGTTTGTTTGTGTCTGTCTGTCTGCTTGTCTTCTTGCCAGTTTGTATGTTTTAATATTAATAATTGTTTGTTCGTTTCTAGAATATTCTTGTTTATTTTCGCGCGCTTTGGTATGCACTGACCTCAGTCAAATCAATCAAATCAACCAAATTGTATTGCTCACTAAATTAACATTAAATATGACAATTTGACAGTAAAACAATACAATACATTAATTATAATGTATATATAAATAGTTTTTTTATAATTGTATATATATATAAGTTGAGCCTGAGGGCTAAATTAACTGATAGGTTTTCTAGTTAGCCCCCAGTCTTTATGTTGCTAATTTATTACATAAGCTAAGGAATTATACAAGAAAGTTAATTAAATAAGAAAAAATACAAAAATATCATATCAGGTAGTGTTAATTTATGTTTTTTTAGGGAGTAAATAACTAGCATTTACTAGTTATTCAGTGTAACTTGAGATATCCTTGGCCATTCACAGGCTATTCCTGTCAACAATCATCGACCTAAACATGCACATGCAAACTTGTATTCGTAAAATAATAATAAAAACGATAATAAAAGAGCAAAAAATTAATATCAACGGCAATTGATTTGTTATTTAACGAAGAGTCACTGTCAAAGTTGCAAGCACAGGATGTTTTAAAAAACAACTTCGGACCATTCTGTTTAATTCAAATACCATTTAGTATTATTTCAGTTTAAGGTTTAATCTTTTTTTCCATTTGTAAATACCTAAATAATCATTATTTTTGTTCCAATATTTATATAATTTTTTCTTTTTTTCAAACTGTAAGGACATCGAGAGATATTGGATATGCACTAGAAATAAATTATTATTTTTATTATCATTACTAAATGTTAGATAAATGCCTCGTGTTTCGCGTTTAGTTGTATATCAAACATTGTTATATAAAAGTAAATTTAACGCGCCATTTTCCATTTTATTGGTCTAGTGAGTGAGTCCATATCGACGAAAAAAAAAACACATCTAAAAATATGAACAAAGAGCAAGCAAAAATGCTATATAAAAATACCTTGTGTATGATGTTGATCGTAGCGGAATAATAAGCATTTGCAATTATATTTTATTATAATCATACACACTTTCACAACCGCGGATTAGACCAATATATATAATAAATATCTTATCAACCTCTTGTATTTAAGCCGTACTGTACTTCGTCTCTACATAATTTTATATGACCTATTCGCCCGGGCTACATTTGCTAGCTACGTATTAAACCCAAAAACTACTTTTAAGGACTTAACATAACACCATTTTTTTCTAATTATAATTATCTACCGCAATATTTCCTGAGTGTTCTCAACTGAATCAAATGTATGAATCATTCAGACAATCCTAGGTTCAGGCATCCAAAACATTTATTACATACTACTAAATAAATAGTCTAAAATCACTTATTCTTTTAATCTATAACTTATTCAATAAACGGAAATCCTCGCAGCTTTGAGTAATATCTTTTTATTCATGACAAAACGTAGTTAAAAAGAGACAAGAATTGAAATATGTTCGAAAATACCCGTTTTAACGAACAAATACGACATGAATGAATCGGAAATATCTATAAAGCTTTAAGAAATCCTCCCTTATACATTTCAGAACGTAGATCACCCCACAATCTACATAAATGTGATATTATCCTAGCCCGTGGCAGAGGTCACGCCACTAGAATGATGTAGAGGCCACTCCCTGTAGCCACCCCTTCCCACTTTGAGTATTTCATCACTGCTGGACTATTGTGTGTTGCCTTAAAATTGCACATTACCGCTGGAACTGATCGTAGGCGTCGGTGGTTTCCGGAATGGTTTGCAGAATGAATCAGTCATTGGTATGTTTTGAAAAACATGCAAACTGCAGGTATAAAAGAGGTCGTGCTGTAGATAAGGTCATTCGATATAGAAATATTGGTATAGTAAACATATAAGAAGATTTGGCTACTGATACAGAGTATCAAGATGAAGATTCTATTTACCTTATTTATTGCTTTTATGACGGCCAACTATGGTAAGTTTGTAATTTCTGTATAATTTGATGGTAGTGTTGTGTTGTACATGTTAGTTTTTGTTAGTTTTTTTTTGTATGAAACGTTTACCAGTATGTAATGCATGTTTAGTTTTGTTAATCCAGTATATTTGGTGTAATGGTTCCTTCAGTGTTCAATATTAAACAATAGATTCGATGTTAAATAATCTCTTATAATAATAGTATAATTATTGGTAATTATATATATAATTGCTTAATTTTTTTAGGTTTTACTTACAAAAATAGCCTTTTAACGTTATTAGGGGTAATTCCAGTAAATGTTGTTGATTTGTGTTCTTATTGATCAACGTCATTTCAATATTTTTTTCATTTTGCGCAAAAAGTTTTTTTTGGGGTGGTTTTGTTTCTTGCGTTTTCTCTTTCCGAAACCGTTAGTTTTCGTCGAGGATTTTTACATGATTGCATAGACATCACCTTTCTTAAAGTTATATAGGAGGATGCTCTTTAAATTTTTAATGGGAACCCAAGTGTTTTGTCATTGATTGCCCATCAAAGTTTTGTAGTTTCTTGGCGACTTAACTCTTTTTTAAGTTGAGATTCTTTGATGTGTTCTTCTCTCCTATGCCACGAGGGTTTTTCTCCGGGTTTTCCGGTTTTCCTCCCTCGGCAAAAATGAGCATGTGAGCCGAGTTGTGTGCAAAATAATTAACGTAGAGGCAGTGAGTGTGTATCTGAATCTCCCCAATTAGTTGGGCACACTAAACGGGAAAGAATTGAATTTCGATAGAACCTAAAAAAAAAAAAAGTTTTATGAGGTTTCAGTAAAGTACTAATAGAGCAAAAGTTTAAATTTACAAAATTTCTAAATTTAGTCCTGTCGCTAGTGGTTTTATTACGCCAATAAAAATACTTTCACGGTCAGTTATACTTTTTTACGACGAAATGAAAATCATTGACAAGGAATGGAATATTCAGCTGCCTATTCTTCAGTGACTCGTCAGTGGTTACATTACGTCGACCACAGGCACCGAACTATTATCTCTTGTCGCCGGATTACAAGTTGACCATTTTTCTTTAATAGGAACTAAAAATATGCCTTATTCAATTGACATTGTCTGTGAAAAGGCCTTCAGTTGGTGAACTGGTATTGATACAAATCTAAAAATGGAAACTAGCGAGTAAACTAGTATAGGCTGCGTCGGTGTTTGATATAAACAAAAGGTAATATAATGAAATTTGTTACACCGTAAAAAAAATTATTTTAACTTTACAGACGTATGGAGCTTTGGCCCTTCGTCGGACTTAAAAAGACGCAGGCATTTTTATCATATCTCCGTACGTACAGTCTCCATGAGTAAACCATTGACCTTTTAGATGAAAATCTGCTCGATGCGATGACATTCAATACAAGGGCCTTTAACTAAATGTCACAACCCATCGTTGTTACCTTCCTTTTACAGGCAAAAGATAAAATATTGTTGCAATCTTTCACTTTTTTTTGACAAGAAAAAACATTTTATAAAAATAATTAGTGTTACGATTCTTGCAATGTTTAAAATATATTTGCAATAACAAACCTTTCAAATTTAAATCCTCCTGGGAGATGGATTTCATTGTTTGAAACTGTTTTTAAATTTGGAAGATATAAAAGAATATATGCCTCCAACATGGAATGTTATTCCAAGCGAGGATTGTGTTAGGATAATATTGGAATGAGTGATTAAGGTCTCACCCCAGGCTCCTAGGCCTATTGCAACTATATAAAGGACAAACATAAAGACTACAATAGCAAATCTATAAATAGGTCAATCGTTTTTTAAATCGGGAGAATCAAAGAATGTATTGGGAAAACATCAAGGCAAGCAAGTTAGTTTGTATCTTCTTCTGTATTTTAATTGCGAACGATTTTGAGAGTGCATTTATATTAAACAGAACCCTATTAAAATTCTTAATAATGAAATAATAAATTTGATAAACTATAATTCAATAAGTTCCAAAAGACAAAAGAAGGTACTTTCCTAAGGGCTTTATGTGATGGTGAAGTACACAAAAAAATTATGTTGTTGTAATTATTGCTTTTTGATCTTGTTTTTCTTTTGCTTGTTGAGTAAGTTCAGAAAAACATTTTCTATCACTTTCTGATTTGTTCATCACTTTTATCACTTCATATTTATATTTGGTATCTCTCTTAGTCTAACTCTTTTCCTCCAGCAAACGTCAGTAAAATTATAAGTTAAATTTGTTTACGGTGTTTCAAATTTCATTCTATGACCTAAGTTAATTTTAGTTTATTTTCAAGCGACGTAACGAAAGTGAATTTTGTCTGCATTGAACTAAAAACTGATGCATGTCTGCCATGAAAAACCATTCTAGTCTCGTTTGTCAAGTGCCTTCTGACAGCAACAGGATATTCGTGCGTGAATACATTATGACGTCAAATACCAAACATTAACGGAATGCTTGACAAATTATTACGTCATTTTAAATTGACGTGACAAAACAAGCTAGTCAGTTATATACTTTTTTCTTGTGAAAAATTTCCTTAAAATAAGAAACATTTTAAAAGCATTGATTAATTTGTTCAAGTTGATAATTGTTAAATTTAGATTAGATGAAATACACACATAGGGAGTCTACCGCTGTTTTCATATGTAGTGAGGAAAAACCGACAATGTGCCATTATTAGATTTATCAAGGTCAAGAACCCACATACCAAAACCCATTGTTCAGCGGTGAGGATTGTATTCATATTTAGGAAATTACATTTCAAGTTTGTTTGGTATTAGATTTCCGGGCTGTTTTTAAAAATATTACAATGTATTGAAACGTCGAAGAATAGAACTTATTATTGGCTTAAAGGAATGTTTTTTCTGATTACTTGTTGTGATATACCTTATTGCGTCAATGTAGTTTTCGAGATAGTATAGTACACGTATATTAATATACGGGTAAACTACTAGAAGTGTAAAAGTTAGTTAACTGATGGTAAACTAATATACGGGTAAACTACTATACGTGTGAACGTTAGTAAACTGATGGTAAACTAATATAAGGGTAAACTATTTAATATACGCGTAGCAGCCGTTGAGTGAGAAACCTTTTTTTATGAGTGATACACAAAACGGAGCATAAGTTAACAAGCGCGTGGACCTATATATGGGATTTAATTTGTTTCTAAATTAACAACTCTGAAGTTAAACAAATAAGCGGATTTACCCGTGTGGGCTGCGTAGGTGTTTCAAAAGAAGCCGTCGGATTAAAAATGTATAGGGAATAACTAGGGATTTATAGCTATAGTGTGGGCTGTGTTCTATCACAATAAACAATTATATTTGTATTTGTACAATAGTGTGTGGTAAAAATCCGTGCGACGGGCTGAGCCGTTTCTAATTTAGTTCCAAGAACATATTAAAGGAAAACGGAGATTAAAATATATGATAACTTGGGGATCAAATATTCAGTGATATGTATCTGTTTCCTTTTTCTAAACTTCAAAAAAAATTACGGCAAAATTCTGAGAATTTTAATTAATATTGTTGAAGCAAACAAATCATGTACACCGCGTATAAAAAGATTTAATACATCCTGGGCAATTGAGAATTTCGTATTCATTTGATAATTGCGCAATATTAGAAGTTTAATAAATTATTGAATGAGGTTTTATTCAATCATTGATCAAACTTTCCTATCTTTCTTTGTTTACAATTATTCTTTCTTTTAATTTTTTCAGGACACTGCTTAAATCTACCCTTTTCTGAAAAAGAAGACTACTCCCACTTTCATGACAATCTAATTGCGGACTTACAAGAACTTTTAGAGAACGTCAATGTCACTGAGGACCCCACAACAGCCGCTCCCATAGAGGAACTTCCTAAAGAAATTAGCGCTAGCTTGAAACAAGACCTTCTTGATATCTTACAAAACAATAAGGACCTATTTGACAAACCTGAACAAGAAGATGACTTTAGCTCTTACATCGTTAAGAAAAAACGGCCGATAGTGAAACCAGGACAAACACTTTCAAGTAAGTTTAGTTAGTTTTTTTTTAGTTAGTTTTTAAAACAAATTTGTTTGTAAATAATGAATTCGGATGACATGGTTGGCCGAGTAGTCAGTGCACCGGCCTTTCACTGCTGTGATCAGGGTTCGAGTCCCAGTTCGGGCAACGGATCATATATGAATTAATTTCGTTTGAGGGTTTTTTCTCCGGGTAATCCGTTTTTTCCTCCCTCAACAAAAATCAATACGTTAGGAGTGATCAATACGTTAGGAGTGAATATGCTGTGTTAATACTAATAACATCGTTTTGATATCAACAGAATGCTATTACTATAAGTATGGTTGTTGTCAAGATAGGTATCATCCAGCAGATGGACCCCAAAGAAAAGGATGCGGCTGTAAGTTAATTAAGCCATTATCCCCAACCCCATACATTTATGTTATAATAGCAACACATACACATAAATAAAAGGCGGTACAACATAAACAATTGTGGCGCAAATGTCATTCTCTTATAAGAGTCTCATTCAAATCGAGCACATTGTAGAGCCTCGAAAACTCTTTAAATGATATATGTTTTTTGCCATATTTCTACCGCTAGTTATCAGTGGAAAACATAGTCGCACTTGCTTGTAAAAGTGATCAAACCGTTCGCTTTCAACTTCCAAAAGGACGTGTACTTTTTGAACGAATCAAAATCATTGGATAAGGTCAATAAAAGATTGAGGTAGCTGTATCCATGGCTCCTTTTTTTACTTTTCTGCAAATATTTCGAGAAAAGATCGAAAAACCACGATTTTGGGGCCTTATTTCTACCAGTTTGACTAGGCGCATTGAAGCGTGAACGTATAACACGTATAACGGGTCTATAGCTGAGCAAATGTTAACACGTGTTTTCCGATGGATCGCCTGAGTATCTATAATCATATTATGCTGTGAAAGCCTTGTCTGGATCCTTTTTTTTATTAGTGGGTTTCTGCTTATCAAAGATCAAATAATCACAGAACTATATTTTCCGATGTTTATTCGCTGCATGATATTCACCGAGCATGAGGGGAATGACTGTTTTAGTATAAATACACAGATAATATTTTCAAAAAATAAAAATAATTAGTGAGTTTCTCTTTTATTATCAATTTCTAAACGCTGTAAGTGATTTAAAAAAAATAGTTCTCGTACCAATTGCAAACAGCGTGATTTTCTATGATCACCCTCGTATATATTCTAAAAGCGTTAATGTTGGGAGTACAATAGATGTTATTATGTGAGTTACTATGTGAATGATGCAGTAACATTGTGTTCAGATGTACGAGTGTATGGGATGAGCTGTATAGCAGAAATACGCACTATTATTTATGTTACAAGCCATCCCGACAGCAAGTTGTGCTTCTTGACAATTTTTATTCGTCACAACAAAGTAAATGGATGTTACATAAAAAAGGTTTAATTGAAGTCGAAACACACAAACACAAAGCTCTTTTTTTCTTAAAATAAATTGATAAATTAATAAAGTAGAAAAAAAT
This sequence comes from Metridium senile, assembly GCA_949775045.1. NCBI lineage: Eukaryota > Metazoa > Cnidaria > Anthozoa > Actiniaria > Metridiidae > Metridium > Metridium senile. Next base: position 11,715,254 of record OX459104.1, read on the forward strand.
ATTATCTTTCTGAAAGTAACGATATTAACATTTATAATTAACATTTTTAGTGAAAATATGCACAGATGAATCCCCAGGACTTTGCGCAAGAGAAGATAGAAAAGGGAAGCTGGATTGTGATGGACGACATCACTCTGTATGTGCTTATACATGCAGAAATTGCAGTAAGTTTGTATATTTATTTCTGCCCGTTGTTTTATGGGTGGCATGTGGGCCGTAGTAGAGCGTTTCATACAGCTGTGGTCCGGGCATGGATTATATTTGAGTAGGGTTTGGTAAGTGTTCTTCTCTTTTATGCCACGCGGTTTTTTCCCCGGGTAATATCCGGTTGTCCTCCTTTCACAAAAATCAAACTGATGTGAATTGATATAGAGGAGTTTTCAAAGTGAGTAAGTGAGTGTGGATCTGCATAGTCTCCGTATTTAGTAGAACATATGTGTATTTCCAAATACATTTACTTGAATTCCTGTTGAGACCCTTTATGGTCAAAATAGGCTTTAGGCCTTTTTCATACAGAGCCTTAATTAAAGTAGCTGTATATATTTTTGTTGATTTTAACTTTTGCTGCGACAACTAATTGCTTAAATAGGTGTATATTTATTTTCATCAGGATCACCTGCTCCTGCAAAAATGGTACAGTGCATTTCGCGGCTGAATCCTTGGGGATGTTGCTGGAACGGCGAACCTGCTCTTGGTCCAAACCAAAGGGGATGTCGACGTGAGTATCTGTCATCAAATCAGCGAAACAAAACTAAATATGCACTGCAAAAACGGCATTTTTGAGCATTTTTCCGCTTTTTTTAATTTGATCCAACGCTTTTTTAAGTATTAGTCAGGTTTTACTCAAAATAGTGATTACTTCTTACTATGAGTTGGGTTTACTCACTTTAAAGTGTCATCCTGAACGCAATGATTTCCTCAATATAGTTGTCTACTCAGCCGTTTTTGCAGTGTGTATCGTCTATTTGCACCATGTTGTACTAACGTGTGGATGTATCACTGCATGGACTGCTAACTATTGTCTACATCATTATCACCACCATGTACAAGCACCATCATCATTATCACATGCATTATCAATTTTTCATCTTGACCATCATCGTTTGCCCTGAGAATTGTCACCTTCATCATCATTACATCATCACATCATCACCATCGATTTTTTTCATATTAAGCATCATCACATTATATTATCATCAGCATCATCATTATCACATAATTACCATTGATCTTTGTAATATTTTACATCATCACATCACCATCATCATTATCACCACCATTCTTTATCACCATCAGCGTCATCACATAATCATCATCCTAATAACTTTACTTGTTAAGTTTGACGTTCTCTGGCTTTTTTATTTCTTTAAGGTAATCTTTAATTCGACCTTCAACGCTAAGGTCTTTAACAGCAGTGAGAAGAACGTACACAAATTTTTGAATTGCAAATGAGATAGATGTAAATTATTCTTTGTTAATCAGATTAACATATTGTCCTGGTAAAGGTTTGGAGTTGTTATCAGCGTGGGTGTTTTTTTGCTGTGTGCCATGTTTCTGGTTGACTTCCGGTTACTAGTCATGGCACACAGCAAAAAACACCCACGTTGATAACAACTCCAAACCTTTATCAGGACAATATGTTAAACTGATTAACAAAGAATAATTTATATTTACATCTATCTCATTTGCAATTCAAACACTTGTGCATGTTCTTCTCCCTACTGTTAAAGACCTTAGCCGTTGAAGGTCGAAAACTCACCTTAAAGAAATATAAAAGCCAGAGTACGTCAAACTTATCATGTATAATCCTGGTTTCGCCTCCATCTTCAAACATTACTTGTATTAGATAAAATAATATTATAATATAATAATATTATGTATGATATTTTATTACGATCAAGTACAAATAATGTACCCGTTAAACAAGTAGTGTTAATAAGTACTAAATAGTGATAAATAAACAATAGAAAACTATATAATTTGCAAATCAATATTTAGTAGTAATGATGCACACTTTTGTATCCTAGTAACGGTCTTTCTTGTATTTTCAGCTTGTTTCGATACATACAGACACGTCTGCAATCAGTTCAAGTCTGTCAGCTTCGGATGCAAGTCCGGCTCCTATGGAATCCGTACATTTATGAACAAACACTGTCCAAGGACTTGTAATAATTGCCATACACGTTTCTACACAAAGAAATAAGTCAGTACACATAACGCCAGATATGCAAGCTAGGTAAAACTCAAACGTCGAAGTTCTCATGGGACGACATCAAATAACACCCATGGGTCACTAAGAAAATCGGACCATGGGAAAGTCGATGTTTGAGTTTTAGAAGATGTACCTGTTTCGCTCAAGTTATGCATATATTTTTGGGTCCAGATTATTTAAGCCTAGAGAAAAATAACTTTGCTGCTGTGCTACTGATTACAGAATAAAAAATAAATAAAAAGCTTTTATTTAAAAATGAAGTAATTTGAAGTAATTTGCTTCAGTGTTATGGGAAAAATGCTTTGAAATTGTAATATGGTCACCAATTTATAAGGGTTATTTAAATCTTTATTTTGTGGTAGTGAATAAAACAAAATAAAATTAAGTCTATTCAAGAACGAGTCAATGAAAATCATTTATTACATGACCGTGTATCTTGGAGTCTGGACACTAGTAAATTGAGCAATCTGATTGGTTGAATTCGATTTCGCTCCGGTCTAGATTTTCCTAGGTAGACCGGTCCGAAAGTGATATTGATATTTGAAAAATTTGAAAAATCTTCTTAGGTAATTGTTTATTACGGTAATTTATCAAACAAAAATAGCAAGAGAAACGTTTGTACGATCCTGAATTGACCAAAACATTGACAGAATGCAATAAGATAAAGAAAAACTCACTGAGATAGAAAATCAAAGGCTATAGGTGGCGAGCATTGGTTGTTTTTACATACATTTTAACAAGCAAAAGTTGAGAAAATCAAATCAAATTGCAAAAACTCACGAGAAAATACACAAAAGGATTTTATTCTAATTCTCTAAAGAATATAAAGCTCGTTCACATACCTCAATAATAGTTGAAAAGTGTACTTTTAGTTTTTGTCTTTCCTTGTAAACAACACGTCGTTGAGTTGAGCTTTCTTTTGTTGAGAAATATCGTTGCTTTTCAGTTAATACTTTTAAAAAGCTGTAAAATTCACGGTAAGTTTGTCTACAAAGTCAACAACGTTTTTTGAAGTCAGGAAGTGTTCTTGTCTTTCTTTCTCTGCATAAAAAATAGTTCAAAAATCTTGAAAAAGGCCGTTTTTCTCGATTCAAAGTTCTCTCAGCGATCATCATATATGCTTTCATCTTCTTCATTCTTGAAAGTACGACACAGACAAATTAATTCCTTCAACAGTTGACGGTGATTTCGCTTAAAGTTCTTATTAATATTTATCGAAAAAAAGCTTTCGTATAGGCTTTTTTTCTCGGTGCAAATGTCCACAAGACCGACGAATTTCAACTCGTTTCAACATTCATCGTGGTTCACTTGTCAGCTAAAATCAGCTAAAATCCTCACGTAAAACTTGTTTTTTGTTTCTTGACTTTCTTTGATGTAGAGGTATAAACAGAAGCCTTTGTCTTTAGACAATCTTTGATTTGGAATGATGAAGAAAGCGGCAGTAATTTTAATATTTTTGCCTTAAAACTACTGTAAGTTTGTGGAAGCAGACGTCAATGAATGAAAACCGGTTTCTGACAACCCGCTCTTTTTCAGTAAACTACTGGGAAGCCATTTGAAAGCAACGTACGCGCGTCGTAAAATATCAGAAAAATTATTACTTTTTTATCGAAAATAATTGTTGTCATATAATAAAACCCTTATTAACCGAGCTTGCTCGGTCTGTACGGGAGAATCTTGACTTCGGTCGGGTACAGACCTCGCTGCGCTCGGTCTGTACTTTCCGACCTCAGTCAAGATTCTCCCGTACAGACCTCGCGCTCGGTTAATAAGACCTAATTATTAACCATTAATATCTTTAGAGTGCAAATATAGAGTGCAAACCTTAAAAGCGTGCAACTGATTTAAGATACTCATGACAAATGAAATAAAAAAAGTTTTATCAAGATATGCATCAAAAAATCTAGAAAATGCTCGAAGTATCCATGGTAACGTGTTATTTCACTACACTGCTCGAAGTATCCATGGTAACGTGTTATTTCACATGTGTAGTGTATGTGCAGATATCACTCAGTTTCGCGCGGGAGATCACCTGATATTTCACTGATTTTATCTTAATAAATTATCTTATCATATGACCCGTATGAGATATTCAACTTGAAAAACGAATGTCGACTTGAAAAAAATGTCAACTTGAAAAATATATATCAACTTGAAAAACGAATGTCGAACTTGAAAAACGAATGTCGAACTTGAAAAACGAATGTCAACTTGAAAAAAATACCAACTTGAAAAAAATACCAACTTGAAAAAATATCAACTTGAAAAACGAATGTGAACTTCAAAAAAAATGTCAACTTGAATGAAAAAAATATCAACTTGAAAAACGATTGTCGAACTTGAATTTTGACAAGAAAAATGCGCCATAATTCTGCGCCTCATACTCTCATTGGTTGAGAAAATCTGGACATAATACTACTTCTATTTTCATACTGTTTGAATTGGTATCTAGTCCCAAAATAATTACTTTTCGTGCATGATTTCAACAAAATTGGTAATCTGTGCAAACCGTAATTTTTGAGACAACAGCTGCATGTTGAAATTTAAATATTAGTTATTTGGCTAGACGCAAGTAATGTGGTGTTAAAAGTTTTATTTTTTACATCGTAGCAATTTTATAGTAAAACGAATCTCAAGAGATACATGCAATACTTACATTCCTGATAACAATAACAAAAATATTACAATCTTTTAGAGGCATTGTTGCTGTTGAATATAGCGCATGATTTTGGTGCTTATTCTTTATTGTCAATTAAAGATGGTAATGCTAAAAGGAAGAACACCCCGATAGTCCCGGAGAAATATCCTAGCGGCATGAGAGTGAACAACACAATAAACAAACTCTATTCACTTTTCGTCCTAGCGTGGAATCGAACTCACAGCCACCCATGGCTTTTTTAATGATAGTTCTTGAATGTTAACACATGCTAGAAGTTGCGGCTAGCTTGTATTGCCATTTTGCTGGCTTACGTCCATGTTTTCTAAATTAAAAGAAGACTGTGTATTTCTCGCTAGCCTGATGTTTTTAGTTGGATTATTCTGTCTTTCTATTTATTGTACAATACTGAATATATTAATAATAATAAACTACAATTTACTTCAATCATTTCCATATATCTATATTTACAGAGCTTTCGACCTACGCGATCTTACACATTCTTAGGTTTTGAGTTTGAATTATTCACTGCACAGCAATGAATCGTTTTGATGATCCATCTTTTTATCAAAGGATAGAAGTTGTGGCTGGCTTGTATTGCAATCTTGCTTACTAACGTTCATCTCTTCTAAACTAAAAGAAGACTGGGTATTTCTTCCTAACCCATAGTGAATTATTCCTAATTTGAAGTTAGTAATTGGATTCTTCTTTTTGATATGAAAACACGTTTAAAACCATCACGAAACGACTGAATAAAAATAAAATAAACAAATGGGTTGAATGGTAAATGCTGACATTACTACAAGAATGTCCCAAAGTAAATCATAATCACTAACTGATGAATCATTATGCACTGCGTAAAAAACGTCCGCAATGTAAGGTATACCACAGCAAATGTAAAAAGTCAATGTTACTACAATAATAATTGACATGATTTTTTTCCTTGCTTTATGTCTCGCTCTTTCAGCTTCAGCTTGAGGTCCAAGTGCATTGTCTTGTTTTCTTAAAGCACAAATCACACGAAGATAGAAAATAAAGATAGCAGTTGAAGGGATGATAAACTGTGTGACCATGTAAATAGAATAGAAGGTTTTAACACTATACCAAGAGTAAACCTTTTCTTTGCATATGCTACTTTTGTCGTCGTACCCTACTACAACCATATCAGATAATATAAAAATTAGGTAATACCTAATAGCGGAGCTCCCAGTTTAATTTTTCTTTACAACATCAATATCTGCATGTAACTGAATAGTTTTTGTGCACTAGTCATAAATGCTGTACATGATGACGTAGGCGTATTTGTTCGTATTTGAAACAAATACTATTTCTTACTGTTTAAGGTTACTCAAGAAAAAAAAAAGAGAAATATTAATCTGGGATATATATATTTTTTTGACTATAAGTCAACTATATTTTTTCAAAGTTTTTGCTAAAGATTAACAAAAAGATACTTTGTATGCATAACGAATTGTTGACTAAATATCTTACCCAAACAATTTTTATTTTTAAAAAACAAACTTAAAATTGATATCACTATAGCGTTTCTAGCGGAAAAAGGGTTTTTTTCACGCGTTTCTGAAAGATTAACTTTTAGATTTCATTTGTGACAAACGTGACTTTGTGTCACGACACGCTAACGTGACAAGTTCTTTTTTTTGGCGCGTTTGCCAATGTCAAGGCACCTTTTTGCTTCAAATTTAATTTGCTTCAAACACAACACAAAATGCTGAGAAAAATCAAGATTTTGAGCTTCAAATTGACAAAAACATTATTTGAACTAGACCTCAATAGGATGGTAACTATTAAAAGGAAACAAGGAAATTTTAAAACATTTCTTTGTAAAAAAAACCTTTTGATTAATATATTAGATTTACTAAAAAGAAGTCATAGCAAATCAGTTCAAAACAAAACAAAAAGTTATTTTGAAATGTAATTAAAAGCCTCAAGAATAAGTTCTACCAACACAAGATCGATTTGAAAAGACAAGGATTTTAAAACAAGGTATTTTATTATGAAAAACTTTGTGTAAAACATCATTTTGCTCAGTCTGTAAACAAAAAATTAACGACTTTGAAGTAAAAACTACTAAAAAAGCTCGTTTAGTAAACATAAAATAGTCAATAATGCTAAATAAACAGAAGTTATTCAACCAAATTTGAATTATGTTTGTATTCAATTCTTCTTTGATGTTTTCCGTTTATGAGGTTTAAAAAGTACATAATTAATAAACACATTTTTCAATCGACCAAGCCTGAAGGCCACAAAAAGTACAATTTACACATGCACAAACATCGTTTCATGTACGGTTTTTATCTCAAAAAATAAATAAAATGGAGATAAACCCTTTTTCTTTTCTTTCTATAACAAAACAGATAACGGATTTTTCCTTTTTGAGGCTTAATTATTGCAAGTTTTTAGGTAATTTTTTTTTCACGCTAGTAATATATCAAACAGTTTTTTTTGTCTCTCAAAAACAAATAATAATCTTGAACTTACTTTATCGGTGATTATTTTCTTGAGGTTTTCTTCTCTTCAATGACATTGATCATATTTTGACGAATTGTTTATAGTTCAAATGCCAAGCTTGAAAATCCTTCAATAAATTATGCCGAGGGAAGAGATTTAATAACACTTTCATAACAAATAAAGTCGCTTCTTTATCAATTATTTTAAATTGCTGTAGTCTTTAGATCTATTCTTCCGCGAAGGTATCTACAAATACGTTTTCTTGATCTCTTGTAATCAGTCTTTTGCTTTTCTTTAGTATAATATCTTCGTTTTTGTGTCCTTCAAGTTTATGTTCTTCTTCGATGACAACTCTCTTTATGTTCTTCGAAGTTCATCGTTCTCCGTTGATATTTTGTATTAATGAAAGCTCTGCTATTAGCAAGTAGTATTTTGTTGTTGTTTGTTTGTCTTTTTTTCGACAAAAGAAAACTTTGCTTTGTTGGACTAGTGCTATTTGGCGCGCGCGTCACTTTCGTTCCCGCCGAAATGTAACAGCCAATTAGCATCGCGATGGGCGCGGACGTCGGACGTCGGACGTCGGACGTCGGACGTACGCTTGGGATACCTGTGTAAAAACCATCGAAAATAGACTCGATGCATTACCATTTTTTCTTAAGTATGGTGCTCCGCTCGCGCGGGCCTCCGGCCCGCGCGGGAGCTCCGCTATAAAATATCCAAGTCCAAAGCTCCATGCAAACACCAAAATAAACTTTAGTCTTGCTTTAGTAACGTCCCTATTAAGCCTTGAGAAGGGATGAACGATAGCTTTATAGCGTTCGTACGCCATTGCCATGAGAAGTGATGGCGAAACAGTCGATGTAAACCAATAACACCACTCAATCTTGCAAAGTACTTCAGCAAGAATGACGCTTTGATTGTATGCTTTTGATAGTACTGGCTCACCCAAAACACCACTATAATCATCCGAAAACACATAAAAAATCCCAAGAAAACCAGAAATTGCGTCGAGTATAGCAAGGTTGAGTATGATGTAATTAATCGATATCTTCATGGTTTTAAGGCGTACAATGACGTGACAAACCAAGGCATTACCAAGAATACCTACAAGAGAAATCACAATAGCAGCAAGTTTGACTACAATGTATATTATTTCAGCCATGTTTCCCCAGCATTTGGTAGGATTATAAACTAGAAGTGCTTCGCAAACAGTGTGAAAAATTAAATTTTAATATATTATGTAGTTTTTGTTAGCAGGTGTAATATCAAAACGCACGCGCATGCGATTGTTCGGCGCTTGGGATTCCTGTGTCGACTACTGCTCGTGATATATGTTGGGCTTCCTGTGGCCGCCGTTGCTTGGTGACGAATGGCAAAATTCAAAAACTTTTCTCGCGTAGCTTTTCTCGGCTAATCTCTCTATACTAGTTTAGTATAAATTTGTGACAAGGGATGAAACTCTCAAATACTCAAAATATGTGCAGTGCAACGTGGGAGTACCGGAAGTGATTTTTTTTCTTCCTGCAAAATGTGAACAAGATGATGTCCGATGGACAATATAAACAACTTTGAAGACATCAAACGGTAAATCGACAAAACAGAGCTTATTCACCATGAAAGTAAAAGTTTTTGTTTGTTTGTTTTTGTCTCATATATTTCCATTTGATAAATTGTAGGCTTTATAAAAAATAAAAATAAAAATAAATCACTTTTTTAACGTCTCAATGTATTTAGCCAGTGGCTAATTGGGGAGACTCAGACACACACTCACTACTTTACGTTAATTATTTTGCACACAACGCAGCTCACATGTTCATTTTTGTGGAGGGAGGAAAACCGGAGAACCCGGAGAACCCGGAGAAAAACCCTCGTGGCATAGGAGAGAAGAACACATCAAACAAACTCAACTCACATATAATCCATGCCCGAGCCGGGACTCGAACCTGGACCACAGCGGTGAGAGGCCAGCGATTTAACCGCTAGGCCACCCATCTATGAGAACTTCCAACTATGTGAACACTGTATCTCAAATTAAATATTTCGCTAAATCCGACACACCGCTGGAGCAAATTCACCTTTCCGAAATAGTTGTGAAGACATTTGATAATGTTTCACGATCTAAAGTCAGAGAAGAAAGGAGATTTTTACCTGACTTCCGGTACCTCCACGTTGCACTGCAGTTCGTAAAATTGATATTTGCGAAAAAAAAATGTTCTCATGAAATGTATTTTAAAATGTATTTTATAAAAAGTTAATAAATGGTATGTTTTTCCCTCTTTCAACATGTATGTGTCGTTTTATTTCCACTAGAAGCAATATTTCCACTTAAAATAAGCGCTTTTATAGAAATTCCTAATGGAAATTTCATCCCTTGTCACATATTTATTATCACAAGGGGTGGACAAGTCATCAAGCAACGGCGGCCACAGGAAGCCCAACAGATATCACGAGCTGTAGCCGACACAGGAAGCCCAAGCGACGAACAATCGCACGTGCGCGCGTTTTTCATCTATTTTATTCATAATTATTGATTGATTAGGGGTCCCTGTGGTAATATGCTATACAACTGTTAAGTTTTTATATTAAATGTTTAACCGTTTAGGGACCAAATTGTTTTGATATGTTTTGGCCGTTTTCATAGTAGAAAACTTAAAAAAATCATTTCCATTCCATATAAGGCGTTGTGAAGGAAATTGTCGCTGTTTGTAATCAGCGAAGGCTCACTCTATCCAGGGAGGCCCGTTCAATTTTTGCTCGTGACTTTAGCTAGCGAATAGCTTAGCCTAAACACGGCAAAAAATCGTTTATAAGTGCTTTTTTGAGTCACGTTCTAGCACAAGAGCCCCTAGGCTTGCATCATTAAGCTTGGCTAGGTGGTAAAGGCGCTCTTCTGAAAGAATTCAGAGATGGGAAACGATTTTATGAAGAGGATGGCGTCAAACGGTTTGTGTTTGCAAAATGGCGCCGTTGGAGTAAAGTCGTCTCCCTGGCTGTCTTGTGGTTGACTCCGGGACCTACCAAGGCAATTTTGGCAATTTTTGATCTTTAAAGAATTCAAACCAATCGGTGCAACAGGCTGCTGGTAGGTCGGGATGGCTCGACACTTAAAAAATCCTTAAAAAAACAAGGTCTGGGTGAAACGCTGTCGAAAATTTGCATATCTACCCACAATCCTTTGCAAACGAGTTTGAGTAAAAAAGTGCTCGAGCGAGTGGTTCCAAAGAAACAGCTGTTTCTCGGTTCGCTCGATAAAACTGGGGAGAAAAAGCACCACAATGACAACCAGTAGGACCAAAATTTGATACAAACGTAAAATGTTTGCCTAAACTAGACGTTTTCGTCTATTAAAATTAGAAAGAATGTACGATGTTTTCCAGTGCTCTTCTCTGAAGTGAAAATGTGCAGTTTTGAATTCACCTTCAAACAAGGGACTATATTCTTCACAAATTAGAAGCTGAGTGATAAACTTTAGTGTTAAAGGCTGCAACGTTTATCAGACAACACAAAAAATTTGTCATTAACACAGTGCCTATCAAACTGAGGACGTTACAATTTTTTAAAGAGAAAGGTATCCAAATCGTAAAAATATGTAGTACGATTGGTCCCTAAAGGGTTAATTGTGATTGACATATAATTTTGATTTGCAAGAAGTGTTTTTGCTCTGTATTTACTTATCAGTTCTCTATTTTTGCTTGTTTGTTTTTCTATCTTTCTTTCTCTCTCTGTTTCCATCTTAAATTTTTTTATAATTGTTTTCTTTTTTAATGGTATCAAAGTTTGTAGCAAAAACTTCAAGAGCAAAATACACTAAGCTTAATACAATAATACAATAATTTTCATTTATACCTTGCACCAATTTACAATTTTTTTTACAATATATCAAATACAATAAGATGTAATTTTAGGTATTGGTCCTAACTAATAACTAAAAAGTTAATGAGTTGTTAGGGCCATAATCTGTTTTTAATTATGATATAAAGAAGAGGAATGACAAAAGAAAAGGAAAAGCCCACATCACAGCACAAAAACACGTTCTCATACATACATACACACAAAAAAAACACACACACACAATCTACAAAATTATGGCAAATTAGAAAAACAGTCCCTTACCAGAATAGAAGTAATTTTTCATAAATGATAATTAGTATGTATTCAGCATTTTTGCATAACAAGTGATTAAAACTCGCTAACGCATACTATATATGATTGAATAAAATCCACTGGATGATTTATTTTTTTGTCAGTTTTCAGGTGACTTTGATTCGTATATTGAGCACATACTTACGAATATAAACACGACGCAAACCAATTTGTTATTTCTAAGCATGGTCGTTTTTGCCTAATATTACAGTACTTTTAGTTTGTAGAAACTAGACGCATATCTGCGTGAACTCAGGATTCATTACGATTATATCATTATTTTCTCGGATTACCTAAAAATACGTATTCAATGTTGTTGTTTTATTTCTATTATTTTTTTGGTCGTCCTCCTTTTCCCTTAGGCCCGTCGTTCCGTCAGTCCGTGATCCGCTGGTTTCATCTTTTACCTGGTTCGATCTTCGGTTCGTTAGCGAGTTCAAAAAGTGTCTAAGAAACAGTGTTATTAAGTTGTTCTTGCAAAATAAACGCCAGAAAATACAAGATAGAAAGTCACTGAAGCAATTGGTGTTATATTTGAGGCGATTTGGGCTGTTGAGTGTAGTTTTCGGAGAGGCCGGTTTCAGGTGTTTATTTGTTGTTAAAACCGGTCACGTTATCTGACATATAGTAACGAAAGAAATATTACTTTCATCTACATATACATAGATCGCTAAGTTGAACTGCTAGATAATAAGGCGAAGCGATTTTTAGTTTTGCGAATAAGTTTGTTGTTCTGTGCAAGAAGAGCAATGGTGCCCACGGGGGTGGGGATAAAGTGAATATGTTAATAGTGTGTTAATATAGTGGGGGCATTAGGTCGGGATTGGTTTGAGTATTAAGAGGCCTGGAAACTAAACATTCTCTTAGGAGAAGGACTAGAAACGAAAAATCACTTCAAAGATAGCTTGGGCTCCCTGTGGCTCTATATGAAAGTCTATATATAGAGAAACAATGAGTAAATAAAAAATAAATAAAGGAGGCTCGAAATGGTTTTTGGAGCGCGCGCGCACTATCGCCAATTTTACAAGACCCCTCTGACGCGTACAAAATGTATTTTTATTAATAACAACACAATGAAATGGTAGATTTTTTTTATTTTTTGGCAATTTGTTCCAATTAATGTTTAGATTTAGTAGATCCATTTTAACAAAAATCTGTAATGAAAAACCATTTAATCTTATATCTAGAAAAAAATCATTTTTTAAATATTTTAAAGGTTTCGCATTACAGATTTTTTTTATTTTTCCTCAGTTGCAAGAACAGGTAGGGAACTAGACATGTACAAGTTAAAAAAAACTTTCACCTAAAGGATTTGGAGATATCAGGATTTGGAGATATATTTAATAAAGGAATTTCAGGTCCTTTTTGCAGCGACCCGCTGTTGTCATGACAACGTCAAACGCAATAATTTAAAACAAATTGATATCCTAGATCCATATGCTTAAAAATGATATATCGGTTAACTGTGTAGTTTCACAATAATGCTGCACAACATGCAATATAAAGTAGGTATATAGATATATACAGAAACCATTTCGAGCCTCCTTAACACTTCTTGCAAATTAAAATTACAAGTCAATCACATTTATTTGTAGTTCATCAAAAATATTATAATTCAATTGTATAGCATGTTACACCTGCTAAGAGAAACTACAATATTAAAATTTCCAATTTTTTCACACTGTTCACGAAGCACTTCTAGTTTATAATCCTACCAAATACTGGGGAAACATGGCTGAAAGAATATACATTGTAGGCAAACTTGCTGCTATTGTGATTTCTCTTGTAGGTATTCTTGGTAACGCCTTGGTTTGTCACGTCATTGTACGCCTTAAAACCATGAAGATATCGATTAATTACATCATACTCAACCTTGCTATACTCGACGCCATTTCTGGTTTTCTTGGGATTTTTTATGTGTTTTCGGATGATTATAGTGGTGTTTTGGGTGAGCCAGTACTACCAAAAGCATACAATCAAAGCGTCATTCTTGCTGAAGTACTTTGCAAGATTGAGTGGTGTTGTTGGTTTACATCGACTGTTTCGCCATCACTTCTCATGGCAATGGCGTACGAACGCTATAAAGCTATCGTTCATCCCTTCTCAAGGCTTAATAGGGACGTTACTAAAGCAAGACTAAAGTTTATTTTGGTGTTTGCATGGAGCTTTGGACTTGGATATTTTATATCTGATATGGTTGTAGTAGGGTACGACGACAAAAGTAGCATATGCAAAGAAAAGGTTTACTCTTGGTATAGTGTTAAACCCTTCTATTCTATTTACATAGTCACACAGTTTATCATCCCTTCAACTGCTATCTTTATTTTCTATCTTCGTGTGATTTGTGCTTTAAGAAAACAAGACAATGCACTTGGACCTCAAGCTGAAGCTGAAAGAGCAAGACATAAAGCAAGGAAAAAAGTCATGTCGATTATTATTGTAGTAACATTGACTTTTTACATTTGCTGTGGTATACCTTACATTGCGGACGTTTTTTACGCAGTGCATAATGATTCATCACTTAGTGATTATGATTTACTTTGGGACATTCTTGTAGTAATGTCAGCATTTAACTCTGCTTTCAACCCATTTGTTTATTTTATTTTTATTCAGTCGTTTCGTGATGGTTTTAAACGTGTTTTCATATCAAGAAAGAAGAATCCAATTACTAACTTCAAATTAGGAATAATTCACTATGGGTTAGGAAGAAATACCCAGTCTTCTTTTAGTTTAGAAGAGATGAACGTTAGTAAGCAAGATTGCAATACAAGCCAGCCACAACTTCTATCCTTTGATAAAAAGATGGATCATCAAAACGATTCATTGCTGTGCAGTGAATAATTCAAACTCAAAACCTCAGAATGTGGAAGATCGCGTAGGTCGAAAGCTCTGTAAATATAGATATATGGAAATGATTGAAGTAATTTGTAGTTTATTATTATTAATATATTCAGTATTGTACAATAAATAGAAAGACAGAATAATCCAACTAAAAACCTCAGGCTAGCGAGAAATACACAGTCTTCTTTTAATTTAGAAAACATGGACGTAAGCCAGCAAAATGGCAATACAAGCTAGCCGCAACTTCTAGCATGTGTTAACATTCAAGAACTATCATTAAAAAAGCCATGGGTGGCTGTGAGTTCGATTCCACGCTAGGACGAAAAGTGAATAGAGTTTGTTTATTGTGTTGTTCACTCTCATGCCGCTAGGATATTTCTCCGGGACTATCGGGGTGTTCTTCCTTTTAGCATTACCATCTTTAATTGACAATAAAGAATAAGCACCAAAATCATGCGCTATATTCAACAGCAACAATGCCTCTAAAAGATTGTAATATTTTTGTTATTGTAATCAGGAATGTAAGTATTGCATGTATCTCTTGAGATTCGTTTTACTATAAAATTGCTACGATGTAAAAAATAATACTTTTAACACCACATTACTTGCGTCTAGCCAAATAACTAATAGTTAAATTTCAACATGCAGCTGTTGTCTCAAAAATTACGGTTTGCACAGATTACCAATTGTGTTGAAATCATGCACGAAAAGTAATTATTTTGGGACTAGATACCAATTCAAACAGTATGAAAATAGAAGTAGTATTATGTCCAGATTTTCTCAACCAATGAGAGTATGAGGCGCAGAATTATGGCGCATTTTTCTTGTCAAAATTCAAGTTCACATTCGTTTTTCAAGTTGATATTTTTTCAAGTTGGTATTTTTTTCAAGTTGACATTCGTTTTTCAAGTTCGACATTCGTTTTTCAAGTTGATATATATTTTTCAAGTTGACATTTTTTTCAAGTCGACATTCGTTTTTCAAGTTGAATATCTCATACGGGTCATATGATAAGATAATTTATTAAGATAAAATCAGTGAAATATCAGGTGATCTCCCGCGCGAAACTGAGTGATATCTGCACAATACTACACATGTGAAATAACACGTTACCATGGATACTTCGAGCATTTTCTAGATTTTTTGATGCATATCTTGATAAAACTTTTTTTATTTCATTTGTCATGAGTATCTTAAATCAGTTGCACGCTTTTAAGGTTTGCACTCTATATTTGCACTCTAAAGATATTAATGGTTAATAAATGATTTTCATTGACTCGTTCTTGAATAGACTTAATTTTATTTTGTTTTATTCACTACCACAAAATAAAGATTTAAATAACCCTTATAAATTGGTGACCATATTACAATTTCAAAGCATTTTTCCCATAACACTGAAGCAAATTACTTCATTTTTAAATAAAAGCTTTTTATTTATTTTTTATTCAGTAGCACAGCAGCAAAGTTATTTTTCTCTAGGCTTAAATAATCTGGACCCAAAAATATATGCATAACTTGAGCGAAACAGGTACATCTTCTAAAACTCAAACATCGACTTTCCCATGGTCCGATTTTCTTAGTGACCCATGGGTGTTATTTGATGTCGTCCCATGAGAACTTCGACGTTTGAGTTTTACCTAGCTTGCATATCTGGCGTTATGTGTACTGACTTATTTCTTTGTGTAGAAACGTGTATGGCAATTATTACAAGTCCTTGGACAGTGTTTGTTCATAAATGTACGGATTCCATAGGAGCCGGACTTGCATCCGAAGCTGACAGACTTGAACTGATTGCAGACGTGTCTGTATGTATCGAAACAAGCTGAAAATACAAGAAAGACCGTTACTAGGATACAAAAGTGTGCATCATTACTACTAAATATTGATTTGCAAATTATATAGTTTTCTATTGTTTATTTATCACTATTTAGTACTTATTAACACTACTTGTTTGACGGGTACATTATTTGTACTTGATCGTAATAAAATATCATACATAATATTATTATATTATAATATTATTTTATCTAATACAAGTAATGTTTGAAGATGGAGGCGAAACCAGGATTATACATGATAAGTTTGACGTACTCTGGCTTTTATATTTCTTTAAGGTGAGTTTTCGACCTTCAACGGCTAAGGTCTTTAACAGTAGGGAGAAGAACATGCACAAGTGTTTGAATTGCAAATGAGATAGATGTAAATATAAATTATTCTTTGTTAATCAGTTTAACATATTGTCCTGATAAAGGTTTGGAGTTGTTATCAACGTGGGTGTTTTTTGCTGTGTGCCATGACTAGTAACCGGAAGTCAACCAGAAACATGGCACACAGCAAAAAAACACCCACGCTGATAACAACTCCAAACCTTTACCAGGACAATATGTTAATCTGATTAACAAAGAATAATTTACATCTATCTCATTTGCAATTCAAAAATTTGTGTACGTTCTTCTCACTGCTGTTAAAGACCTTAGCGTTGAAGGTCGAATTAAAGATTGTAATATTTTTGTTATTGTAATCAGGAATGTAAGTATTGCATGTATCTCTTGAGATTCGTTTTACTATAAAATTGCTACGATGTAAAAAATAATAATTTTAACACCACATTACTTGCCAAATAACTAATATTTAAATTTCCACATGCAGCTGTTGTCTCAAAAATTACGGTTTATACAAATTACCAATTTTGTTGAAATCATGCACAAAAAGTAATATTTTGGGACTAGACACCAATTCAAACAGTATGAAAATAGAAGTAGTATTATGACACCATTTGTGCGAGTTATAAGGGGGTGTTTATTCCGTCAAATATGAAAACGAGGCTAAACCAAACGATATTCAACTAGGCAAAATGTACATTTAATGGCGTAAAACTACCAAACATCTGAGTAGTAGTGACAACAAACAAGTTGTCAATAGTACCACGACCAAATAGGAAGTCACGTGACCTGAAGAGTTAATTGATTTAATATTAAACTGAAAGGAGAACGGATATAAGTTTTTATTTGAGTTTGTGTTTTTCATTAAAGAGAATACACATTACATTATTAAGTAAAGCTTTACTGATTATCAAGGATGTTACGACAAATCCTATATTACATTTACATGCTTTCGAGCACAACAGCTGAAGGCGTGCGCAAGTACAGCGCCTAGTTGCACAGCAAGAACCTTCTTTACTGCAACCACAGAATGCAAGTTGTAGACAGGCTGCTGATACTGGCTCTTTTGTCATCAGTTGTGGCTTGAGATCTCCATAATCGATATTCCAACCATTAGTTTCTGGGCTTGGAAGCAGAGGGCTGGGTTCAATGGCCTTCTTCCATATGAAGGTTTGATAATGTGACCGTCTAATCATCGCCAACTATTCCGGACTTCCCGCCAGTCATCGAGGCCAGCGGATACCATGCGTAAAATAGAAAGTAAACACCGATTCGGGAATCCATGATAGAATTAAAATCGATTGTACAAAACTAAGTTAAATACGATTCTTTAAGTCAATTTAACACCAAAGGATATTGAAGCAACTATCAAACTGTAATTCTGAAACATTTTTGGAGTTCAATGTTATAAAATTGGTCATTTACAAGCGAAAAAACAACATGTCGACGATTTGAGGAAAGCCACAGGGAGCCCAAGCTCGCTCAGGCCCGCACTCGATGAAACCCAACTTTCTTGCTACGGTTTGCCTTTTCTTTAACAGCTATCCCATTAAACTCTATTGTAAATAAGAGTTGGGAAAACAAGCTTCATTTTGATATCAAACATGTCTTAGTTTGCGAAGAATTTCCAAAGTTATCGCATCACAAAGTACCTCTACTTGAAGTAAGGATTGCAAGTATATGGCGTCTTACGAACGTCAATATTCAATCTGGAGCTTTTTCAAAGTTAAAAAGGAAAGGTAAAACCTATTTCGATCGACGACAAATTACACACAAGCAATGTATGATGTATTTAGTTTATGGAACAGCCACGGTAAATGAGGTAACGAGCTTTGATTTTGAAAAATGATGCTATGAATATCACACTTTTCGTGTTTTTCTTGCAACTTTACAATCTGAAAATTCCTGAATACAGAGCATGTAAGGGAAGAAAACAGAAAACCGTCAACTATCGAAAATAAAGGTTTCTATTCAATTAAGGTGGATCAAAACTTTCGCAAAGCAGATTTCTTGATTTTTTTAACTCGCTCGCTTCGCAAAAGTATCGCGCCAATTTAACTGAAATTTTGATATAATATAATTTGTTTATTCTACCTTTTAGCGATGTACTTTATTTGTAAATTGTCTTAGTGGTTTCTTGGAAACAGCTGATTTTCAAACGACGGTATTTTTAGTTTTTACCGATTATTTCCAAATCCAACAGTTCGATCGTTATCAAAATTTTAGAATCTTATAATCACTTATAAAGCTATAGTTCCTGTGAATTTAGTTGGAAAATCTGGGCTAGAAAAAAAGATATGAACATGGTTCAAAATTGAGGCCGAAATCTGAAGCATATAAAGTATTGAGCCTTAGAATAAATAAAATACATAGGATTGCCTTGAACTTTCGATATATTAATGCTCAATTATTTTTAATAAACATATCAAAATTTCAGTTTCATAGCTTTGAAATTAAATGAGTAATATTTTTTTAACTGAAAGTAGGTGGAGACGGCAAAAAGTGAACTTTCTTTAAAAATCGCAATTTTCTTGTTTTCTGCAAAACAGCTCCAGAGATTTCTTTTAGATTCCCCATACCAGTAGTCCGAGGCTTTATCTAAATATCAGTGAAATTTGTACGGCTTGTCCTATCCTAACTTTGGAGAAAACATTTTTTGAATCTAGATGTATCTAAGCATCGCATATCGCTTCTGATAATTTATTCTATTACGAGCAACAACACTGAACTCGGCCGTTCCACATCCTCGCGTTCGGAGGAATATTTGCATATTCACCTTTGACTAATCTGTGTCGTTATGCAAATATTTCTCCGAACGCGAGGATGTGGAACGGCCGAGTTCAGTGTTGTTGCTCGTAATAGAATAAATTATCAGAAGCGATATGCGATGCTTAGATACATCTAGATTCAAAAAATGTTTTCTCCAAAGTTAGGATAGGACAAGCCGTACAAATTTCACTGATATTTAGATAAAGCCTTGGACTACTGGTATGTGGAATCTAAAAGAAATCTCTGGAGCCGTTTTGAAGAAAACAGGAAAATTGTGATTTATAGAGAAAGTTCACATTTTGCCGTCTCTACCTACCTTCAGCTAAAAATATATTACTCCTTTAATTCCAATTTTAATTGTTTATTAAAAATAATTGAGCATTAATATATCGAAAGTTCAAGGCAATCCTATGTATACTATTTATTCTAAGGCTCAATACTTTATATGCTTCAGATTTCGGCCTCAATTTTGAACCATGTTCATATCTTTTTTTCTAGCCCAGATTTTCCAACTAAATTCACAGGAACTATAGCTTTATAAGTGATTATAAGATTCTAAAATTGTGATAACGATCGGACTGTTGGATTTGGAAATAATCGGTAAAAACTAAAAATACCGTCGTTTGAAAATCCACTGTTTCTAAGAAACCACTAAGAAAATTTACAAATAATGTACATCGCTAAAAGGTAGAATAACCAAATTATATTATATCAAAATTTCAGTTAAATTGGCGCGATACTTTTGCGAAGCGAGCGAGTTAAAAAAATCAAGAAATCTGCTTTGCGAAAGTTTTGATCCACCTTAATAAAGCTATGCTTGGTAAAAATTAAATGCTTTAATGTCATACAATATATTTCCAGTTAGGTAAATTGACAAATGCTTACCGAGAATTTTATAATTCGAAAAGAACTTTGATCCTCTATACATTTCTTTGTAAAATCTGATAAAATTATCTACCACTTTTATGTTGCACCGCTGACCTTGTGAGTGGGCGCATGGCCGGAATAGTTGGCGATGATGGAGATGGAGTGCATCTTGTGTTGGTGGTAACGAGTCCAAGCTTGTCTTGTTATTTCGGAACACTTTACTTTGTTAATTGAGATGATATCTGTATCATGAATAATAAAAAAAATCACATTGCTAGAAATTTGGGTCAAGATGGCGACGCGCATGCGTTGTAACACGCAAAAATAAACAAAATGTCTGCCACTTTTTATAAGAAAATATATGGCAAATAATATATTTTGAGTATTTGTGCACAAAGTAAGCATATTTCACTCGGTGCGCGAATGAAAACTATGAAAGTACATATAAATCTTTGTACTCACTGCAAAAATGATTCACAATAAACAGCAGTATTCCTTCCTGAGCTGTTGGTACTTTTCATATGTAAGCCCTCAATTTGCCATATATCTCCTTTGAAATTTTCCAACCTCCATGTCCTTTTCGTTCAATTTGAAGTAGAAGATTATCATTTACGATGAGTGCGCGAATCGATCTCAGTAGTACACTGTTTAAACAGTCCAAATAGCCAAAAACATGCGTAGAATAACTGTCCAATTTTTTTCCTGAAGGCTGTGAACATTTGCAAAAAACATTTTTGTAACGGCGCCATGTTTTTATCTAGCTTCAAGTTGTAAATAAAATAAAACAAAGAAACAAACTCTTGGAAGCTTTCTTGGTCCGCCATTTTATTTATTTTATCTCCAAATGCATTGTGGGATTGAAAACAGGGTTCCCAATCATCATATTGCGGAAGTTTGGAGTTTTAGCCGTCAAAATCGAGCCCAAGAAAACCGCTGTACAATGACCCAAATTTCTAGCAATGAATAAATTAAATCGCTTTTGAATTGCCCTTAAAATCAAGAATCAATACCTTTGTGATAAAGTTTACATACAAAGGCCTCAGCACTAGAGAGCACTTCATCTGTTACAGCACGACAGGCTGACAGGGCCTCATTTTGTTTCTTTTACGGCCGCACCGTTACCTGGGTAATACAGCACCGCTGATGTGTTACACGCGGGCTATTAAGAGCGAGTCCGCGTAAAAACCATGCAGACCAGTCTACACCGTGCATCACCGATTTTGTCCAAACTTAGCTCGATTGTACATCTTAGTTAACTTATTACTTTGGTGAATTGTTTTGGCTTTAAATTAAAAAGGCTTAAAGTTACAACCGTTTGAGTATTTTATTTAGTATTTAACCGATTAACCGGTTAGCTCAGTTGGGAGAGCACGGCCTGTTAACCGGGAGGTCGGGGGTTCAAACCCCAGCCGGACCATCACTCAGGGTCTTTAAATAATTGAGGAGAATGTTATAACTTTGTATTTATTTCGGTTTATAATTGTTAGGCTTCGCGTCCTCTCGGATAAGGACGTCTCGCCACTCACACACTAACCATTAATCGGAGGGACGTAAAAGAACGACTGAGGACGCAGGTCACGACCATCCTCAGTGAAAGGCCTACACTTACACTAATATATATATATATATATGTTATTTACCGGCTGGGAGGTCCGTATAGTGAAAAACTGCCCGAGGTCTTGGATGTACGGACCTCGGAGGACCTCGGTACCGAGGTCCGAGGTCCGTACATCCAAGACCGAGGGCAGTTTTTCACTATACGGACCGACCTCTAGCCGGTAAATAACTTATTTTTTTTTTTTATTCTCTCTCTATATTAAATTAATGTTTTTGATATTTTACGACGCGCGTTGCTTTCAAATGGCTTCCCAGTAGTTTTACTGAAAAAGAGCGGGTTGTCAGAAACCGGTTTTCATTCAGTGTGACGGCGCCTCGACAAACTTACAGAAATTTTAATGCCAAAGTAATTTAAATTACTGCAGCTCAATCAATCTCAATCATTCCAAATCAAATATCGTTTAAAGAGAAAGGGTTTTGTTTATATCTCAACATCAAAGAAAGTCAAGAAACAAAAAACAAGTTTTACAAAGGATTTTAGCTGACACGAACACTGAGTGAACCAAGATGGATGTTGAAACGAGTTGAAATTCGTCGTTCTTGTGGACGTTTGCATCAAGAAAAAAGCCTACTGAAGCTTATTTTTCGATAAATGATAAGAAATAAGAAATTTAGTCGAAGTCACCGACAACTGTTGAAGGAATTAATTTGTCTGTGTCGTAATTTATGAAGAAGATGAAAGTTGAAAGCATTAGGATCGCTGACAGGACTTTGAATCAAGCAAATCGACCTTTTTCAAGATTGTTTATCCTTTTGTGTGCAGAAAAAGAAAGACAAGAACACTTCCTTACTTCAAAAACGTTGTAGACTTTGTACATAAACTTCTCGTGAATTTATAGCATTTTAAAAGTGACTGAAAAGCAACGACATATCTCATCAAAAGATAGCTCAATTCACCGCCGTGTTGTTTACAACATAGTTAATAATCTATATGTTTACAAGGAATGATAAAAACTACAAGTATATTTTACAACTACTATTGAGGTATGTGAACGAGCTTTATATTCTTTAGAAAATTAAAAAAAACTTTGTGTATTCTCTCGTGAGTTTTTGCAATATTGATTTGATTTTCTCAACTTTCGCTTGTCAAAATGTTTGCAAAAACAATGCTCGCCACGTAGCTTTTAATTTTCTCTCAGTCGGTTATCGCATTCTGTCAGTGTCATTTGGTGAATTCAGAATTCTAAATCTCCTACTATTTTGATCGATAAATATTACCATAATTAACAATTACCTATTAAAGAAGATTTTTCAAATTTTTCAAAAATTAATATCGCTGGGATCGAAAGAAATGGTACCAACGAACAGGATACCGCGGACCAGGCAGATCGTGAAAAACTGGCCCGCTCGCTAGCCAATCACAGCGCGCGAATCACAGGATACCGGACCGAAAAAAAATAAATACTAACTACTAACAGCTAACTACAATGTGTAAAGCGCATTTGAATATATACACATAGAAAGTGCGCTATATAAATACATTATCATTATCATCATTACTCTAAAAACGGTCAAAATTTGCATAAAAGATACCTAAAGTTTTACGGCCTCGTATTTCCTTTGCAGATTGTTTCCTGCACCAATATTCTGCCCACGTTTAGCACATTATCGTATTAGTACTGTAAGTTGAATAAAAAGTCGTGAAACAAATATTGGATTGTTTTATAATGGGTTGAGTTATTGCTATTTTTCAGCTTTGACGAAAAGTGTAAAAATATACTCTAGAAAATAGCTATTTGCACCTATCCGGCAGTTATTCATATAACTTTGGAACCTTTATCAGATAGTATGAGGATAGAGACAATGTTTTATCGAAAAAAAAGTCTGTAAAGTATTTATTTTTCAAGCGAAAAATAACTAAGAAAATGATGAAATTTACATTGTTTGAAGTTGTCACGTGACAAAACTAAATATACAACAAATCTACAACACACTAAATATGATCCCGATATAATGATAATAATGATAATAATCAATTATATGAATTAAAATAATGATATTCATCATTATATAAGATAATGTCAAACAAATAACTAAGTTTTAGGCTTGTAAGCCGAATACAGTAATGTTTTGTCTGTCTACCTTCGGCTTTCCTATTTCTGGTAAAAACGATATTTCATAATATTTTTTTCACAATATTATCGTTTTTTGAAATAAAATAATTTTTACAGTATTAGAATTATGCATTTATTAACCTCACACACAACATGTTACAGAAATTATTGAACTCATGCGGTTGCTAAAAACAGAAACAGACAAAGTAACAGTGTACTATATAAAACTATGTAACCTTTTTGATTTATTATTTTCCTGATTATGATCACTCTAGCTCCAGGGATATGAATACGTTTTCTCATAAAAATATATTGTTAAAGTTCTAGTAAGACACATTTTAATAAAAGACATACATTTTGCTTCAAGTGTTCTCTTTGCTGTTTTGCATAAATTAGAAATTGACTTCGACTAATTGGCATGTTTGGTAGACACCGACATTAATTGTCATTTTAATACGTGCATGAGTTGAGGTTAATTTTGACATACAGTAATTATTTTATGGGGGTTTGCTCTTTTCACAATCTTTCTGTGGAAAATTATGGAAATTCTCGAAGAAACAATGACACCTGTTTTGTTTTGCTACTTTAAAATCTTGTACAAAGATTATCTGCACCCATCTACTTGGCTGTTTAAAAACTTCTTCCAAAGATGTGAAGTACGAGTGGGAACTTTGTCTTTTAAGAGCCGGTGTTTTTAAAACTGAAAATACAGATGATATGATATATATGTCCGCGGCATAGAGACCACTTTGGTTTAGGCTGGCGTACCAGTCGAGTCTGTAAGCATCCTGCACACGATTCTAAACAAAAGCCTACATGGGGAATGTTATGCGAAATTGGTCAAGGTATTTTACATCTAAGTAAGGGTTGCATTTTCGATCCCATCTGAGTTTCGGTGAAATTAAAAATACTAAATAGTTTATTATCGTTTAAAGGAATTTTCATTGAATACTATATATATATCGACAACTAGTATTGAAGAGGTTTGAATAGAGCCGTTTCTTTTTTACGTTGAGATATCTAGAGAGTGAATAAGATGAATCTGGATTACCATCGATATCTAGAGAGCGAATAAGATGAATCTGGATTACCATCGATTTTTAAGTATTAAAATACTTGCCATTCCCGCCAAACGACTGTGAAGCGATTCAGCTCTTCCGTCAATCAAACATAATTGGTCTACTAGTGATAATTACTATAAACAACTGACAATGTGAACAAAAAAACATATAGGTAAAATATATTATTTCAAATAGAATAGTTGGTCAAAAAAATATACATTTATTTAGTTTTAACGTTCTGATACCTCGAATACATCGTTAGGCTAAAATTTGTTTTTTAACATTAGTATGCAAGTTTTTTAATAGACAATTTGTTTGACGGAAGAGAATCGCTAACTCACTTTACGATCTCTGTTGGGCCGGCATTATTTTATTTTAATGTTATTATCACTATTATTTCATTCCATTTTTTATGTCATAATAACATGCTTTTCTGAAAGTTAACGCTAAAATGGTCAACGACCGGGAACCAGTTCGTGACAGTTGATTGTTTAGTTCTGATAATCACACTTGGCTACGCTGTCGTTGTCATTTGGATAATTTCCACGTTTTCGACTTTTATTTTACGAATCTGCTGTCTTAAAGATGTAAGTTTCGAATATTCATACATATTAAAATCAACTCAAGGCTCTTTGTTGTAATTTGAACCATTTGATCAGCTTAGCATTATCGTTGATGCAAACTCGGCATGTTTTTGTGTGTATTTCTTTCGGAACATAAAAAAAAACAGCGTATAGTTAAAATATTTTAACATTGTACATTTATGACTTCTTAAATCGCCCTACTACATAAGCTGTTGTTTTTAGGTAAGTATTTTCAACTTATCGGCTTTTTTAGTCGCAAATGACCATTAGTCTTATGATTGGATACGTGTAAAAACGCGAAATTCGTGATACTGTATCTCTTCACCTTTAAAACTGTACAGACTTTTTTCTTTGTATTTGTTAACCATTATCAGTTGTACATAAAAGTCAAACTTTATGGTTTTAAAAAGTTGCCGGATCTTGTATATCGAATTGTTAAGAATGCATACTCAAAATGTAGATTTCATAGCCTGATATGTAAATAAGCGAAAATTTTCTTTAAACAAATATGTTTGATACTTTGATACTGTCGTTGTATGACCATAACATCAGATATATTGAATTGCAATTAAATTTTATTGGATAACATTGGTTTAATGACTTATTTTTTACGATTTAATGTATATGTTGGTCGTAGGGTTATAGTAGTAGATTATAAACGATAGGTAATATAATTAGATTTGTAACACCGTAAAAAATTAATGACTTAATTTTACTGACGTTTCGAGCTTTTAGCCCTTCGTCGGAGTAAAAGAGTTAGACTAAGAGAGATACGCAGTATAAATAAGAAGCGGGAAAAGTGATGAACCAATCAAAAAGCGATAGAAAATGTAGAAGGAGTTAAAGAACAATGGAAAAATTAATTGAAAGAGAATCGTTCATTCATGCCCAAAGGTTGCTGTGTAATAAATTAGTCGCATTTCTTTAGATTTACGGTTATTGTTAGTTCCAGTATGATTATCAGAATTAAAATGGCGGGAGACTAGCTTTGTGTTGTCGTTCGTGACTATATCACGAATGTGATCGCGGATACGATCACCAAGTTTCTAGTTTCTCCGACATAAAGTTGGTTACACAAAGTATATCGAATACAATACATAACATTAGGGGTAACAAAAGTAAAATGGTCACTAATGTGATGCGAAGATTTAGGGCCAGTGACAGATGTACGTGAAACAATACGGGGACATGTTTACAACGCTTACGAGAACAACGGAAAGTGCCAGGATTCTGCTAATCATATCATTACTGCGGTTTTCGACTTTCTGCGAACTCAGACATTTCAACGGCTCGTTGTGAAATACGTTTTTAGCTGCCATCAATCAAGGATTTAAAAGGTGTTCCACAATAAGCCGTGCGAAAGTCTGAGTTCGCAGAAAGTCGAAAACCGCAGTAATCACAGGACAGCTTTTGGTTTATGTCGTATTACTGGAACTAACAATAACCGTAAATCTAAAGAAATGCGACTTATTTATTCCTTAGGTAAACAGCAACCTTTGGGCATGAATAAACGGTTCGCTTTCAATTAATTTTTCCATTGTTCTTTAACTCCTACATTTTCTATCGCCTCCTTCTCCGTTCATCACTTTTCCCGCTTCTTATTTATACTCGGTATCTCACTTAGTCTAACTCTTTTATTCCGACGAGGGCTAAAGCTCGAAACGTCAGTAAAGTTAAGTCAACATTTTTTACGGTGTTACAGCAAGCAGATTTAATTATATTACCTATCGTTTATATCAAACACCAACGCAGCCTATACTAGTTTACTCGCTAGTTTCCATTTCTAGTAGATTATAGTATAGTAAGATTATACTTTAGGTATTTTTTGGGTTATTTTAGTTTATTAACTTCACTTTTCTTATTTATATTTTGATTTGATCTTGCTTTAGTAAAATTCTTCAACTTGTTCAGGGCCTAAAAAAGGAAAGAAGTGAGCATATTAAAATAACATTTGAACTGCTTTAATTTGAGAACTTGAAGAACTAGAAATAAAAGGAGAAGAACTAGAAATAAAAGGATTTATTGAACTATCTGCTAAATTTGGAAATTTTTTTATTTTATTTTATTAAATTTATCGAGTAATATTTAACTCTGTGGGGAGTGCCTGAGAAGGATATTAAAGATAAGATCATATCAAAAGATATCGATTAAGTGAAAATGAGAAATTGCAAAAGTAAATGACATAAGTTACAACTAAATAATTATTTGTCTATTTTCTTGTTTGTGTAATTAATTTTTTTGTGTATTAATTTTTTATATTAATTTTTTATATTGATTGATTTTTTGTTTGTTTGTTTTCTTTCCTAATTGTTTGTTTACAGATTTGTTTCTTTGTTTCCTTATTTTTTCTTTGTTTGTTTATTTTATTTATTTTTTCGTGTGTGTTTGTTTGTTTTCGTGTTTGATTGGTTGTTTGCTTAAGTATTTGAATCATTTGTAACACCTACTATAGCATGAGTGCCCGACAATGCTATTCAACTTGTTTGTCAAGGCGTCAAAATCTTCAGCTTCGATGACGTTGTCTTTTTTACCGTGAGCAATTACTAAGAGTTCTTTCTTGTCAGTGTATTTACCAATGCCAACAGCTATTGTCTGGACGTTCTGTTTGAAATACAATTAACATAATCGAATGTGTATAAATGACTATTCAAATAGAAACTATGTCGGGCTTTCTCAACACTCTTTTTCGCTTTCTTAAGCCCCGGTCAAACGTAGTTGCAAGTCCCTGCAAGTTCTGACTTGCTTTCCTTTAGCAAGTTGCCGGTCCAACGGTGGATGCAAGTTCGATTTGATCAAGTTGATCCCAGTCCCAAATCGCGCGCAATTGTAATTTGCACGAGTATGATTGGCTCGCGGTACGGTCACATGACTTACAGAGACACTTACGTCAACTTGCTTTTGATGGTCAAACGATCAAAACACTTGCATGGACTTGCACTTGAATTTGAGCTAGATCAAATTCCATACAAGTACTGCAAGTCGATGCAAGTCCGTGCAAGTTGGTGCTCATACGACAAAACTTGCAGGGACTTGCATCTACGTTTGACTGGGGCTTCAGTATTTACATCAGTCGCCTCCCGTCTGATTTACTCCATGAGTTTCACCAATAAACGGACTACTAATTCTTACAACGACAACTTTAAAACTGAATTACAAGTCTTACAACCAACTAGTTCTGCTCTACAATTATAAATCCAAATCCAAATCTAAATCCAAATCTAAATCCAAATTCAAATTCACATACAAACCCAAATTTAAATATTGATAAACATGCCCCTTAAGTTTTTCAGTAATGATGTGCAGAATAAAATAGACGTGGAGGATATTTATCGAACGGTTATAATTATATTTAATAGATAACAATGGAGGCACACATCATTTATATGCATATTACAGGCAGCTGAGGCAACTACCAATTTTTTACAAACATCACAACGAATCCTTATGTGAAAGGAGGCGGGTTCTCCTAACTTCGCCTCCATCCCTGAAGAAGGGAAGATTGTTTCAAGCACTTTCACTAGGTCATTGTTTTACTCTACATACTAGCAATGTATCAATTCTCTACCAAATAATCTATCCATGAGGTTCACTCTGCACACACTGAATACAATAATACGCCATTCATGTGATTCTCATCACGCTGGTTCTGAGTTATATACAAACCTTGACAAATCGGCTTTTAGCAGCGCGTCTCACTTTTCTGATACCAAAATTGTTTTTACCATCAGTAAAAACAATCATAACATCAGGAACATCAGGTCGATTGCCAACCCCTGTGTCTTTGAAAAGACGATTTCCAGCGTATTTTATTGCGCGCGCAGTATTAGTTCTACCTCCACGATATCTAAAGACAAAAAAAGATATCCATCAGGTTTTTATTTTGCAATTAAAAAAACTCATTTTTAATAATTTATTAGACTGTTTGGCGTTTTAAAACCAATAAAGCCCTCTCATAGCTCATTATTAGTTTCCTATAGAGACACAATGTCTCTTAACATATAGAAACTAATGAAAAAACCTTATCAGGTAAAAACTCTCTAGTCAATCATATGACCTCCACTGGCCCAAACAATTGTACCAAACTATTCCACACATAACTTAAGGTTACGGTCCACGTTCGCGGTGTGCTTTCACATGCTCTCAGTTAAAAAAGTGTTTACCGCGTCATTTTACAATAATAATAGTCATATTATATATCATTTTAAAGCTTATATAACTGAGAATAAGACTGTGTATGTTTTGTTATATACAACAATTTTCTGTTAGGTATGCTCTTCGAAAAACCTCAAAATTAACCGCTTTCAATGCGAGTTGTTTAAAAAAGTATAAGTCAAAAAGCTCATACTGCTTTGCCGTCATTTCCTCGTTATGTCTATCAACACATATTGGTCTTCAAAACCCTGTCCAGTTTTCTTGATAAAATGCTTAGTTTTAGAGTTATGGCCCATTTTGTTATTTAACTTGAAGTTTTAACAATGAGTCGACTTTGAAACACATTTATTCAAGAACGAAGCATTTTATCGAAAAAACTGGACACGGTTTTGAACACATGTATGTGCTGATTGACATAATGCAGAAATGACGGCGAAGTAGTAGGAACTTTTGGACTTATACTTTTTTTAATGAAAGCGCTCGATTTTGAGGTTTTTCGTGGAGCATTGGTTAAAGATATTCGTTTTCTTAAAAAAACTTACATAGTCTTATTCTCTGTTATATAAGCTCTAAAATGATATATACTTTGTCTATCTTTATTGTTAAGTGACGCGCTAAACAATTTTTAACTGAGAGCACCCCGCGAACGTGGAAGGTAACCTTAAAAGCTCTTATTTTTAAGTTTAAATGGTAAGGTAATTCAAACCATCTATGGGTGGCTCGATGAAGCTACCGTGACATGTTGTGTTCTGACTTCAAACCGTGAATACTACGTCACAACCAAATAGTGATCTTTTGAAATAAAGCTTTTTTTGCACAAGAATAAAGTTTTCAAATGAAATAATTACTCGGTGATCTTCCTTTGTCTTTTTAATGTATTCCAAAAGTACAAATGTTCTATTTGTATGGCAACGTTTTTGAAATTAGGTGTATACATTAAAATTATTTTGCACATCAAAGAGAATCCCGAGATTACGCAGTTATGCGTCTTGTTCTCTCTCAAATCGCATTTTTCTGCACCGATAATTATTAAAAGACTTTGTATTTAGTACAGAAATATGTTTTTTATTCAACTTAAAAGTTGCGTACAAACGTTTAACGATCAGAGCGATCAGCTGACAGGGAGGTCAAGCTAGATTTCACTAGTATATGGTAAGTGTATGTAGTGATAAATCATCCCTTCCGATTTCATGATGTTTTTATTTTGGCTATCGGAAATCTTGTTTGAGCTTGTGTCCTTAACTTGTTGCTGTGTTTTAGCACAAGGGCCTTTTTACTCTCAAGCTACCTCTGATCAGCCATACAACTGCTTTTTGAGATTGCTCTGAATATTTCAAACTGAGTTAAATTATTTTCATGTGAAATTATCATTGTTCAACCTGATATGAATCAGTGTCTTCAATTAAAACAATAACGTCTACAGCTATTTTAAAAAACGTAGAATACTGAATAATGCATACTGAAAAGTACATTACAAGACCGATATGAATTTTGGGTAATGTAATATAGTTTAAAGTAAAATAAATATAAATTAGTTCTTTTATTCTTACTGCATCACATTCAAAGCAATAC
The DNA here is from genome assembly GCA_949775045.1 of Metridium senile. NCBI lineage: Eukaryota > Metazoa > Cnidaria > Anthozoa > Actiniaria > Metridiidae > Metridium > Metridium senile. Next base: position 11,746,413 of record OX459104.1, read on the forward strand.
ACGAACTAGTTATGGGGAGTAAAGATCGCTTTATATATAATTTTAATTTCAATTTAACAAAACCCACAATGCCGTTTGGTCTTGAAATACACTATAAAGTATTCAACTTTTTTTTTTTTGAAATAGCTGTATATTTTCAATCGAATTACCTCATTGCTTGTATTGCATTTTTCACCTCTGTCTTGGTTTGTGTAGACTGGAAACTGTATTTCAAATTTGGAAATGTGCTGAACAAAATTACGCCCACATGGGTTCCTTTTGGAGATACATTCATGGCGTCCACCAAGTTTTGGACCGTTCTTCGTACTTTTTTAAAGTTATTCCTTCCGACGCTACCCGATTCATCTATAACAATGCCAATGTCCAAGACTTTGTCACAAGCTAAAATGTGATCAAAAATTAAAATTATGTATTGATCAGTTTAATTTTCATCATCATTATAATGCAACCATATCATCATCATTGCCATATCATAATATTGTATATTTGAGATATAGAGTTATGCATATAGATAAATAGATATGTAGTTGAATGATACCCGCGATAGGTTGAGCACCGTTTTGACGAAATTATGACAAATCTGTATCACGCTCACGCACTGAACTCAATGGTTTCTTTTGAAGATTTGGCAAATCAGAAACAAACACACAAAAATGTGTTATTTTCACACACAAATTTAATTCATTGTTTATTTTTAGAAAATGAATTTAAAAAAATTGTGTAAAAAGGCAACGAAAAACTCTTAAAAATGTCTCTAAAATGACACCAAACTAGACGAGTCCAAAACTGCTAAAAATGGATAGCTTTTTAATTAATCCTGAACAGTGCAATAAAAAGCATATTTTATTTGTTAAATAAGAAGGCATTTCACTAAGACAAAGGAATAGGACGACAGGAAGTACAACGAAACATTGAATGATAGTCACTACCACTGAGTCGTCATATCATTCTCACCATCATAATTAGACCTTCAGCATTTAACGAAATAAAAAAGAAAGAAAATAATAAGGACATCAGGAGTAAAAACACAATATTGAACTCTACGCATGGCAAACAGTCGTAGCTCAGATGAGGACGTAGGGCGACATGTGCTTGTGAAACGCAGTGAAACTGTTGAAAAGTAATTATCGGCATTTATTTTATTCGTATAATCGTTTTAGAAAAAAACATAATTTTATGTAGGCATTTTTGAAGTTTAGTGAAGGAAATTACACCGTTCAAGAAGACTTAATGAAAATTACCGCGCACATTTGGTGAAAGTGTGTTTTTCATTAATTCTTCGAGAACTAAGGTGGAAGTTCCTATTAATAGTACATCTACATAAAATGCGAGTCTCAGATGAAAAAGGCAAAGAATAAACACAAACAAGCCGCAAAACACACTAGGAAGGACGCGTGCAATTAATTAATTGTTATTAATCCAACGCATTCATTGCGATCGTTTATCATCGCGCGGTTTCTATTTACAGCCGTGTAAAAATCAAGCTACTTACTTCGTGTACATTCTTCTTTATTACACACTCTTGTTTGTGAGCTACGACCTAAACTGGAACAATCTTTGCCGTTTCCTTGTTGTTTAGGATTGGTACACGTTCTTGTACGTTCTTGTACGCCACCGCCACACGTCTTGGAGCAAGCTGACCATGTACTGTATTCACTGTAACCGCCATCAATATCTGGGATGCATTTTTGGCTATTACATTTTTGTGTTTCTTTTGCTGCACCTAAACCGGTACAATCTTTGCCGTTTCCTTCAGGTTTGGGATTGGTACACGTTCTTGTACGTTCTTGTACGCCACCACCACACGTCTTGGAGCAAACTGACCATGTACTGTATCCACTGTAACCGCCATCAATATCTGGGATGCATTTTTGGCTATTACATTTTTGTGTTTCTTTTGCTGGACCTAAACCGGTACAATCTTTGCCGTTTCCTTCAGGTTTGGGATTGGTACACGTTCTTGTACGTTCTTGTACGCCGCCACCACACGTCTTGGAGCAAACTGACCATGTACTGTATCCACTGTAACCGCCATCAATATCTGGGATGCATTTTTGGCTATTACATTTTTGTGTTTCTTTTGCTGGACCTAAACCGGTACAATCTTTGCCGTTTCCTTCAGGTTTGGGATTGGTACACGTTCTTGTACGTTCTTGTACGCCACCGCCGCATGTTTTCGAGCAAGCTGACCATGTACTGTATTCACTGTAACCACCGTTGATACCTGTTTTGTTAAAGTATACACATTAATAATAAGTTTTCTTATCAAATTAAAAAATATATAAAATGAATTACATGTCTTACTATTTATCAGTTTATACACATAGTTTGTCGTAGTAACCCCAACACAAACAGCGTCGTTCTCATCAACACAGGAACTTTCAAAATTTGGTATACACTTGCTTGGATCTGCTTTCCCGTGTTTAGCGTAATCACCGTTTCCACCCCAGCATTCACCGTAATCTTGGAGGCCAAAGTATTCGTATCCTTCTTCTCTTGTTTTGGCAGCACATCGACATGCAAGTCTGTGGCAAACAAACAAACAAATAAATAAATAAAAAATATATAGATAAATGGATATATAGATAAAAAATATATAAAAACATATAAATAAATATATATATGAACGCATGAAAAAATAAACCACAGTGCAAATTTTCCTAACCAAGGGTATGTGCGTACATATTCTGAAATTAATCAAAACTTGTATGTATTCATCCCGTTCTTTGCAAAAAAGACTGTATTGATCAGCCAGTCCGACTAAAAGCACATGGCTGCACATTCAGGTCAATATCTTTCCGTTTTTTCAGTGACGTGAAGACATCTTATCTTTTTGATATATGTATCTATGATCATCTGTGCCTCTACCTTGTAGCTAGGACTTTCTCTTCTTTGCGGGAAAACGGGTTAGGTTTTATTGGAAAGTGCGAATGTTTATGGATCAAGTAGCTAGGCAGAAAATATTGCGAAGATTATGAGTTGGTATCCCGTCGACACTATTTTATCTATCATTCTTACCCAACAATATATCTGGTGAAATTTTTCCAATTGACTTGGTGGCCATCATAGCTAGGATTGGTAGTATCTCTTTCATTGAGAAGCTGCAGAGGAAGTGCCCTGTCACTGTCAGCATCAGCATAGCATGCAACCTTTTCAAAGTCATTGTCACATTTATCATATTTTTCAACAGCTGTAAACGAATGATTCCAAATAAGAGCGGATTAGACAAAACATTTTTGAAACCAGCATATTACACAATAATATAAATTGCAAGTTTGACTGACTGAATGCTCAATGAATGAATGACTGTGTGAATAAGTGACTGAATAATTGATTGACTGTTTGACCAACTAAACGAATGAATAGCCATAAGTTAAGAATGACTTTCTAACTTAAATGAATGAATGCATGAATGAATGAATGAATGAATGAATGGATGAATGAATGAATGAATGACTTCATACATTCATTAATAGCTTTGTAATGTGTAGTGAATGGCAACAATAAACGGGAAAGGGCTCCTTATAATAACCTTACCTCGAGAGAAGGACACTGTTATCAAGACTATCGCAAGAACAACCAAAACACTTTTCAATGACATTTTGACCCTGGATAGAAATAATTTTGTTAACTTATACTCGATTTAACTTTTTAATAATAATTTTATAATATTTTCTCTCACGTTAACTATACTGATGTTCATTACCTCCAGGCTGAAACAAAAATACTATTTCTATTCAGTACTATGTAATATAGCTACAAATTTGTATAATATTATATTTTTCTTCTTCAATTTATGATTTATCATAATGTAAAATTGTTAAAAGATGTAAAAAAAAATATACGAGTAAAATAAAATCAATCAATCTTTTACAAAGAAAACCGAAATACTAATTTTTGGCTTTATTTTAGCAGCAAGAAAAAGTGGAGGTACTCAATTTCCCGCCATGCTTTATTTTAGACAATTGAAGCCTGCAAAGCCTGAAGCCTGCAAAGGGTAATGGTATTTCATATATGGTTATTGATTTATTCATAAATTATTTTGTAAAAACGTGCAATAAATCACAAGTTATGTTCATATTACCGATATCCTTGGCAAGCTTCAGAGTGTAGACTGTACATAGCTCCGGCTGCGACAACGATTTTTGAAATAAGTGTTTGTATTTTCGGACTGCGTTAATTCAGGCGCACTTTGCCGTCAGCTGCTAAAATGGCAATGTAGTCAGAAAGAATTATTATTTGAAGGAGTTCAAGCAATAATTAATTTTTGATGCGTCTTATAATTTTATTGATACAAAACTATTTTCAATTTTGACGATTTTTCACTCCATTGTTTGTGGCTTTCTTTAACTGTTGTCTTGAATTCACCAAGAAAACTGATAGGGGTACTACTGCCATATGCAAACGAATTTGTCACGTGACGGCTATAATTTAATGGTAGAGTTCGCTGCTTGATAAGGTTTAAACAGTTTAAAGGCCTTTTGTTTAAAATGTTCAGACATATTAATCGTATAAGCAAATTCATCACCTGAGACGGCGGTGGGTTCTTTATGTTGTGTGTGGTGTATAAGTTTGTGAACGTGTTGCTTACCAGCAAAGTTTAGCTAAATAAGTTTACGTCCTTCGCAGAATAGTTTCGCCATCCCCTGAGATTTCTGAGGGCAGCCAAGCGCGGTGAAATCATGCATGGTGCAAAGGAATTCGTTGTTGTGCTACACTGGAGACAATAGAATTCCCAGAGCACCGAATCATCCAAAACTATGACTATGACTTCAATATTTACATGTTATATTTACGCAATTCAGCTTTAGCTGCAATGTAATTTATTTTAATAAAGCATCTATCTATCTATCTCAAGATAAAGTGTGTTTTAGGCGTCCTTAGAAATTATCAATGAACATGAAATTCGGGGAAGTGTGGTTCATTGATCAGTTGTAGTCATGAAAAAATCCAAGAAAAAAATCGACGAGTTTTTACATGATCGCAGTTTTCGTGAAAGAGACTGTAAAATGAGCGCTTGAAGGAAACATTGCGTTGTTACCTTGAATCATATATTTTCAGTTTTAGCGAGATCGCGTAACTGGATTACATTCTAATTTTTCAAGCAAAAAATATTGGGTCGAATCACCTTAATGGCAATCATACTGTTTATTCTGATAAGTTTTCTTTTGTTTTTGCTTGTTTTGATCAAATTCCCAGTACCATGTGCATTGATCGAGCATCTTTTATTTCTGCAGCAGCGGAGCGAGCCTGAAGCGAGCGAAGCAAAGCAACGATCCTATTTCAGTCAAGTAAGTAGAAAGTCAGGAAAAAAATCGAGATTTGTTTCTACCACAATGATATGCGAGCGTCGAGAAAACAATACATTATTTTGTTCTAGCTATCCCACATTTCAGCATTCTTTCTACCACAATGCAACTCGCGCTTGGTCCTCGTTCATCGACTCGAAAATGTACATTATAATACTTCCGTATGTGTATTGTTATGAACGGTAATTTATTACTTTGCTTTGGTATACGATTGACCTTTCTCAATATGTGTAGCTCCTATTTCAACCTCGTGATATTAGTCTAACTGGTATTAGGAAGCGATCGTATGTCACTCGGATTAAATCGGTAACTTCTTTAATCGGTAACTTCCTCCCTAAATCGAAACATTTAGTTAGTAACCAATTTTGTTTTTATTTATGGTTTTAGCGGTTTTCGCTCTAGCACCTCTATTCCTTGCTAATTGTTGATTCTACTATAAACAAAACTGCGGCAGCACTCGTCAGTTAGACTAGTCTATCGTCAGGCTTTCATAACAAATATGAGTTCTTAGTCTTTACTCTATTCACCCAATAAAGTTTGTTTCTTTGTTTTTGTGTTTTTTGTAACAGGGAAATTTTTGTAAGTTAAAACACAGGGTAACGACGCTTTCGATGAAGGCAACATAATTCGTTCTTTGGATGGAGATATTTGTTGCCTGGCTATTATATAAATTTCATTTGTGAAAATTCCTGTCTAAAATGGCTTTATCTTCAACAAACAAGATATGTCCAAATAATACTCTGATGTAACTCGAAACTATATTTAGTCAAGTTGTAGTGTTTGCGGAGATAATCCCCACTAAATGTTCTTTAACCTGGAAGAGAGGCGTTTGTAAAACTGGACACAGTAAAAAGTTATGATCATAACAGTGGAGTCGAACCCGAAATTAGTTAACGGCCGCTGTGTTTACATAGTAAATGGGAGTGAACTTCACAGAAATGTATAAGTACAACATAGCGTATAAGTAGTGTGTGCCAATAAACTTTCACAAGAGAAGGCTATAGCTAAGCGATTTAAGCTTTTGAAATACATTTATACTGATGTGAACCATACCTTGCACTACTGATCAATTATTCTTGTAGATCAATGTAGAATCATGCAGCTGTGTGAGCTAGTACCACGTGAAGTACACCGTCTTATGCTAGTATTTGTAGTTCCCAATCGATATTCAGATTCAAAAAATCGATTTTAAAATATTAAAGTTATAATATAATATACAAAACTTTTTTAAATTTTGTTCTTTTTAAAGTCTCCATACAAATTAGGAAGAGCCATTAAGGCCATTAAGTAAAGCATGTATCAAACAGACGGGAAAAAAAAAAAAACAGCACAAAAAAGGGTGTATTTCCAGTATGTTTACATAACGATATTTTAACGGTAAACGATAAGATTATATCAGTAAATCTAATATAAACCCATATTTCAGTGATAGAAATTGTACTATATAAACTTTATTCAGAAAGCCTGCGTTATATAATATGAAGAAGCTTTCCGTGACGAGACTAAAGACGGCAGAGGGGAGACTGGTAGTACTTAGAAAAAATACATAAAAAATAAATGGAATAAAATTAAAATAAGCTTAGAAAGAAACTAGAACATTATTCAAAGTAATATTTTAAACAATGCTGGTTGAAAAAAGACACGTACACAAACCATAAATAATGCAAATTTAATATAAAAATCTATATAAGAAAACCAAAGCCAAATTTTATCCTATGAAGAAGTTTTAATAGTTGTAAATATATATGATACTATTGTGATCATGGCTTAGTTAAAGTTGTATATATAAAGTATAAGTTGTATATATAAAGATTCATGAGTCTTTTTTAATAATATATAAACACCAAATCCCTTTGAATGACTACCATGTGTGATGTGTGTATGTCATATTTATAGTATTTACATATTTAGAATTAAAAGAAACTGGTTGAAACTTTGGGTTTTTTTTGGTTAGAACATCCTTTAGGTGTATTTGTTTTGAACGTCTTGGTCTAAGAGATGTAATTGGGGGATGCAATAAAAGTCAAATCAACACTAGAGATAAAAGTTGTTATGCGTAAAGTTATAAAAATGACTAGTAACTTAACTAAGTTAAATAATATTGACTCGTAAAGGTATTCCCCGTTTCATGTAGGACTCTGTCGTAGAATATATTTTCTTTACATTACGTAGCCATGGGCTATGCGGTTTGATTGATTATTACAAAAAGGAAATACTTGCATTCAAAAGATGCAGGCACCGAACACACGATTCCGGTTATTTTTCAAACCGAACATTTATTTATGCAAATCGGCCTTCGGACCACACGAAACGGTTCTCCTGATCAAATTTTTAAATCTGCCGTATAAGCAGATTCGTGTTGAAACCTGAAACCGAACATTTTCGAATCCACTGACCATTAATTCAAGATGGCGGACCAAAATCTCTTCAGTTTTGGCAACTTTGATTGCGCTTGTTTTCAGTCTTAATGAATCAATGCTGCAGTTTGGAACAACAGTTGATCATTTTCTCAATTAGAAGTAAGCTCAATTTTATCATTAGCCGACGTATAAAAAGCAACCTTAAAAAGATATCCTGTAATTTGAAATACGGCCAAAAATAAACTGCCAGTGGTGTAATTTGTATGAAGTATTAAATAATGCTATATTGATTTAATTGTGTTATTGAAAAATAAGTCAATTTTTAACCCCAAAAAAGTTAAATTTTAATAGCCAAACTGTCCCACTGGTAAAAAAAAGCTGCTAGTCTTTACTCTATTCACCCAATAAAGTTTGTTTGTTTGTTTTTGTGGTAGCATGGAATTATTGTGAGTTAAAACACAGGGTAACGACGCTTTCGATGAAGGCAACATAATTCGTTCTTTGGATGGAGATATTTGTTGCCTGGCTATTATATAGATTTCATTTGTGAAAATTCCTGTCTAAAATGGCTTTATCTTCAACAAACAAGATATGTCCAAATAATAGTCCGATGTAACTTCAAATTATATTTAGTCAATTGGTAGTGTTTGCGTAAAACTGGACACAGTGAAAAATGTGTAATGGTCATAACGGTGGAGTCGACCCCGAAATTTATTTAACGGCCGTTGTGTTTACAGAGTAAATTGGAGTGAACTTCACAGAAATGTTTGGTTGTATGGAGCGTATAAGTAGTGTGTGCCAATAAACATTCACCAGAGAACGCCATAGCTGAGCGATTTAAGCTTTTGAAATACATTTATACTGATGTGAACCATACCTTGCACTACTGATAAATTATTCTTGTAGATCAATGTAGAGCCATGCAGCTGTGTGAGCTAGTACCACGTAAAGTACACCGTCTTATGCTTCTATTTGTAGTTCCCAATCGATATTCAGATTCAAAAAATCGATTTTAAAATATTAAAGTTATAATATACAAAACTTTTTTGTGTTCTTTTTAAAGTCTCCATAAAAATTAGGAAGAGCCATTAAGGCCATTAAGTAAAGCATGTATCAAACAGACGAAGAAAAAAAACAGCACAAAAAAGGGTGTATTTCCAGTATGTTTACCTAACGATATTTTAACGGTAAACGATAAGATTATATCAGTAAATCTAATATAAACCCATATTTCAGTGATATAAATTGTACTATATCAACTTTATTCAGAAAGCCTGCGTTATATAATATAAAGAAGCTTTCCGTGACGAGACTAAACACGGCTAAGGGGAGACTGGTAGTACTTAGAAAAAATACATAAAAAATAAATGGAATAAAAAAATAAGCTTAGAAAGAAACTAGAACATTATTCAAAGTAATATTTTAAACAATGCTGGTTGAAAAAATACACGTACACAAACCATAAATAATGCAAATTTAATATAAAAATCTATATAAGAAAACCAAAGCCAAATTTTATCCTATGAAGAAGTTTTAATAGTTGTAAATATATATGATACTATTGTGATCATGGCTTAGTTAAAGTTGTATATATAAAGTATAAGTTGTATATATAAAGATTCATGATTCTTTTTTAATAATATATAAACACCAAATCCCTTTGAATGACTACCATGTGTGCTGTGTGTATGTCATATTTATAGTATTTACATATTTAGAATTAACGGAAACTGGTAGAAACTTTGGGGTTTTTTGGTTACAATCTTGGACAAAAGTAGTTGAGACATTCGCGCGCTTTGTACGAATAATGTAAATAACTGTCCGTCTTGCTAACTGACATTAATTTGATCGCCCTCCCCTCCCCTCCCCCCTCCATTCAATATTGGATGTTGCGATTATCTGGACCACTGGCATTATTTATCAATACATACAACATTGATTGGATGGGGGATGGGGAAGGAACAGCTGAGAAATGCCGACTTGATCTATAAAAACCGAAAGTGTCTCAACACTTTTGTCCAAGATTGTCTACAGCACATTTTATAAATTTTCTCAATAAAGATACGATTTGATTAGCTGAACGGCCCCTGATAAGTACATAGCCAGTGTACCTAAAAGTCCACAAAGTTTGAGCTATAAAGCATTTAGCATTCAAAAGTTATTGTACAAAGGTCAGATTTCGCGTACTATGTAAATAATAATAATAATAATAATAATAATAATAATAATAATAATAATAATAATAATAATCATAATAATCATAAAAATAATAATAATAGATAGATAGATAAGTTTATTAATAGAATTACATTGCAGTAGTAATTACTAACTGAATTGCGTAATATTTACAATTTGATACAATATATAATAAGAATACTAAATATAAGAATACTAAATTATTAAAAGATATACTAAAACTGATTAAGTTAAAAAATAAAATATATGAATATTTATGGTCTAAACACTGCTAAAACTACTTAATTGTAAAGCCTACACATATTAATAATAAATGAGTTGTTAAAACGATTTGTATGTATTCTATAGGTAGGTTAAAAAGGCGCTTATTTCTGATATTAAATTGGCCTTGTGCCTGGTGGGAAGTAAGTCTCTCAGACTATGACTGCTATCACTTAAGATGTTGTTGAATAATTTGCTACATAATAGTTCGTGGTGCTTATCTAATGATTCAATGTTTGATAAACTTAAAGCGTCTTCGTACTTTATGTAAGGATGAATAATGGCCATGGCTCGTTTTTGTAGGCGTTCTAGTTCTAGCTTTAAATAATTAGATAGAGCGTAGTAGAAAACTGGAATGGCATAATCTATAATTGATCTAATACATGTGACATAATTATAAAATAAGACTAAGTCGGATATTGGGAACTTAATAATAATAATAATAATAATAATAATAATAATAATAATAATAATAATAATAATAATAATAATAATAATAATAATAATAATAATAATAATAATAATAATAATAATAATAATAATAATAATAATAATAATAATAATAATTCGACTTTCTCAGCAATTATCACCAAAGCCTTCAATCAGAAATTATCCAACATATTACACTAGGCGACAAAGAAGAAGGAAGTTATCTACTTATGAAAAGCCAAAAATGGATTATATCTTCTGGGAGATTGAAAGCTGGAGCAGCCAGAGTAAAGGCCCTCTTTCCAAAGGTGACGGTTCTTGATCCTGGATCTTGTAGGAGGCATTTCTTTGAAGATCGTAATGCGAATGTTGCAGGGTTGTAATATGCGTTGAATGGTCTCAGAAGTACCTCTGATGTACGGTATGGTGGCAGTGGCTGTGGGTTGATTGTCGGTTCTGTCAGTAAGTGAAGTGTTTTTGTGAATGTTTCGTTTGACGAAATCTACATTGTAATTGTTCTTATCGAACACACTTTGCAAATATTCGTACTCCCTACAAAATTCGCGTTGCTCACAAGCCTACTATGACATTAAGACGTTTATTGACTAACGTTAAGGACAAAGACGAACCCATAAACAGACAAGGAGCTATTTACAAAATAGCAAAATAGCTACCTACATCGGTGAGACCGGCAGAAATTTGAACACGAGACTAACTGAACATAAACGTGCCACGAAAAACAAAGACCCTAACAACTACATTGTGGAACATCACAAACATACTGGCCACTCCATTAACTGGGACTCTGCCGCCTCCATTACACATTGCACCAACTATCACCAACGCCGACTACTTGAAAGCTGGTACACCGGCTTGGAACAAAATCCACTTAACCGTTGCATAACACTACCGGTTTCCTACAATAGACTCATTAACGACTTCAAGCTTTCCGCTAACACAATGACTAACACCTACCCACGCATCAACAACAACATTACCGACGAACCAGACACATAAATAACACCGCTGTCTTTTCATTTTCTTTACTCTGAAGATGACTTCCGTTCAGGTTGTCGAAACGTCAGACATCAACACCATCAGTCTTTCTCAAGACTACACCACCCCGGACGATCATGCCTCATCTACATCGATTACACCTGGGATCAGACCATTCACTCTGCTACTATATAGATTTCATTTGTGAAAATTCCGGTCTAAAATGGCTTTATCTTCAACAAACAAGATATGTCCAAATAATACTCTGAGTAACTCCACATTATATTTAGTCAATTAGTAGTGTTTGCGGAGATAATCCCCAGTAAATGTTCTTTAACCTGGGAGAAAGGCGTTTGTAGAACTGGACACAGTGAAAAATGTGTAATGGTCATAACGGTGGAGTCGTCGACCCCGAAATTTATTTAACGGCCGTTGTGTTTACAGAGTAAATTGGAGTGAACTTCACAGAAAAGTTTGGTTGTATGGAGCGTATAAGTAGTGTGCGCTAATAAACATTTACCAGAGAACGCCATAGCTGAGCGATTTAAGCTTTTGAAATACATTTATACTGATGTGAACCATACCTTGCACTATTGATAAATTATTCTTGTAGATCAATGTAGAGCCATGCAGCTGTGTGAGCTAGTACCACGTGAAGTACACCGTCTTATGCTTCTATTTGTAGTTCCCAATCGATATTCAGATTCCAAAAATTGATTTTAAAATATTAAAGTTATAATATACAAAACTTTTTTAAATTTTGTTCTTTTTAATGTCTCCATAAAAATTAGTATGAGCCATTAAGGCCATTAAGTAAAGCATGTATCAAACAGACGGGGGGAAAAAAAAAACAGCACAAAAAGGGTGTATTTCCAGTATGTTTACATAACGATATTTTAACGGTAAACGATAAGATTATATCAGTAAATCTAATATAAACCCATATTTCAGTGATAGAAATTGTACTATATAAAATTTATTCAGAAAGCCTGCGTTATATAATATGAAGAAGATTTCCGTGACGAGACTAAACACGGCAAAGGGGAGACTGGTAGTACTTAGAAAAAATACATAAAAAATAAATGGAATAAAATTAAAACAAGCTTAGAAAGAAACTAGAACATTATTCAAAGTAATATTTTAAACAATGCTGGTTGAAAAAAGACACGTACACAAACCATAAATAATGCAAATTTAATATAAAAATCTATATAAGAAAACTAAAGCCTAATTTTATCCTATAAAGAAGTTTTAATAGTTGTAAATATATATGATACTATCGTGATCATGGCTTAGTTGAAGTTGTATATATAACGTATAAGTTGTATATATAAGACTTTTCTAATTTTTCTTCGTGAAATAGAGGAGACTCTAAACAGCCAAAGTATCAGCTTCTACAGTAATAAGCAGAACGATGATCTAGTCTACAATTTCGACAAAGGTGTTAGCGCAATTCAAGGGTGGAAGGCCCTAATAATGCGCTCTGCTAACCAAGAACGCGCCATTCCGATTAAAATCCGTAAATATTATTGTCAAGTTTGATACAGAAACGCCTGCATTAGTTTTTTTTAATCGAAATACTTTTCGCCTGTTTGTTATCATCATTTTTGCCATTGTCTTTTGAAAACTTCAAGTAAGAAATAATCTAAGCGTTGAAAAAGTATATATCGAACACAAATATTTTATTTCCTAATTAGGGGGAAATAAACAATTATTTTATTAAACAATGACTCACCCCCAGTCATCAAGAAAAATACACCTGACCACCCCCCCCCCCCCCGTGATTTCTCCCTCCCCCTTCATAAATAATGACTCTTTCAATTTTGACACAATTTTGTCTCCCCTACTAGTGCTTTTCTTTTTGTTTATAAAGGGCATCAGTTTATTTTTTCTTTTACTTGTTAGTTTATTAATTTCCTTCATTCTTTTAATTTTGCTACGGCTCCCCTCCCTCCCTCCCTCCATAGATACAATAGTGGTGATAGACTGGGAACGAGTGCTGAATATAAACAAACAGTTATAACAGATAGAAGACATCTTAAGGTGGATCACTATAGTTTTTGAAAAGCCACACCAGGCCGTTATAAACGTCGTTTTGACAAACTTCACAATTTTCGATTAACCTGAAACTTTTACAGATTATCAGTCTTAGACTGAAATTTAAAACAATTTACTTTGTTTTTAGATTTGTATTTTAATAGCAGCGATATACAGGAAAAACGGAAATCAGTTGCGCTTAAATTGTAGACGAACGCGATGAGATCTCGAAAAGCGGCTACCACCACAGTAAACTACAACATTAGGCACTCAAAATATCAAAGAATTAAAGAAATCTGTATGTTTGATTTCGAGAAAATTACAGATATATTTTGTACTTTGTAGTTTTGAGTGTTAGAAGGCATCACTCAATGTGTGGCAATGTGACTTACAATAACTGAACAAATAGCGCTCAAAAACCGTCAAAACCTTCCCTCTACATATATGTCTTTAGTTACTAAGTTTGGGACAATAAATCGTTCACAGTATTGAGAAATTTTTTTTTTTCTTAGAGATGTTAGAGCTTGACTTCAAGCGAAAATACATCACTGTTGCGCTTTTCTAGAAATATTCAAAACTGCCGTTTACATTTTTCTGTAAAATTCACAAACTCTTCTCCAAAGTACTAGAAATGCTATCCTGAAGCTTCATTTCAATTGAGGCATTTAAACGTGGTAAAAAAAATTAAACTTGGATATCTTAACGAAGCCGACTCGTTCGGCTGTTCACGGCCGCTAATGATGCAAATCTGCGTTCCATTCTGGAGTCACGACGCAATACACCGTGACGGTTTTGGTGGAGTTATTACTTCCGGCGATAAAAGAAAGAGCCAGGGAAGGGAGGGGAGGGCTGGAGATAAGTTGATAATAAAGCACTTTATGATAATAAATTTCGCTAATTTCTTCATTCCATTGTTCTTTAATTTTGTTAGTTGTGACTTTTTATTCGCAGGTATTTTGAGAGAAAAGGTAACTAATTTGAAAATCATTTCACAAATTCAACCGGCACAAAGGAATGTATCACTACATGCAGTCAGATGTAATCAAAAGAACAATGGAATGAAGCAATTAGCGAAATTTATTTTTATCGCCGGAAGTAATAACTCCACCAAAACCGTCACGGTGTATTGCGTCGTGACTCCAGAATGGAACGCAGATTTGCATCATTAGCGGCCGTGAACAGCCGAACGAGTCGGCTTCGTTAAGATATCCAAGTTTAATTTTTTTTTACCACGTTTAAATGCCTCATTGAAATGAAGCTTCAGGATAGCATTTCTAGTACTTTGGAGAAGAGTTTGTGAATTTTACAGAAAAATGTAAACGGCTGTTTTGAATATTTCTAGAAAAGCGCAACAGTGATGTGTTTTCGCTTGAAGTCAAGCTCTAACATCTCTAAGAAAAAAAAAAATTTCTCAATACTGTGAACGATTTATTGTCCCAAACTTAGTAACTAAAGACATATATGTAGAGGGAAGGTTTTGACGATTTTTGAGCGCTATTTGTTCAGTTATTGTAAGTCACATTGCCACACATTGAGTGATTCCTTCTAACACTCAAAACTACAAAGTACAAAATATATCTGTAATTTTCTCGAAATCAAACATACAGATTTCTTTAATTCTTTGATATTTTGAGTGCCTAATGTTGTAGTTTACTGTGGTGGTAGCCGCTTTTCGAGATCTCATCGCGTTCGTCTACAATTTAAGCGCAACTGATTTCCGTTTTTCCTGTATATCGCTGCTATTAAAATACAAATCTAAAAACAAAGTAAATTGTTTTAAATTTCAGTCTAAGACTGATAATCTGTAAAAGTTTCAGGTTAATCGAAAATTGGAAAGTTTGTCAAAACGACGTTTATAACGGCCTGGTGTGGCTTTCCGAAAACTATAGTGATCCACCTTAAACTCCAAGTTATGACTTATTTTGAGTTTTAATTTCATTGATAACTGTTAGTAAACCCCGAGACATTTATATTGATGGAAACGGTATCTTAAACGAAGGCCACATGGACATTTAAAGCAATCGAAACAGCGAAAATCAACTGCTGGATTCTGGACTTGAACGCATGAACTCACAACTGCAGAAGACACTTGAATCTCTAACCTTGAAGGTCAAGTTATTACGTTATTTAGATCGCTAAAGAGGATGGTTAACGACTTAATTGCACAGCCAAGCATTATTGAATGCAGTTTAAGGTATTTTAGCTGTTAATACCAATGAGTATTTTACCGATAAAGAATGCTCGATTTTGACACATTTGGAAATTTAACAAAGTTTAAGTCCTTGTCATTCTTTCGAAATTGTAGAGCAGAAAGATTTTATTGGCGTTTTGTATTGATTAATGCTAGTAGTTTATAGTGAAGTAAAGGAGAAGTTTCAATCAGGTGCCACGATTTTGAAATAAGCTCTTAAAGTTGACTTGTTTTGAGCCGATGTCCGATGCGAGTGCAGGAGGGTCACTTTCTAAGCTGCTGACGTTAAAATAAAGTAAAAAAATTATTTAAGTCATGTGGCCGTTCAAACTAGAAGGAAATGTCTATACATTTGTGCAAAAATTATATCATTTGAGTATGTTTTTGGTGTATAAAATGAGGTGAGTATATGTCGTTATTCCGTACTATTTCGGAGTTCAAATTGGCCTTCGACTAGTCGAACATTAAACAGTCCCCCAAAAAATATTAAAATAAATTTGAGCCAAATCACTTCGATATTAGTTGTTCCCAAGGACAGAACTTCAAAATAGTAGAGTATGAAAGAAATCTATTTTGGAGTTGCATATCGACCTGGAGGTTATTACGGAGACAGCCTCTCAAGGTGGCTCGACCCAATAAATTTTCGCGAGTACCGTCCGCATTTGAAGCTCCAGTATAAATTAAAAACGCGTTGGGTTCGATTTAAAATAACTTGAACACATTTCTTTCATAAAGACTGAATTATGATTTAGGATGTTTTTTTGAAAAATCGGACATAATTTTAATTGATTATTACGAATCATTTCCGAAGTATGGTAATGTGCTTTTGAAACGCGCACGGTAACGTTAACGAAGCATCTGTATATTACCATACTTCGGAAATGATTCGTAGGGCAGCCAAGTGCGGTGAAATCATGCAAATGGTGTGAAGGAATTTACGAAACATTAATAGTTTGAAGCCCTCATAAAATTTTATTAAAAACAAAAAGACGAGTTTTACGATTTTTGCATTTTTGTGAAATTGTATACAAAACCGCGAAAAAAAGTAAACATTGGATTTTAGGTCCGGCTCATATATTTTACGTTTTGAGAAGATCGTATGGCTCGATTGCTATCTAATTGCCATAAAGTGAGCAAGAGATATAGGAGAAAAGAACGAACGATGATTTTTGCTAACAGATACCCAAGAAATAATAAATATTTCGATGCAAAATCTATTGCTTAGATTTTGCGTAAATTATCCGCTTTATTTAAACAATCCTCGATATCTTACAATCCGCCTTATAAATTTTGATAAAACTTTCCTCAACTGGGGGCAAACATTCAGGGTGTAAGCAGCATGAAGCATTTTGTTAGAAAATGACTTTAAAGGCAAATATTGGACTCAAGGCTAAAACATATATTTCGTAATAATCAATTAAAATTATGTCCGATTTCTCAAAAAAACATCCTAAATCATAATTCAGTCTTTATGAAAGAAATGTGTTCAAGTGGATTTGAAATCGAACTCAACGCGTTTTTATATACTGGAGCTTCAAATGCGGATGGTACTCGCGAAAAATTATTGGGTCGAGCCACCTTAAAGTTGGCTTTATAGGCAAAAACCTTAATGGCTCCCATAAAATCGAAATATATAATTACATTCTAGATAAATCTTTTAGATTATAAAATACAAGTTGTTGAAGTTCGTCAAATTTATCACAGTGAAACAGGGCCTAAACCATGTTGTAAACACTGCTTGAAATCATATCCAGGGACAACGAGTTTCTACAAAAATAGCTCAGTTTTGCGAAAAGTAAACATGGAAATGTCAATTTCTTTAAACGTTTTTTGGGGGGCACGATGTTTAAGAGCGAGTCCGCGTGAAAACCATGCAGACCAGTCTACACCGTACACCACCGATTTTCTTCAAACTTAGCTCGATTGTACATCTTAGTTAACTTATTACTTTGGTGATTTTTTTTGGCTTTAAATTAAAAAGGCTTAAAGTTACAACCGTTTGAGTATTTTACCCTAAAACGGTCAAAATTTCCATAAAATATACCCAAAGTTTTACGGCCTCGTATTGCCTTTGCAGATTGTTTCCTGCACCAATATTCTGCCCACGTTTAGCACATTATCGTATTAGTACTTTGAGTTGAATAAAAAGTCGTGAAACAAATATTGGGTTGTTTTATAAAGGGTTGAGTTATTGCTATTTTTCAGCTTTGACGAAAAGTGTAACAATATACTCTAGAAAAGAGCTATTTGCACCTATCCGGCAGTTATTCATATAACTTTGAAACCTTTATCAGATAGTATGATGATAGAGACAATGTTTTATCGAAAAAAAAGTCTGTAAAGTATTTATTTTTCAAGCGAAAAATAACTAAGAAAATGATGAAATTTACATTGTTTGAAGTTGTCACGTGACAAAACTAAATATACAACAAATCTACAACACGCTAAATATGATCCCAATATAATGATAAGAATCATAAGAATCAATTATATGAGTTAAAAAAATGATATTCATCATTATATAAGATAATGTTACAACAAATAACTAAGTTTTAGGCTTGTAAGCCGAATACAGTAATGTTTTGTCTGTCTACCTTCGGCTTTCCTATGTCTGGTAAAAACGATATTTCATAATATTTTTGTCACAATATTATCATTTTTTGAAATAAAATAATTTTTACAGTATTAGAATTATGCATTTATTAACCTCACACACAACATGTCAAAGAAATTATTGAACTCATGCGGTTGCTAAAAAGAAAAACAGACAAAGTAACAGTGTACTATATAAAACTATGTAACCTTTTTGATTTACTATTTTCCAGGGATATGAATACGTTTTCATAAAAATATATTGTTAAAGTTCTAGCAAGACACATTTTAATAAAAGACATATATTTTGCTTCAAGTGTTCTCTTTGTTGTTTTGCATAAATTTGAAATTGACATTCGACTAATTGGCATGTTTGGTAGACACCGACATTAATTCTCATTTTACGTGCATTAGTTGAGGTTAATTTTGACATACAGTAATTATTTTATGGCGGTTTTCTCTTTTCACAATCTTTCTGTGGAAAATTATGGAAGTTCTCGAAGAAACAATGACACCTGTTTTGTTTTGCTACCTTTAAAATCTTGTACAAAGATTATCTGCGCACCCATCTACTTGGCTGTTTAAAAACTTCCTCCAAAGATGTGAAGTACGAGTGGGAACTTTGTCTTTTAAGAGCTGGTGTTTTTAAAACTGAAAATACAGATGATATGACAATATGTCCGCTGCATAGAGACCACTTTGGTTTAGGCTGGCGTCCCAGTCGAGTCTGTAAGCATTCTCCACACGATTCTAAACAAAAGCCTGCCAGAGGTGGACATGCAAAGCGTATTTCTCAAGAGATATTCGAAACATGGTGAATGTTATGCGAAATTGGTCAAGGTATTGTTACATTAAGTAAGGGTTGCATTTTCGATCCCATCTGAGTTTCGGTGAAATTAAAAATATTAAATAGTTTATTATTTATAGAATTTTCATTGAATGCTATATATATTGACAACTAGTATTGAAGAGCTTTGAATTGAGGCGTTTCTTTTTTACGTTGAGATATCTAGAGAGTGAATAAGATGAATCTGGATTACCATCGATTATTAAGTATTAAAATACTTGCCATTCCCGCCAAACGACTGTGAAGCGATTCTCTTCCGTCAATCAAACATAATTGGTCTAGTCTAGTGATAATTACTATAAACAACTGACAATGTGAACAAAAAAAACAGCTAGGTAAAAAATATTATTACTCGGGATTCCTGTGGAATCACCGAGTTTAGGATTCGGCATTGTTATTTTTCGTCGTCGTCGCCAAAATGCCGCGCACGCGCAGTATGGTCGAAGTTCTGAGTTACGTCATTCACGTGATCAGAACTCGTGGCGAGGCGTCCATTTTGCTTCTCGCTTTGACAGTGGAGTAATTAGTTTTCAAGGTATGGATTCAACGTCTTTAAATACGCTCAAATCGCTTACAAATTCACACACCATTCGCGGTATAGCCACACTAAAAGATGTCGAGCGTTTTCGTAAAGGGCATTTAGAGAGATACCGCGAATTTATCGTGAAACTGCCTATCGCCGGTGAAACTTATCGTGAACTATCTATCAAACAAGCTACCTATCTATTCAAAAGAGACTTATATTTCAGCTTATACTAACTCTAGAAGCACAACGAACTCAACTGCAGAATTTGAACAAAGGTCTACCGAGCAAAAAACGAGGATTGCAAGCATTTACTACCTGTGTTTACAGTCAACCATGTGACTCTCAAAGCAAGGCGACCTTCTCAAACATGAACACTTCTTTCGTACTCATAATAATGCTAAGTACATTGCTTCTTTTATTACTTTTAATTCAAGGAAATATTTTCTGTTTTCCCTATTTAATATTAGTAACTTTATTAGGGTACAAAACAGTCAACTTCTTCGACAATCACTGCTATACTCAAACTGTTGTCATTTCATCGTTTAGTGATTGTGATATGTTAGATACGACTAGTTGTTTGACTGTACATGTATATAATGATGCAGAAGTCACAATACAGATTACAAATAATACCAGATCTCGTTATTCAAGGTTTGTTTATTATAATTATAGACATGTACGTTATCATCGTAATCGTGAACCAAGTAGAATACCAACACGATTAATAAGGCGTTTAGACACCAAAAGTAGAAAGCTTAGACGGGTTGTTTATCATAGAATACGCCTAAATGTACCCAGGTCTTCTAAGTTACATAATTATATCAACTGTGTAAAGGTTAAAAGCAAGCATTTTATATCAAAGTTCAAGAGGATTGGAACGTATACTCGAGCATTTATTTCTCAAAGAAGGTTCAAATGTAAAGCTAGTCGGTATATATCTTTGCTTTCTTGTGATAGACCGATGTCTCTTTATAAGACTCAGTCACATGTGATGAATTACTGTCAGTCTAAACTATATAATGATATAGAGAAGAATCCTGGTCCTAATAATACACTATATGTTGATGCAAGCAAGACAATAACAGCACCATATAGCCAAGGTAATGCTTTCATCTTTGGACAAAATGCAGGACAACAATGTGTTGCAATGAGTTTATGTTCTTTAATATATAATGACAATCATGGAATTAATTCATCAAGTGATCTTGTAAAGATAATGAACATTGGAAATCAGTTATATACACGATTATCGCAATCAGCAAAACAGTCATTTCTCATGCAATCAGAACTACCAACAATTTTAAATGTGTTTGATACTGATTATGAACTTCAATATAGTAAGAGTTTTACAAGTAATCTACAACAAGAAACTATAATAGAAGGATATGAAAACTTCACTTCATTACAAACAGCATTCCAATCTTTAATGTCTGACAATTTTACCAATTTCATATTAACAATAGGGTGTACTGCTGTTGCTATATATTGTCATGGAGATATGGGATTTAAAGTATTTGACTCGCATGCAAGGGATCTGTACGATAGAAGCAATGCTCATGGTACATGTGTGCTAATTGAATTATCATCATTAGATAACTTGATTCTATATTTTAAAAGCATACATAATGATATATTTGAAATTAAAGGTATACAGATCAATAAAGTAGAAGGTAGTATGCTTATTGAGAACATTTTCACTGAAAGTATAAATTTTAACCTCAGTTGTACTGTAGCTGTCTATTCAATTTGTTATTCTACAATGAAATCGTGTAGCTACTGGAATGCAGATACTTTGAACAATATTGTAGACGGGGGAAAACTATATGTGATCATCTATATATGTGATCATCTCGGTTTAAATCGCTGTATCACATCAGATGATATCCCGTGCACAATTGATATTTGTGGGGCTGAAGTAACATGTGTAACTGATACTATAAATGGAGTATTGTCTGATTCAGTGGAAAGCAAGTTCCATCTTGAAGATACTATAAAAAAACAATATTAAAAACTCGGGATTTTTAATTTGGTTTTCAACTTATTGCGTCTGTTGTATAATTAAAACTACAAAAAAATCAAAGTTTACATACTTCTTTTTGCTATATGATGATAAATCTAAAACATCACTTCAATACACAAAAAATATTAATGGAACACGTTCACTTGTGGATACTATTATCAATCTTAAAAAAACACTCCATTCTGAACAGCAATATAAACTGCAGTTTATATCATGTACTTGTAAAAATATGGACAAAAATGAAAGAAAAAGATTTATGAACAATCAAAGACGGATGCAAAATTATGAGGAAATGTCACCACCAAAGAAAAAAATAATGCTACAAAAAAGAACCAAACAGAATCAATCAATGGATACCAGTAAGAAACAAGAGCTGCTGAAAAAACGGGTACAAAAATACAAGCAAATGGAAAGCAGCAAAAAACAAAAGTTACTAAACAAACAAAAGCAAAAATATAGAACAATGGACAGTGTTGAAAAACAACAGTTATTAGATAAGCAAACTGAAAAATATAGAACAATGGATAGCATTGAAAAACAACAGTTATTAGATAAAAAAGTGAAAAATACTATAGAAATAAGAGTAAAGATCTAGATTTTTGTATCAAACAGTTTAAAAATAAAATAAGAGAAGGCCCCAATTACATTTGTTGCGTGTGTGGAGCCTATATAAGAAATCAGTCATGAAGCTTAATACAAATAAATACCAATCTCAACATATGTTTACAATCAAACAATCCTTTGACGGGAAAGAATATATCTGCAAAACATGCCATTCAAAATGTATCAAAGATATAATTCCATGTCAGGCAATCATAAACAATTTACTTGTTGATGATGTACCATCTGAGCTGGAAACTCTTCGAAAATTAGAACAAATATTGATAGCACAGCGTATAGTATTTGAAAAAATTGTAATTATGCCTAAAGGCCAGCAACGTAAGATTAAAGGTCCTATTTGCAATGTGCCAGTGCAATGTGATAACACATGTAGCATTCTGCCTCGCCCTCCTGAGAGATCTGGCATTATTATGTTGAAGTTAAAAAGAAAACTACAGTTTAGAGGTCATGTATATTTTGAAGCAGTCAGGCCAGCATTTATACATGCAGCACTTACATGGCTTAAAGCTAACAACACATTATATAAAGATATTATAATTGATTGTACAAATATTAGCAGAGAGCACACAGATATAACAAATAGTGAAGCAGGAGATAATACACACAATACTACTGACCATGAAAACACCCCTGTACCTACAGCAGACAATGATATAAATAATGCTGATTCTTCAGAAGTGAATACTGAAAAGGACACCTTAGATGAAGAACAAGATGACACTTTAAATGAACACAGATCACCAACTAATGAAACATGTTTAGAACCTACTTGTCCAGATTACCCTGTTATTTTAGAAGAAAACAGTTCTAATGTTTCTACTGGAAGAGAGATTTATAATGTTGCACCAGGTGAAAATAAACATCCAGTATCTTTGATGACTGACAAACTGTGTGAAGAGCTTGCATTTCCAGTATTGTTTCCTAAAGGTAGATTTGGATATACTGCTGAAAGAGATATAAAATTATCACCGGTTAAGTATTTCAATACAAGATTATTACATTACAGTGGAAGATTTGCTATGAACCCTGAATATTTATTCTTTGCACAGTTTACAATAGAACAGAAAAAGGTATCTGATAGTATAAATATAGCACTTAAGAAAGTCCATGGTCAGCAAGTCACTGCATCACAAGTTAAATCAAATACTCAAATACTACAAAACCTTATTTCTCAAGATCAGGCCTATCTAATCTTAAGACAAGTTCCAGGCTCCCCTCCATACTGGCAAAAATTTATGTACGAAGTAGTAGCAATGGTAAAACAACTAGGTATTCCAACATGGTTCATGACATTATCATGTGCAGACTTAAGATGGCCTGAACTGTTTCAAATTATTGCAAGAGCTAATGGTAGAAACATGACCGATGAAGAAGTCAATGCTTTATCATATGATGAAAAATGCAGACTACTAAATATCAACCATGTTATTACATCAAAACACTTTCAATACAGAGTAGAAACTTTCTTTACTGAGATTTTACTGACTAATGTAAATCCAATAGGTAAAATAGTTTATTATGCTCTCCGCATAGAGTTTCAAATGAGAGGTTCTCCTCATTTACATGCATTAATTTGGACATCAGACTGCCCTAAGCTAAATCATGATACTAAAGATGCCTATATAGACTATATCAACCAACATGTACAAGCTTACTTACCCAACAAAGACACTGATCCTGAATTGTATGAACTTGTAAAAAAATATCAAACTCATAGCCACAGCAAAATATGTAGAAAATACAAAAATATAGCATGTATATTTAACTTTGGACAGTTCTTTACTGATAGGACTATTGTATCTGAACCTTTACCTCATGATATGGATGAGGAGATTAAATGTAGTACATTGACCAGATGTAAAGAAATACTTACTTCCGTTAAGCAGAAAATAGACGCAGTGCTGAATCCTAGCAAACCTGATTATAATGCATGTTTTACTGATGAAGATATTTTTAAAGATGTTGGTATAACTAAACAGGAATATGAAGCTGCATTATCAATATCACCTGATTCTGATTATGGCTTACACCTTAAAAGACCACTTGACAGCTGTTTCACTAATAACTATTTCATAGCTTAAGGGGTTTGCTGCAAATGTAGATCTCCAACCTATCTTTAATCATTATAAATGTATCACATATGTTTGTAGTTACTTTACAAAAGATGAGACTGAATGCTCACAAGCTATTGTTAATGCTGCACGTGAAGCTAAAGAATCAAATCTAAATGTTAAAGAAGGGCTTAAAAAAATTGGTGCTGCTTTTCTTTCTTCCAGAGAAGTAAGTTCCCAAGAAAGTATATATCGCTGCATGCCTGAGCTTTGGTTGAGAAAGATATTTCCTAAAACTGTTTTTGTGAGTACAGATATGCCAGAGAAAAGATTAAGAGCAGCTAAGAGCCAACAAGAACTTGATGAGTTAGAAGATGATAGTACAGATATATATAAGTCCAATATTATTGAACGATATAGTATAAGACCAAGTTATATCCCATCTGTAAATAACATGTGTCTAGCAGAGTTTGCTGCTTACTATTATAAGGATTACAAAATTGATATAGCAGAAACAGCTGATGCTCAACCTGAAGTACTTAATGACGATATAATTGAACAATCTCATATACCTACAAATGATGATATATCATCTTTCCCTAATAAAATAAGATTAATGAATGGTACTGAATTCATGAAATGCAGGAAGGTGAAGGCTGTCATAAGACACCATACCCCAAGTAAAGCAAAAGAACCAGAAAAGTACTTCCATCATCTCCTCATGTTATATTATCCATGGAGAGAAGAAACTGAGCTTCTTGGTGATCAACAGAGCTACATATCTAAATTCTGCGAGACAAATGTACAGGCATTAGTAGAGAAAAATAAGAATATTTTTATATTTTTTTATATAACAATATATCATACCACTACAAAAACATTCAGACAAGGTCCAGCTAATCCTGAAAAACCAACTGTATTGTTAATGGCTCCAACAGGTGTAGCTGCTATCAATATTAATGGTACTACTATACATACTGCATTAGCTATACCTAAGGATACAGGTGAGAATGTACCTCCAATGTCTGATCAAAAAAGAACCCAAATCAGAATATCTTTATCTGAGTTAAAATTGATAATCATTGATGAAATCTCTATGGTAGCAAACACTACTTTACTGCACATACATCAGAGACTGAAAGACATTTTTGCTACACCGAGTGATCAGCTTTTTGCAGGACTAAGTATCATAGTAGTAGGTGATTTACATCAACTACCGCCCATAAGTAGAAAACCTGTATTTGAAGAATATAAAAACAATATTTTCAATTTATGTCATCCATGGTCAGTGTTTCAAATGTTAGAATTAACCAAGATTATGAGGCAAAAAGATGACCAGCCATTCACAGAATTATTGAACAGATTTAGAACTGCTTCACAAACTGAAGATGATCTTCAAATAATACAATCCAGAGCTTTAACATCAAATCAAACTAAATACCCATCACAAGCATTACATATCTTTGCAGAAAATGCACCAGTAGATCAACACAACAATACACACCTACAATCTTGGACATAAATAGTTGACACTCTCTGTAAATGCTTGATTTTTTATGAGATACTATCCATTTCCCAACCATTTTCTCCCCTCCCCCCCCCCCCCCCCCCCCACCCCTGAACAATGTTGATATTCCTGAGATAGGAACACCTTCAGGGAACACAATAAAATGCAGAATGGCAATTATATGTGTTATAAAACAAGTTCATTTGGAAAATAAACATGAAATCACTTCGAGTAGATAAAAATAGCCTGTAAAAACAACAAAATGTAAACAAAATAAAATAATTAAAGGCAAAGTGTACGTGATACCCTGGGTGTGCCTCAATAACTTTCAATACATGACTTGACACCGAAAGCAATACACGTTTATTTAAAGAGCTTTAAGCCAAAATATGGAGCTAATACAAGAGTACAACAGCGACATTGAGGATACAACGACGTCCACAGAGAATACACAGCTTAATTTACAAGAAAATCAAGTGAGGTCTGTTTATTTAGTGACATACAGCCAAGCAGATAAAGAGCTATTTCCAACGCGTATACAATTTGCGCGCGTACTAGTTGATTCGTTTGTCCATGTTGGAGCTGAAGTAAGCCATTGGTGTTGTAGTGAGGAGTTGCACAAAGATGGTGGCAAACACTATCATGCTGCAATAAAGCTAAGGAAAATTCCTCGATGGAATGCTTCAAAGAGATTCTTAAGAGATAGAGATCGCATTACCGTCAACTATTCATCCCAACACCACAACTATTACAGTACATGGCAGTATGTCACAAAATCAGATGCACATTACGTTGAAAGCAATGGTCATCCAGACCTTGTAAACACTGGAGAGCCAAGAACAGGTACTGCTAGCGAGAGATTACAAGAAAGAAACAGAAGTAACAAGAAAAAGCGACAGGCGCACAAGAAAACAGGCCAACAAATTAAAAAACAAAAACGCCTGACAGCAATGGACGTATCAAGCCTTTTACTAGGAAAAAATATTAAAACAATAACGGAGCTTCAAGCACTTGGTTACAAGCAGAGAGCTGAAGGTAAAAACGACTTAATGCAATTCTTAATAGGCAGAGCCAGAAAAACAGTATGCGAGCTTATTAAGAACACGTGGGAGATTAAAGAAACTAGCGAAAAAATAGAACGCGCGAAAAAATCGAGACTCGATTTTTTACAATCAGAAATGACCAGCAATTGTGTACCCGGATGTGATGGTTTGTGGCTCACGTTTGCGTTAGAAATTCTTCATAACAACAACATCAGTGAATAATATTTTGCAAGAAGTATAAAGAATCTACTAGACAAGGGACGGGGGAAGTATCGTAATGTTATGATTACAGGAGCGGCCAACTGTGGAAAAACATTTATATTAAAACCTTTAACAATCATATACGACACATTTTGCAACCCCGCCACAGGAAGTTTTGCTTGGGTAGGAGTAGAAGAGAAAGAATGCATTTTTCTAAATGACTTCAGATGGTCTAGTCAGCTGATACCATGGCATGATTTACTGTTAATGTTGGAAGGTGAAAGTGTACATTTGCCTGCCCCTAAGACACACTACAGCAAAGACCTTTTGTTAGTGCAGGACACTCCAATATTTTGCACTAGCAAAAGAGCTCTTCTCTACACCAAGAACGGTGTCGTGGACGATAGAGAGACTGAAATGATGGCTGTCCGCTGGAGACTAATCGAATTTCACTATCAAATACCGGAAGCAACACAGCGAAATTTGAGCCCTTGTGGGCATTGTTTTGCCAAGCTTGTTTTGGATAACTCTTGATAACTTTGATATAAAGGCCGTAATTATTGTACAAGTTTTATATATTTTAGAAAAATATATAGAAAACCACGGTTTACAATTTATTGATAGACAATGTCGTTACATAATTTGTTGTTGATCGATCATAATTTACGAAATAACCACGGTTTACAAATTTTCACTGTAATCAAAACAAATATAACCTTATGTTCTTTAAATCAAAGTACACGGTTTACAAATTGTAAACCGTGCTTAACTCGAACGCCTGATTAGATAATTCACAAATTGAGATATGTACATGCTCTTTGTTAATGAAATTTAATATACATTTAAAGACAATTACAATATTTCATAAAGAAACATACTTTTTTAGCGAAAATGTGTGCAGTCAAACGTACGGTTTACACGCCGGAAATTACGTCATGTAGATTGCGCGCGTAATGTGATTTTAACATGTATTAATGTGTATATACTCAAAAATATTTTTGTTGTACAAAACACCATAAGCAATAGAGTTGACGTTGTTGTTTCTAACTGTTAATATTTTATTCTGTTTCCTTTATTCTTTATAATTAGGTCTATTCTTTTATTCATAGACGCTATTATGTTATCACATGTAGTTACAGAGAAATTATTAAACGTTTGTATTATTCTATTTTGAAATTCAAGGAATGTTTCTTTCTCAATATTTAATGCTAAGGCTTGTTGTTGTAGCTCTTTTCTTACTAAGTGAAACAAATTTTCTATCGGATTTAAATCAGGACTTCTAGGTGGAATAGGAAATAGTTCAGCTTTTAATTTTTTAATGGCCTTTTTCACACCCACACAATTTTGACTTGGGTCACCATCTTGAAGCCAAATTCTTGAGGGTCCCTTTTCAGACTCATCAAACATCCTCTGGAAAATTTCTTTAACGTAAAGCTCAAAATATTGGCCATCGAGTTTTTCACAAGGATGAGACGCGATCACGCCCTTTCCATGGGAAATGCTCACAAACAAAAGTACCACTTTCCCTCCGGTCCCTTCTTTCTTGCCCTTTGCTGTACACCCCAGCGACAGTCCCTCGTTTTTTTTCCTCCATATCTTTGTCTGTGGCGCTCTCGCCTGGGCAGCAGGATTCCGTTTATAATAAAAAATTACGCCGTCAAGATAGAAACTCAACTCTTTTGTCCAAAAGTCCTTGCTACGTTCTTTTTTCACTCGTTTTGCAAACGCTAGGCGATGTTTCACGTCCCTCGGTAATAGAATACCTTTTCTCCTTGTAGTTCTACTTCCATATCCATGTTTGTGGAGAATTCTTCTCAGAGTTCTATTGCTGATACCAAACTGTTGCAATTTACTTTTTTCATACAGGTGTACTGATGAAAAGTTGGGATTTTCGGCTCGTAAGTTCTTGAAAATACGGATTACGTTCCTTTCGGTTCTTGATGATAGTTTCCGTGGTCTCCCTGGGCTGCATTTCTTTGTTTTCTCCTTCAAACCTTCAATGCCTTTTCTTTTTATGCGAAATATGGTCGACCTCGAAAGGCCTACTTCCTTTGCAAGCTGTTGTGCAGTGCACATTTTGTTGTTTATCTTGTACAGGATATACCCGCGAAGAGCGTTCCCTGTCGCACGCTTTAACACCATTTTATTTTTCATGTCAAAAACGCGGCCAACGTCACAAAGACTTGTTGCATTTTTTTCTTTTTTGTTGATTCTAATTTTCAATTAGAATAGTCATGGAATTCCCTTTCGAAGCAGCTTTTTTTTGAATACAAACAAGTGACACTTTGTTGTGTATAACTGTTTTTATTGCGAATATTGCAAAAATACAATCTTGGACATAAATAGTTGACACTCTCTGTAAATGCTTGATTTTTTATGAGATACTATCCATTTCACAACCATTTTCTCCCCTCCCTTCCCCACCCCTGAACAATGTTGAAAATGGAAAAAAATGCTGAAGTTTTCAAACACTGTCAACATTTATGTCCAAGATTGTAGATCAACTTAGTGGAACATTACACAGATTGAAAGCAATGGATCAATATCCACAACATGTTACAAAACAAGACATTGATAAGGTGTTAGCTAGAGGAAGATCAGAGACTGGTGGTCTTGATTCTGAAATATTAATCAAAGTAAATTCTCGAGTAATGATAACCACAAATATAGATATAGGCGATAGATTAATAAATGGTCAAATGGGTACAGTAACAAAAATAACTATCAATCCCAACACAAACTGGACTTTGATGACTCTCAAGCTGGTATTAACGCCATACAAAAACATTCAGATCAAAAAGCTAGAGAAAATAATTCTGTACCAATACAACCTGTACTTGCAAGAATAAAGATCAGACCAGGAAAACCATCTTCACCAGAATTACAAAGACTGCAGTTCCCTATTACACTAGCATGGGCATGCACAGTACATAAAGTACATGGGCTGACACTGAATGAAATTGTTGTTAGTTTTGACCTGAATAGAAAAAACCATTTTAACTATGGACAAATCTATGTAGCATTAAGCAGAGCAACATCTTTGCAAGGCTTAAATGTCATTGGCCAAATAGAAAATAAACATGTAAGAGCAAATCCTAAGGTACATGCCGAATATGACAGGTTGCGACAACACATCACTTGCACATATCCATCCACTGTAATTGGTCCTGATACTCTCACTGTAGCTTTATTGAATATACGCTCACTTAGGAAACATAGTATTGATATCAAACATGATGCAAACCTCACACAATCTGATATATTAGTTCTAACAGAGACTCAACTATTACCTCATCATTCAGATAATGCTATTAAAGACACTTTACATCCTTATACACTACATAGACAAGATTACTCAAATGATAAGTATCTTAGTTTAGCTTTATGTACCAAGCCTAACACCAACATTTTGAACAAACAATATTTTTAAAACATTAATGCTTTGATGTTTGAAATACTAAAAAAAAACAAAAAAAAAACAATGACTTTCCTATTGATATACAGGAAAAACAACTCAAATACACAGCAATATTTCCATAACCTCCATAACATTGTTCAACGAAATACAATTCATGTCATAATGGGCGATTTTAACATTAATTACTTTATTGATACATCGCTCAAAATCCTAATGAATTCCTTGGGATATATTCAAATTGTAGATAAACCTACATTTGTATCAAGTGGAAGTCTACTCGATCAAATATTTGTCCAACAATATATCAGTGATAAAATAGTAAATGAGGTAATAAGTGTATATTATTCGGACTATGATTCTATTCAAGTTATTATCAATATATAAGCTTAACTTAAGTTTTTGTACTAAATTTCGAAATTAATAATCACACTAATTTTTCACGTGACGTCATCGAAAACGCAAAAACCCTCGTATATTAATAAACAACAAACCATTCTATAATAATACTTTTGAAATATGTTTGACAAACTATTGATATGACTAACATGAAAAAGTTGGAAGTGCTTCCGATGTTTTGTTCTCGAGTTATGAGGGCCCAAAGTCTGTCACGCAAGCCGGACGGTCACGCGTATCTTATTAGCGACAAAACTCAAAATTAATTCACCCTAGATGGAAAATTATACCTTGAGCATGTTAAGAGTATTCATTTTCAGTATATTTCAGTAAAAGATATTGAAAAATGTCAAAAATTTCGTCATAATAAACCTTTGAAGTTTCACCCGCTATGCTCGTGATATTGATTGCGCGTCATGTTTGATTGTCAATAATTCCGAAACGAAATGCTCTATAACCTTGTAACTTTACTAGTTCATGTAGTTTTAGCCGCTTTACAATATTAATTTATATAAATCATATTTTATTACGATGCCAAATTAAAATCTTGAAAAAGATAATCCCGTAAGTGAAAACGATCACTAGTTTTCAATACGAACACCATAACAACTAGCATGTCTATTTCCAAACAAATACGAATAAAATTTAAAGTACAAATCAAACAATCATTAATCAATAAAAATCGACAATGAAGTATTCTCGTCATGAATGTGTGATGCAATCAACCTCTAGTTATCAAAACATAACTATTTACATGCATATTTATTGATCGTCTCAGGTTTAGCACAGATAACTCCATTGTAATCCGTATTTAATAACAAGAAATACAACATAATATCATAAACAATTTTAATATAAATTACCTCCAAATACGCATCTTCTTCAACTTGTTCAGCTTCACTGAGCTTGAACTACAAATCGGATCAAAAAACATCAACTCTGATTGGCCATACACACTGCTAATGAAAACCAATCAGAATCCATTTTTAAATAACCAATCAGAACCCATTTCATGGGACACCTATTTTCTAAGAGGTAAGCAAAAATTTCGATCCACTATGAAAACAGGAGATCAGCAACTTCGTTACCATTGACTGATGCAATTCTTTTTGGGTCGTTGTAGTTTAATAATATCAAAACTCTAAGTGTCGAACGCCGCAGCGTACTCAGAAACAACCCAAATCTCCTTCTTCATCGAAGAGTTTACCATCGCCAAAACCTAGCACATGGTCTCCAACCTCTACTGTTCCGTCTCCTAGCTCCGCTTCAACCACAACCGAATCTTCAACCCCTTCGAAGAGAATTCTATTCCAAAACAAAAGCTTCACATCCAATGCGAAAGTTAGTCGCGTAGAACAACCACTCATAGGTTATGTGCACAATCTTTCACAACCTCGACGCAATAGAGGAAATACTTTAGACTTCTGTACATTTCTGCTACAGACCTCACCTACAGACCACCAGGTCTTAAAAGACCTTTACTATTGGAAAGTGCTGACAACCATACACCAATTAAATTGACGCACATTACGTACACTGAAGGGAGACAAGATCATAGTCAACGACATGACTAAT
Organism: Metridium senile; assembly: GCA_949775045.1. Classification (NCBI taxonomy): domain Eukaryota; kingdom Metazoa; phylum Cnidaria; class Anthozoa; order Actiniaria; family Metridiidae; genus Metridium; species Metridium senile. The sequence goes on from OX459104.1 coordinate 11,778,986, forward strand.
ATTTCAACCCCGCAATTATGCGAATACTCTTTCCAATATGACAACTCAACACTACGTCAAGAAGATCAAGAGCCAGTTACCATTCTAGACGTGCTAGACCGATTCAACGAATGGGATATCGTGTCAGTAAGAGCGAAAATCGTCACTGTCAAAGTACAACGTATAGTTGAAAGTCCTAGGAAGAGATACAAATTGATGCAAGCAATAATAGCCGACGAAACTGGTACGATCTCTTTTGATGTTTGGGGAAATCAAATCGATGAACTACAACAAGGTAAGAGTGCTTTTGTTGCCGGGAGGGGGCGGGGGCGATACTTAATACATTAATATGCTAGGGATGTTTGTACTAATTTTTAGGGGTTTGAATCGTCACTGTTTCTTTTCTATCGGTGCACACCTACCTTGCCCTTTCTTTTCTTTCGGTGCACACCTGCCTTGCCCTTTCCATGACAGTAAAACTAAAGTTTCTCCTCTTTTTCAAAGGTCAAGTGTATACATTAAACAAGCTACAGGTCAGAGTATGGTCAAAGTTGTCAACAACCGTCAAAACTTCAATTCAACCATGTCATGATGAGAACTTGACTCAAATACCTACAGCCACTTCTACAAATGAAAGTTGTGAAGAAACTGTACAAGTTCCAGATATTCATTCAGTGCAAAAAGTTGAAAAGTACTTCCAGTGTAATCATTGTAACAAAAACATACTACAAGGAACTTGCACAGCCATAATACAATGTGAACGTTGTGGATTCATGATGAGATCATCAGCATGCAGCAAGTATGTCTCAGCCAAAGTTATCATACTTCATAATGACCAAGAATTGTTACTGAAAATAGATGAGGACATACTCACACAAATGTGTGGATCCACTGAGTTAGATGACAAGTCACTGGGTGGAAAACTGTTGTCTCTTGAAAACATCTTGATTACTTACAACACTGAAACCTCAATAGTTACAAATGTTCACATGTAAGACTTTTACTATAATAAGAGGACAATACATGAGACATACCCACAAGTGTGGATTTGCTAGCAGAAAAACTGTTGTTTCTTATAATAATAAAACTTTAAAATCTTTACAAATGTTGATATGTAAGACTTCTGATAAAATGATTCAAGTTTTTTTTGTTTATAATAACTTATCATTGTATCCAAAGTTACATGATAGTTAAATACGTTGTGTTGAAAACCTCCAGTTGCACTTCTTTTCTTATAAAATTGAACACAGTATATGTTTTTCCTATTGCTTTTAACATTTTAAAACACAGTTCAATATTATGGTATAATTTGTTGAAATAAAATCAAGTTGTGTTTATATTCTTGGCTTTGTGATTTTCTTGACTAAACTCATATTTTATTCATTCATTCAGTACTTTTCAATTGTTCATAGAAAAATCCGAAAATTAAAAATCTTGAAAAACATTTCTCTGCTCTCAAGAAGTAGTTTGTCAGAAATGCAGACAATTAGCAGCAATTAGTTTACATTTATTTCTTGTATTTGATATCAATAACAGTAGTTTTACATTTTTCAATCAAACTTTTAAGTGATTTCAAAATTACATTTCAGCTATAGTGCGTCTAACAGCTAGCTTAGAAACTATTTCACAGTCGGGTGAAAATCACGTGCCCTAGACTGCTTTTCATTAAGCCGTGAATTAAAGTGTAATTGAAATACCAAAACACTGAGTTTTTTACATTTTTTTGACTTGCATCATGAGCAAATAGATTAGATATAAGATTTAATATGAAAACTTAGTGAATTTCAACTCAATGCTTCATTTTTAGAGGTTTTGAAGTAGTTCAAGAATCAGAAAATAATAACATGCAAAAAGTCAAGCGTTCATGGTTCGAGTATCCTAACTATAGGATACACTAATGTGTGTTTAAAAAGGATCTGTTTAAATGGAGATAGGGGCACCCTACTGGTAGGATCACCCTTCTCTATTGTTTTTCGTGGTTGTGTTTACATGTCAGGTAGGGTCACCTTAGGGGTAGGGTCACCCTATCAGCTAGGTAGGGTGACCCTCTTAGGACGGCCAGCTTTTTGCCATGTAAACACTCAAGATAGGGTGACCCTGGGGGGACGACAATTCGATCTCGAATTGCATCAAATGACGTATTTCGCGCGCCAAATAGCACTGAAAACCGCAGCCAAGGATGCTAAAGAGAACTCGCTCACTGCACCAACCGAAGATCGAACCAGGAAAAACCCAGATCAGCGGATCACGGACTGACGGAAAGGACCTAAGGGAAAATGACGACGACCAAAATAATAATAAAAATAGCACAACAACATTGAATACCTATTTTTTTCGTTTCAAATCGTCTCTAGCTAATCCGAGAAGATAATTATATAATCTTAATGAATCCCGAGTTCACGCAGATATGCGTCTAGTTTCAAATAGAATAGTTGGTCCAAAAAACATACATTTATTTAGTTTTAACGTTCTGATACCCGTAGAATACATCGTTAGGCTAAAATTTGTTTTCACTGACATTAGTATGCAAATATTTTAATAGACAATTTGTTTGACGGAAGAGAATCGCTAACTCACTTTACGATCTCTGTTGGGCCGGCATTATTTTGTTTTATTGTTATTATCACTATTATTTCATTCCATTTTTTATGTCATAATACCATGCTTTTCTGAAAGTTAACTCTAAAATGGTTAACGACCGGGAACCAGTTCATGACAGTTGATTGTTTAGTACTGATAATCACACTTGGCTACGCTGTCGTTGTCATTTGGATAATTTCCACGTTTTCGACTTTTATTTTATGAATCTGTTGTCTTAAAGATGTAAGTTTCGAATATTTATACATATTAAAATCAACTCAAGGCTCTTTGTTGTAATTTGAACCATTTGATCAGCTTAGCATTATCGTTGATGCAATTGCAAACTCGGCATGTTTTTGTGTGTATTTCTTTCGGGGGAAAAAAAAAAAAAAAAAAGAGCGTATAGTTAAAATATTTTAACATTGTACATTTATGACTTCTTAAATTGCCCTACTACATTAGCTGTTGTTTTTAGGTAAGTATTTTAAAACTTTTCGGCTTTTTTAGTCGCAAATGGTCATTAGTCTTATAATTGGATACGTGTAAAAACGCGAAATTCGTGATACTGTATCTCTTCACCCTTAAAACTTTACATAATTTTTTTTCTTTGTATTTGTTAACCATTATCTGTTGTACATAAAAGTCAAACTTTGTGGTTTTAAAAAGTTGCCGGATCTTGTATATCGAATTGTTAAGAATGCATACTCAAAATGTAGATTTCATAGCCTGATATGTAAATAAGCAAACATTTTGTTTATTTAAATCTCTTGATACTTTGATACTGTCGTTGTATTTATTATATGTTGTAGTAGGTCTGTACGAATTCCAGGTAAGAAAAAAGCTATATTTTTAGAGAAATTGATTTGTAAAGTTGGTGTAAATTTCAAGCAATTTTTATCGTTCGTCTGACTACATTCCCTCAATATCTGCTAGAGAATCTAATATTTTTGTTTTATATTGCACACAGTTAATATTTACACTAAAATACATATCTCGGCCAAAAATGAAAGAAATCGGTGATACCCGTTGTAGACACATTTTTCGATTTTGCATGGTTTTCACACGGACTCGCTCTTAAGATATAAAAATTATATGATGAATTGCGAGAAGTTCGCACTCAATATTGCTGATATTGACATCAACACGCCGGTTTACTTGACGATCTAAGGCGTCTAATATCTCCTAATATAATGCAATGCACAAAGTAGCAGATATAGTAGTAGATATTTGATTGGTAGGTTGATGTAGAAGCAAAATTAAATAAATGTCTTCTTTGTTGGAATAATCTCGACTATTCACAACACTCGAAACAAAGCGCGATATAACAAATTACAGATTACATTACGTAACCCCCTGTAAAACATTCCAGCGTAGCCTGGGACCCCTGGGAATGATAACTGACGATAAATAGACCGACTTTCACTGCATTCTCCCTTCAATTTGATCAAGCGCCCAAGCAGAGAGGTTCGCTTATTTGGTAAGAAACACACGAATTTTCAGCGAGCCACAAGATGGATAACCAACCAAAACAGCCTCAAGATCCTCTATTAACTCTGGATGGATGCTCCTCCAGCTAGTGCTGCTGACGAAGAACAAGCACCACTCGAAGTCTTGGAGGTGATCTATGATCCTCTACAACGATTATTTGAACAACATAGGCTCAATAGTTTACCGCGAACAAGTAGCTGTAAGTGGAGTATTTGCACTGATTATTGTGTCATGAGAATTGCAATGATTGAAAAGTCTCTTAGTGAAATGATTTCGCAGCAGGGGTTTGTGAATGATCGCTAACGAGTGTTTGCATTGACTATTGTGTCATGAGAATTGCAATGATTGAAAAGTCTCTTAGTGAAATGATTTCGCAGCAGGAGTTTGTGAATGATCGCTAACGAGTGTTTGCATTGACTATTGTGTCATGAGAATTGCAATGATTGGTCTCTTAGTGAAATGATTTCGCAGCAGGGGTTTGTGAATGATCGCTAACGAGTGTTTGCATTGACTATTGTGTCATGAGAATTGCAATGATTGAAAAGTCTCTTAGTGAAATGATTTCGCAGCAGGAGTTTGTGAATGATCGCTAACGAGTGTTTGCATTGACTACTGTGTCATGAGAATTGCAATGATTGAAAAGTCTCTTAGTGAAATGATTTCGCAGCAGGGGTTTGTGAATGATCGCTAACGAGTGTTTGCATTGACTACTGTGTCATGAGAATTGCAATGATTGAAAAGTCTCTTAGTGAAATGATTTCGCAGCAGGGGTTTGTGAATGATCGCTAACGAGTGTTTGCATTGACTATTGTGTCATGAGAATTGCAATGATTGAAAAGTCTCTTAGTGAAATGATTTCGCAGCAGGAGTTTGTGAATGATCGCTAACGAGTGTTTGCATTGACTATTGTGTCATGAGAATTGCGATGATTGAAAAGTCTCTTAGTGAAATGATTTCGCAGCAGGGGTTTGTGAATGATCGTATGCTAAGAAACGTATGATAAAGACTAACCAGTTATTTGCATGACCCGTACTCAAAGAAAATTTGGGCTTTTGCGCGTTGAAGTACGAGTTGTAAGATGAACACCGAGTTCTATATCACTTTGGTTGACTTTGATTGATTGTTTAATGGATACAGATACGTATGAATTAATGCAGGTAATGTTTGAACTGGGCACACGAAATAAGCACGAAAAACGTAAACTATTATAAATTCAGGTATGAAATTTAAGATAAAAAGAAAACTCGGAGCAGGTTAGAGACAAAATGCAAATTGAAATCATGGACATAGTCGTCAAGGTGGAGTAAGAACAAGCGTTATATATGTTAAAAAAAAAAAAAAAAATGGATTTTGGAACACCAAAAAAAAAAAAATATATATACAAGTTGCTAACAGAGAAATTGGAAATGTACAATGTTACTTCTAAAGCTGTAAAGTTGATACGCTCATAGAGACGAAAATATGGAATTGGTTATTGTATCTCAGTGAAGAAAAATAAAATAATGATAGACATGAATTTTTGGACTTTGTTCCTTTTTCTATCGTTTGATTTGCTGTATTAATTTAGAGGACTACAGTGAGTGTCAGTTGTGAAAACAGAGTATCTTAATCAACTCTCCTAGTTATACTAGGTCACGACTGTCACCCCCTGCTGGCCTCTGGGGAAACCCATCCTTTCCTTACTGTATAAAATCGTATTCCCTTTTGGTGCGTGTTGAAGATCGGTGAATCTTCCGTGGGAATGAGAGTGTTGATTCATCCCTCGAAGGAAAATGTACTAGCTTGTGATCAGCTCTCATCTTCGACTTTGAAGTAGACATAGTGGATGAGGACTTCCCCTTGGGGCTAATGGGGTGTGACAGTTGTGACTGATAAAACGCTCGATAGGATAATGAAATAATGGAGAAACTGTTGTCGCTCAGGGATCCTAACGTTTTTCTATGGGGTGATCTCTATATTAAAACAAAAAAACAAAACAAACAAAAAAAACTAACGCAAGAATACGACTTTTCAGAGTTATCTTGACTCCATTATCAAGGCTTTAATTATGTAAATGTTTAACAAGTCGCTTAAATATGTTGATAAATAGAATAGATGGTTGAAATAGAAACAAAATAGTCAAACAAAGACTTCGGCCCGTACGGTCACGGATGAAGAGTAAAATGAAACGCGATTTAGTCCGGCTTTAGGATATTGTGCTCTGTTATCACGTGGTGTCCAACTGATGATACCGGCAGACTTATGTTCCTCAACGCGTTGGTGCAGATGACTCGTAAAATAAATGTAATCCATATCGCATATGCTTTGTTTCTGAATATCTTTTGCTTAGTAGTCTCTAGCTGTAGTCTCTGTGTTTTTCGCTGCTAGGACAGTTTCCTCACGAATGGAAGGAGAAGCGACCATATATTTGCGGATCTCTTGGTTTTTGATGCTAAGACAGCTTCCTTACGTATGAAAAACGTGTTGATTCCACAAAATAAGTCCATTTTGCTTATATCTGCGTAAAATGGCCGCCTCGAGATTCAGCTTGTGAAAGTGTCGAAAAGAATGCTGGGTGTTGTCAACTCGCTTTCGAAATTTCCGACGTCCTGATGACGCGTACGACGTTGCATCTTAAGACTCGTGCCAGCCAAAGTCTTGGGCACGAGTAATAAATAGGTCGCTTCTCAACATTTGGATATTTGAGTTGTGGTAAGATTTGGGTTAAGGTATGGGAGGCTTTCAGCCTATTTGTCTTTGGATATAACAGGTCGCGGTAGTTATTTCATATATTTTCTGTTAAAGAACGGAGCTTGGAGGCGCGGAGATCAACGCTTCCATATCTTAATAAACAATGAGTGCGAGTGAGAGTGTTGCTGAATAGATTACTATTATATTATATTACGCGATATAACAAATTACAGATTACATTACGTAACCCCCTGTAAAACATTCCAGCGTAGCCTGGGACCCCTGGGAATGATAACTGACGATAAATAGACCGACTTTCACTGCATTCTCCCTTCAATTTGATCAAGCGCCCAAGCAGAGAGGGGAACGGCCCACCCGCCCTACCCTCTCGCTGAAAATTCGTGTTTAATAAAACTATAGGGTTTTTTCGCACCTCACCAGGGCGCTCGATCAACGCTTCCATATCTTAATAAACAATGAGTGCGAGTGAGAGTGTTGCTGAATAGATTACTATTTTAGTTCTATTTTAGAACTCTTCGACAATTAAATTGGCGAGTGGATAAAAATAATAATACACTGTAAGGCGAATGATCCCGGCAAATGATCAATAATAACTAGTTTAGTTAGCGCAAACGAGAAAAATAGGATATCTGTAAATAAGGAAAATGTAACTTTATATCATATTTAATACCAACGTTACTATATTGTTACTTATTTTCGGCGAAACCTATTGTAGTGAAAATCTAACGGGTATATTTTGCGATGTGGGCAACAAAACATTCACAATTGATTCACTTCCGATTCACACTAGTAGTGAATTCCAAATTCTCTTCTTTATTCACACTTCGTGAAAGTGATGTGAATATATATATTCGCATCAGTTTCGCACTATATTCACACATGGTGTAAATATAATTTGCGATTTGGGCAACATGAAATTCACAATTGATTCACTTCAGATTCACACTAGTAGAGAATTCCATATTCTCTTCTTTATTCACACTTCGTGAATGTGATGTGAATATGTATATTCGCATCAGTTTCGCACTATATTCACACATGGTGTAAATATCATGTTCACCGGGGATGTGAATATAATGCGAATATGGTTCACCAAATTCACACCATATTCACACACATGGTGAATCCGACTTTTCGTCCAGTGTCACCCAATAAAGTTTGTTTGTTTGTTTTTGTGGTAACAGGGAATTATTGTGAGTTAAAACACAGGGTAATGAAGGCAACATAATTCGTTCTTTGGATGGAGATATTTGTTGCCTGGCTATTATATAGATTTCATTTGTGAAAATTCCTGTCTAAAATGGCTATATCTTCAACAAACAAGATATGTCCAAATAATACTCTGATGTAACTCCAAATTATATTTAGTCAATTGGTAGTGTTTGCGGAGATAATTCCCAGTAAATGTTCTTTAACCTGGGAGAAAGGCGTTTGTAGAACTGGACACAGTGAAAAATGTGTAATGGTCATAACGGTGGAGTCGACCCCGACATTTATTTAACGGCCGTTGTGTTTACAGAGTAAATGGAAGTGAACTTCACAGAAAAGTTTGGTTGTATGGAGCGTATAAGTAGTGTGCGCTAATAAACATTCACCAGAGAACGCCATAGCTGAGCGATTTAAGCTTTTGAAATACATTTATACTGATGTGAACCATACCTTGCACTATTGATAAATTATTCTTGTAGATCAATGCAGAGCCATGCAGCTGTGTGAGCTAGTACCACGTGAAGTACACCGTCTTATGCTTCTATTTGCAGTTCCCAGTCGATATTCAGATTCAAAAAAGTCGATTTTAAAATATTAAAGTTATAATAATCACAACTTTTTTAAATTTTGTTCTTTTTAAAGTCTCCATAAAAATTAGGAAGAGCCATTACGGCCATTATAAGTAAAGCATGTATCAAACAGACGAAAAAAAAAACAGCACAAAAAAGGGTGTATTTCCAGTATGTTTACATAACGATATTTTAACGGTAAACGATAAGATTATATCAGTAAATCTAATATAAACCCATATTTCAGTGATAGAAATTGTACTATATAAACTTTATTCAGAAAGCCTACGTTATATAATATGAAGAAGATTTCCGTGACGAGACTAAACACGGCTAAGGGGAGACTGGTAGTACTTAGAAAAAATACATAAAAAATAAATGGAATAAAATTAAAATAAGCTTAGAAAAAAACTAGAACATTATTCAAAGTAATATTTTAAACAATGCTGGTTGAAAAAATACACGTACACAAACCATAAATAATGCAAATTTAATATAAAAATCTATATAAGAAAACTAAAGCCTAATTTTATCCTATAAAGATAAAAATTTATATGATACTATGGTGATCATGGCTTAGTTGAAGTTGTATATATAACGTATAAGTTGTTTATATAAAGATTCATGAATCTTTTTTAATAATATATAAACACCAAATCCCTTTGAATGACTACCATGTGTGCTGTGTGCTGTGTGTATGTCATATTTATAGTATTTACATATTTAGAATTAACGGAAACTGGTTGAAACTTTGTTTTTTTTTTGGTTAGAACATCCTTTGGGGGATGCAATAAAAGTCAAATCAACACTAGAGATAAAAGTTGTTATGCCTAAAGTTATAAAAATGACTAGTAACCCTTACTCAGTTCTACGAAAAAACTAAGTTAAATAATATTGACTCGTAAAGGTATTCCCCGTTTCATGTAGGACTCTGTCGTAGAAAATATTTAGTTTACATTACGTAGCCATGGGCTATGCGGTTTGATTGATTATTACAAAAAGGAAATACTTGCATTCAAAAGATGCAGGCACCGAACACACGATATCGGTTATTTCTGAAAGCAAACATTTATTTATGCAAATCGGCATTCGGACCACACGAAACGGCTCTCCTGATCACATTTTTAAATATGCCGGATAAGCAGATTCGTGTTGAAAGCTGAAACCGGACATTTTCGAATCCACTGACCATTAATTCAACATGGCGGACCAAAATCTCTTCAGTTTTGGCAACTTTGATTGCACTTCTTTTCAGTCTTAATGAAATCAATACTGCAGTTTGGAACAACAGTTGATCATTTTCTCAATTAGAAGTAAGCTCAATTTTATCATTAGCCGACGTATAAAAATCAACCTTAAAAAGATATCCTGTAATTTGAAATACGGCCAAAAATAAACTGCCAGTGGTGTAATTTGTATGAAGTATTAAATAATGCTATATTGATCTAATTGTGTTATTGAAAATAAGTAAATTTTTAAGTGGGTTTATCAATATTGTTTTATGAATTATTTCACAATTAAATCCACCTTTTCTTACTAAAATTGCATACAAATCACATGGTATAAATGTCGCTTTGTGATTGGTTCAAACGAAAGTTAGGACAACTCTTCTGGTTTGGAAGTCGCTCATATAGAGAATTTGGTAAAGTTCGGATTGTCTCGTTATTAAAATGGTTAAATATTGCTCTATTAGGAAGCACATATATACAAATCTAAACAAATCTTTAGTAGAGAACAGTAAAGCTATCATATGAATGAAGAAGTAAGGAATTTGCACGTGAAATTCGGCAATGGATCTACGTCAATGGATTTAGCTACAATGCAACGACGAAGGATAAAAACAAACTGAAGATGTTGTTTTATGAAAGTTAAACCGACAAAAAATCGTCTCAAAAGCCGACTGTTGGCTGCAAATCATCTTTAGGTATGTTTGATTCTTTTAAATGGTGCCAGTCAAACTAAGTTTTGAAGAAACGGCTAAAAAATTACAAATCTATTTTAGTCAAGTTTTCGTCGCTTATAATTTCAATCAAAAACGCCAAAGATGAGTAAAAATTTCAAACTTTTAACTTCTACTTTCTAAAGGAAGAAGAAATACACTGAAACTAGTACTGCAATGAACATGTTCAAAGCTGTAAGTTTTTCAATGAATCACAAACCATTAGCTATTAGTTTTTCTTATTATTATTATGTTTGTATTTTAATTTAGTGAGTTTAGGTTGAAGTTTGCAAACTACCCGTGAAATTGAAAATATAGCTCATTAATACCTATTTTGAAATTGTCTGGCTGTTAAGTTTATGTTCCACAACTCTAGAACACTAATTTGATGATTAGAAATGTTATCTTTGATTGCCGTTCAAGCCGTGAAAACAGCGACTATAAAAACAGCGAAGCGAAGAAAATGATCGCTTTTACGATCGAGTCGCAGGATAAGCATTGCCAGCAAAACTCGTGTATTAGCAAGTTAATCATTTGCTTCTATACTCTTTGAAGTTAAAATTACTTGCTTTGGAAGATTTATCTTTTTAATGCTCGGAAAATAATAAGAAAACCTACATTTAAACAAAAATTATATTAAGTGGGTGGTATTCAGCTTTCTGTAGCTGAATCCATTGTCGATACATTGCCGAATTTCACGTGTAAAGTACTTACTTCTTCATTGATAGCTTTAGTCTCTATGTATTGTTTAGATTTGTATATATGTGCTTCCTAACAGAGCAATATTTAACCATTTTAATAACGTGACAATCCGAACTTTACACATTTCTCCATATTCCAAACCAATGTAGAGTTGTCCTAACTTTCGTTTGAACCAATCACAAAGCGACAATTATACCACGTGATCTTAGTAAGAAAAGGTGGATTCAAGACATTTTTTTAATTCCTAGGTTTTCCAAATAATTACTATTCTGATCATTATTATTTTCCATATTGTTACTATAATCATTTTTCCTATCCACTACTTTATTTTTTTTTATATTAATTGTAAGAGCATTGAAATTGCATGTGGTGCGCTAAGAATTAAATTACTAATTATATTGTATTGGAGTAATTATAGACTTTAGAAGTTTTTAGTTGCGTAAATTGAATAAACCTTTTCACGATCCATTTCACAACCTTCAGCAGCGATAGCGTGTAATATATTCTTTACAATTTGACTACAACTTGCTCGGACCTCTTTACCTCCGTATGCAAATTGCCCATTTCAAAGCACGTGACATTCCCTTGAGAATGTTTTTTTTTTTATGACGAACATGTTATAACATTTACATGTAAATGAATCATCTCCCAAGGGTAGCATCACATGTTCTGAAATGGGACAACAAACAAGGAAGCTAAAAAGGTATATTGTACACATTATCAAACAATTCAAAAAATTCTACAGGCTGTAGTCCAATTGTAAAGAATATATTACACGCTATCAAGGCCGAGGTAGTTCGATTTAAACCGTGAAAAGGTCTAATATTTTAATTTGGAACCTTGAATCCTTTTAACAAGGCAAACGATCTGCAAACATTTCACACAACTATTTCATGTGATTTAAATACATTTTCGAATAAAATTTAAGCTCTTTTGAGAATTGTTGGACACGTATACAATTTGTTGTTTATCATTTACATGTCTGACACAAAAGCATCAAAGTAATAAAGCTGGCTTAATTCCGCATTAGATCAATCGTTTAACTTACATATCTAACTACATTTGTATAACGATATGTTTTGCTTGGTTGACCCAGCGATGAGAGCAATATGGTCATTAGCCACAGTGACCTGGTTTTGATTTTTCCCGTTTGTTTATTATTGTTTTGTTTGTAACACTAACTTGAGCATGACTACCTGACAATGGTATTTAAATTGTTTGTCAATGCGTCAAAAAACGTTCAGTTTTTGGTCATAAGCGAAAAGTCTATAAGAAAATAAAGTTAATTACTTCATGTACATACTTCTTTGTTACACTTCAAACAAAAAAACCGTTGAATATTAAAAACCTAAGGAATGTTTTTGAGCATCTACCAACTGGAAGTATAAAATCGATGATACATCTTGCTCTGCCCAACAAGGGGCCATTTTGCATGACCATGCGCGAACTGCTGTACTGTGGCATCGCAATGCAGGCTCACCACAGGCTACACACTCATTCACTTGTAACAAAATGCCGCTGAGCTATCGCGTTTTGTTATATTTATCTATTATTCCTATCATTTCAATCGCTATTTGAGAGTGTAGCAAAGAAAAGTTGAAATATGCAGTGTGCAACAAAACAATTATAGACCAGCAAGCAAATACACAAAAGAGCTACCAGAGGAGAGCCAGGAGAGCCAGCTGAGCCTTCAGAGGACGCGCATATTTGTGGCGCTTGCAGATATGCTGCAACACAGTGTCGTAAATCTACTATCGTTTATCAGACGTGAGTATAGTACTTTTATTCTTTGAATCAGATAAGTAAATGATAATATACGTGAAATCATAAGAAACATTGCATGTTTGATGCAGCAATTGGGGAAATGCAAGCGTACCAAAGCTGGGAGGTCCAAGAGGAAATAAAACAGCTTTCAAAACGTAAGAATTCTTCTTGATGAGTGTTATTTGCACATCTAGATAAATTATAAATTATTTATTTATATTGTAGGATGCGATCTTTCAACCGAGATATAACGTTTAAAGGAAGCGATGTACGGTGAATTTACAAGATTATCGAAGCCACCCATATACGACCCCGATGCTTTTCAGGAGTTTTGTGTCAAGGCTACAATCTTTGGCTGCATTCTAATGCAATGACGGATGGTAGCTCTACCGAACGGATAATCATGAACAAGAAAATAACTGTGGCAATAACATATAAGTTGTGCTATGGCCTTAGCCTCCTCCGCAGGCATCTCTTAGGCAGAAGAAACGAACAAAAAAAAAAAACACGACGAACCCCAAACTCACGAAACTCACTCTCGGACTCAGGAGTTGCCTGCACAGGAGGCTACTATGACCTGAGCCAGGTATGCAACTGGATGCAGACGGAGTCAACTTTTTCCCACTTACTCTAAAAAGCAAAAATGACTTTGACGCCGCAATCGATGCCCTATTAAGTACTAAACTGTCTGACTATTTGAAAATGTTCCTAACTCCTCAGCCTGGTGACTGGCTAGCTCTATTCAATAGCCGTCAAATAGTATATAAAAACCAAGTTTTTTTCCACCACCAGAATCCTTAATGTCACAGCGCCTCCAAATTTACAACAACAAGAACACTCATACTCCATGATCAAGTCCGCCAAATCACCCACAGGGCAAATCGACAAGCTGGCCTTTGGATGATCTCTTGCCACCACGCCACGACAAAGGTCATTAAGGACTGTGTTGTATGCAAGAAAGCAAGGGGATCGACATTAATCCAACAAATGGCGGACCTCCCAAAGGACAGAACAGAGCCCGGACCAACATTCACCAGCATCTGAATAGACGTGTTTGGACCATGGTTAGCACACACATATTATCACGTAAGTCATGGGTGACGACGGACGTGTTTGTTCTAGCTCTGCTCTAAAGTTCAGGAACTTAAGGATAGGCTCGCTAGTTTAGGCCTACCGACCTCAGGAAATAAAACCCTTTTAAATCGATTGGAAAGCTACACATCAATAAATGAAAGTAATAAATCGACAAGTAATACCACGAGTTACAACGCCGGCCATGCTGGACCTCGCCGTGAGACATCAATGGTTGAGGTTTCAGATCTGCCTAGAGAGAAAGAGTCCGTAAATAGAAACAGTGGTAACGACGAAGATGATGAAGACGAAAATGATGATGAGTAGAGCGCTAGCGAGTTTAAAAGATAGGAGATCATTAACATGCAAAAATATGAAATCTAGAGGCTAAAAAGTGAAAACGAAAGTTTGCTTAAAGTGATTAGCCTATTGTCCGTTAATGCAAACTCTCTTGTTAATACAAATTCTATTGTTCCAAATATGAATGTAGGCAATTTTAGTCCAAAGCCATTTCACAATACGTTTACTCATGGGGATACAGTTGACTTGACAAATGACTGCACTAAGGATACGACGGACAACTCTAAAATCAATAACAAGCCTTGGAAAAGGAAAACGTGAAGAAAAAGCAAAATCAAACCAGCTTCAATCCCAATTCCTCCATAATAAACCAACCTCAATTGGAACACACCAAACAAAATAGTAAAGAACGACCAACAACCGTCCTGCTGGGCGACTCGATGGTAAAACATATCTCGCTATCAATTACGCACCACGCCCTGATTTATCCTTAGAACAGCTCGAAAATCTTTGTATTGAAATTCGTAAGCCACAATCTAAGCCTTTTGTTGTTACAAGTTGGTATAGACCACCAGATTCTACTATTGATAAATTTAATCTTTTTGAAAGCCTCGTCGGCAGGCTTGATGCCGAGAGTGTAGAATTTTACATTGTTGGTGATTTGAACTGTAATTTAGCTGCAAATCAGATGGATAATAGTTCACGTCACCTGACTAACATAGCTGATATATATATAATTTACATCAACTTATAAATGAACCAACGCGAGTCACCGAAACCTTGTCTACAATGATTGATCTAATTTTCCTGATCGGGTAGTTTGTTCAGGTGTCTCACACGTTGGCATCAGTGATCATAGCCTGGTATATGTCTATCGTAAGATTTCTATAGGATCTTCTAATAAGGGTCATTCTAATGTGACTTATAGAAAGTTTAAAAATTTTGATACACAAAACTTTCGCCATGATATTCGTATACAGAATTGGGACACTATCGACTTGCACGAAGATCCAAACAGTATGTGGCGTGCATTGAAAAGCATTTTCTCTAAGGTTGTTGATAAGCACGCTCCCTTGCGCACAAAACTTGTCCGAGCTTTCAAATCACCTTGGATCACTTCTCAGCTGAAACAACGCATGTACGAAAGAAATGTTCTGAAGTTAAAAGTTACATGTTCAAATTCTCCTTGCGATTGGCTAAACTATAAGAATTGTCGTAATTCTGTGAATACGGAAATCAAAAGGGTTAAAGAGTTATACTATAAGAATGCATTTCATGACAATGCAGGGAACTCAAAAGCGACCTGGAGGATTGTTAATGAGCTCTCTGCAAAAAAATCTAAAAGCTTGAATGCAAAAGAGATTAAATTAAACGGTAATTCCATAAGTAATGCAAATGAGCTAGCAAAATATCAGATGGGAGCCGGCCTTATTTAGAGTATCTCGATTGTAATCTTAGGAATTTAAATTCTTTCGAGATTAAACAAGTCAATGTATCTACAGTTCACTCGATAATATCAAAATTAAGCCAATCTAAAGCAACTGGCTTGGACAAAATCTCAGCCAGATTGCTCCGCGAATGCGCTGACCTAATTGCTGACTCCCTTTGCTTAATTTTTAATCGCTATGTTGTTTCTGGTATTTTTCCAGATGACTGGAAGTGTTCCAAAGTTATGTTCAAACAAGGGGAACGGGATGACTTGAACAACTATCGTCCTATTTCAATTATCCCAGTTGTGGCGAAATTATTTGAAAGGATAGTCTACGATCAGGTCTTTGCATATTTATCGGACAACGACTTTCTTTCTAATCACCAGTCAGGGTTCCGTCACCTTCATTCAACTGTCACTGCTCTACTCGAGGCTACTGACAATTGGGCTGTAAATATTGACAAGGGAGAAGTAAATGCCGTCGTTTTTCTAGATTTAAAAAAAGCATTTGATACGGTGAACCATGAAATCCTTTTATCAAAATTACATGAGTATGGGATTGAAGAATTTCTAATGATTGGTTCAAGTCCTACTAGAGTGGGCGTAATCAAAAATGCCTTGTTAACGGTTATTTATCGGACAACTTGTTCACTCATCATGCGGTATTCCCCAGGGGACAATTCTGGGGCCTTTGTTGTTCATTGTGTACATCAATGATCTTCCAAATTGTCTTTCCCATTGCCAGCCTCGTATGTACGCAGATGACACTCATCTAACCTTTGCATCTAATAATGTCGTTGACATCGATCACTATCTAAATCAAGATTTGGTTAATGTCAATGACTGGCTTATTGCAAATAAGCTAACACTAAACGCGTCCAAGACAGAATTTTTGTTAATAGGCTCAAGACAAAGACTATAGACCCTGGAGACTGCTCCTTCATTAACAATTAACGGAGCTGCTATCGAACAAGTCTCCACTACGAAATCTCTTTGAGTACTAATTGACAAAAATCTGTCTTGGAATAAACATATCGATAAACTATCTAAAAAAATTGCCTCTGGTATCGGAGCTCTATGGAGCCCCAGAGGGGCCACTCTCTCTTTTTTTTCTGGATCACTTCTCTTTTGCTCGGATGTCTTCTTTTTTGCTGGGTCTTTTCTTTTTTTGCTCGGATCTTTTCTTTTTTGCCTGAAACACTTCTTTTTTGCCTGAAACACTTCTTTTTTGCTCGGATGTTTTCTTTTTTTCTTCGATCCCTTCTTTTTTGCTCGGATCTTTTTTTTTTCTTGGATCACTCCTTTTTTGCTCAGATCTTTTCTTTTTTCATCGAACACTTCTTTTTTGTTTGGTCAGCAGTAAGCCCACGTTAAATTGTGCATGCGCAATGTTGCCATGTGCTTGGTTCGTTCAAAATGGCGATCAACGTGGCTTCTTTATCGAAAACCGTCGAAGAGGTAAGATTGTCGCCTTTTCCATGCTTTTACCTGTACATAATTTGATTTATGTGTATTTAAATGTTTTATCTTTTAATAGGTGTGCAATTTTTTACAAGAAAGATCTGTTGAAAGAAAGGTGCTGGCAAAATTCCGTCTAGAGAAGGTATTATATTAAAGCTTATAACGGGGCTTGTATAAAGAACGAGCATGTTTGTCGTACTTCGCTGCTAGAAATAGCAAGTAAAAAGAAATCATTTCTAAAGTTGCTAAGCTCATACCTTGTTTCGAGATTCGATCAAAATCTAAAACTTTCTTTTAGGCTACGTTTACACGGTACTGGTCGATCTTTCGACCAGTCAAAAAATCGCCCTGGACATGCTGTTCACACCAACCGAACAATATTTTGGCTAATCCTCCGTGTAAGAACCTCACAACTAACGTCACTAAAATTAAGGTCAAAATGCAAGCGAACGAGTAATAAATCCAGCCATATTACACATCAAAATGTTTAATAAGTTATTTATTATCCAATCAAAAGGTTTTTGATTAAATACAAAATAAATACACTAAATACAAGACCTTAATTTTAGTGACGTCAGTTGTGAGGTCCTTACACAGAGGTAAAGCCAATATTTTCGTTCTGTTCAGACGAGACCATCAGAACTGGTCAATTATAAATTTTGTCAGTGGTTTTAACATCTGTCCATGCGCACTACGTTTACACGGTACTGGACAAATATTTGACCGGTCATACTGTTACACCGTACCAGTCAATTTTTTGACCAGGCCGGCTGAAAAATCGTCCTCGTTGTGATACGTGCTTCTGCAGTTTCGGCTTACAGCCCCACGCGCAATGCATTCTGGGTTGGACTCAAGAAAAAGTGAGCACCAAACTGTGACACGCCGCCATATGTAAGGCCGTGCAATTGTATGGGAAGTCTTTAAAGCATTTTTATCCAACCTTCACACTTTATTTTTCAATTCTAATGCAACATAACTTGAACTTAAGTCCTCAAAGAACTTAATTTATAGGTAAGTAACTGTTTTTAGCATTTTAAATACACTATAGATCAAATCAAGAGTCAACCTGTGAACTATCTAGTCTTACATTAAGAATTCTCATTGTTTTTCCCCTCTTGCAGTCGATTGTAGATATGGCATTTAGACATTGTGCAGTGTTCAATTGTCACAACGGTGATAATATTTTTATGGGGTTTACGATAAAAGCTGTGTGATATTTGTCAGCCACTGGCCTTTTACAGTGCAACGACTTTAACCGAAGCCACCTAACAATAATTAGCCAATTACAATCGAGAATATGAACAATAGAATCTCAACAAATGTTTGATTTTATGCTTAAAATGCTTATAATTTTCATTATATGTGAATGAAATACATCAAGATTGAAAAAGAATCATCTCAGCCTGTGAGAACCGTGCACAAAGTTTATGTTTGATCTCAAAAACGTTAATTTTTAATTTTGTTTTGGTGGCCTCAGTTGAAGTAGTCGCACTGTAAGACTTCTATATAATATAATATGTAAATATATAATAATGATTCAGTCGGTTTACCAGATAGGAAGTGATCAGTAATGCTTTAGACCTCTTATTGTGTATAAGTTTGGTTCAGCGTTTGCTTGCCTTGTTATTTTAACAATCAGTCGGGAAAGGGAACGGCGGAAGTTGAAGTGAGCCATGTATTTTGCACTTTTGTAAACCTCATTTGTGGAACCTTTTACCACTGTTTTGACAAATAAATACTGCACAATTTCTAGTTATAAATCCTATATCTACAATAGACTACAAGATGGAAAAAACAATGATAATTCTTAACCAAAGAATAGAGATTTATCAGATCAAAATACTCGAGTGGACCCTTCGAAATAAAACAAAATATTGTATAGTTAAAACGATTAAAAACAGTTAGTTACTCATAAATTATGTTCTTTAAGGACTAATGTTCAAGTTAAGTTGCATTAGAATTGAAAAATAAAGCTTGAAGGTTGGATAAAAACGCTCACTTTTCTTGAGCCCAACCCAGAATGCATTGCGCACGGCGTTGGAAGCCGAAACTGCAGAAGCATGTATTATCAATTAAATCAAATTTGATCAATATTTATTGATTTCATAATGAAAGTTAAAATGCAACCATTATTCAAACAAATTTAGTATTTTATTTAATAGGAACTAAAGCTGTTAATGATCTCAGGGTTCGTGCTGATGTCAGTAAACAAAATCTAAGGAGTTTTCAAGGAGTTTTCAAGGACCAAAAAGTAATTTTTAAGCACTTTTTGCGACAACTTTGATATATAAATGATATTCCTGTCGTTGTTAACGTCACACAGAATGAGCAAATTTGATCAAAATTTACCCTACTTTAGCTAGAATTAAGGAGTTTTTAAGGAGTTTTTGTTGATTTTCTAAAATTCAAGGGCTTTTCAAGTGCCCTTAAAAACGTAAATAAAATCTAAGGAGTTTTCAAGGAGTTTAAGGAGTAGCACGAACCCTGTGATCTAGATGTATTTGAACTAAAAGGCTTCACTTGATGTTATCAATTATTGACAATTGATAATTATCGATACTTTTTAACCAATGTTTATTTATCTATTTCGATCGATTATCTATACTTATAACAGGTTCCCATTTAAATCTGTACTTTCCTATTTAAATCTGTACTGATGCAAATTTTGCTGATGTGTGCTAAACACACAGATCAACCAATCAGAGTATATTATTGTGAACTTCTCTGATTGGTTGATCTGTGTGTTTAGCACACATGAACACAATTTGCATAAGTACAGATTTAGATGGGAACCTGTTTTATCAACATTAATTACCCAATTATAATTGATTCATTGATTAGCTTTCCAAGGATCGATTTCTATCAATAAGTTACGTGGGGTCAGTAGCATAATAGTTTTTAGGATATACAGGACACACTCCTCCATAAAATACATGGGTTTTTTTTTAAACTGAATTAAACAACAGATTGAGATCTACAACCTTATGAAAAAATTGATATCAAAAATAAATATGTCTATAAATTAATCATGTCTGAGCATTGATACTGTTAGTGCCATTACTTTTGACATAACCTGTTTTGTCATTTTAAAGATGGATGCTTCAGCTATAAATCAATCATCAAATGAAGACCTTAATGAGCTGGGTCTAAGCAGAAGAGGTGATATACTGGCACTGAAGTCATTTTGTGCAACCCCCAACCATTCTCAAAACACAGAAAAGAAGAGAAAACTTCTTGAAGATATTTAAAAAAAAGGAAATTCTTCCAGAAAAAAAACAAAGAATCTTCAAACAAATCCTGAAAAGAAAAAGACCATCCTTGCTGGTTGGATGCATTACAATCATGCAACAGAAAAGTATGTAACTGTACGGGTCAATAAAGGCGGAGGAATTAGGAACATTGACTTTTCTCTGGATGCAGGGAGATTTGATATATTAGCATCTTTAAAAGCAGTGTTTTTCCCACAAGGAGAGAATTGCCATGGGCATCTGTCAACCATGCATGTGTCTTTAGGAGACTTCACTGGTAAGGTTATCAGTGGTAATCAATTCTCCCTAGAGCATTACATCAAAGAACACAAACTTTCAAAGGTCAGACTTTATATTCTGACAAAAGAGTATGAAACAATCAAGGAGGAAGAGGACTCAGACGATTCTTTAGACCTTTGCTTTGACTTTGACCACGAGCCTCAAACGAGTAAGAATATCAATAAGGACAAGGAGGATGCAGAAAGGCCACCAATTGAGCCAGTAGTAACCGACCCTTTGCCATCAACTAGTTCTCTTATAGGGTCCACAGAGCAACGCAAACAACTAAAAGAAGAACAAACTGACCAATATGAAGAGTCCCTGCTAATAGACCAAGCAAAAAGCAGAAGAAAGGATTTAAAGGAAGCTAGGGCAGTCGCCATTTTCATGTTGACAACAGTGCCTCAGCTGTGTATGACTGGGTTGGCTCTTTGAGCACAGAGCCCGAGTACTTTGTCCTATCAACTCATATCGAAGAAATAAAACCGACTATTCCAGTGTCGGGCTTCCACAACACCATGTTATACATGACTGTAAAAGAGGAATGCCCAACATTTCCGGAAGAAGAAGTTAGTTTTATTGGATATGGACCAATGGTCAATGATGGCAATGACACCCTTACCTTATCACCAAGTAACACAGATGCAAATGTGTTTCCTTCAGCTTCAACTTGGTATTCTCCAAGGTAAGATTATTTTAATATATATAATACATTTTTTACAGTGCAATAGAAAAACTGTGGGCACCCAGAATTTTTTTTAGAAATTGTTTATTGTTTGTTGAACAACTCACAAAGAAGTAACTACAAAAGGTTATTTCTAACTACATCATTATTAGTTATTTCTAACTATTTCTGGGTGCCCACGGTTTTTTGATTCGCACTGTAATAACAATAACATAAATTATTAAATAAATTGTAGAAGCATTCCTTTTTTTATACAACAAGCCTTATACATTGGCAAATATGGTAGATTATAAAAAGTTCACTTTAAGGTTACTGTCAACCTTCGCGACATGCCTTTGTGTGAAAATTGTAATAAACTATATATCATTTTCAAGCTTATAGAACAAAGATTATGATGATATATACGTTTTTTGGAAGTAATTTTGATTTTACCCGAAAACAGTCACGTTTGTTTGTGCGAATATAAGTCAAAACATTGTATTCCTATTGATAAGATTTTTACGTCAAAATAATCTGCGCATGTTAAACACCAAAACCGTGCCAGGCTTTATTGATTTTTATTTTCATTTTAAAGTTATATTAATTTCAATTTTGTCTATTGAAAAAAACTGAAGTGACACGATGCTTAATGCGATAACTCAGAAACTACGGCCTTAATCAATAAAGCCTGGCACCGTTTTGTTTTTACGTAAAAATCTTATCAATAGAAATACACATGACTGGAAGCAATGAGGTGATACCCAATAGCGTCACAAGAACGATTTCCCGACAATTTGAAATGTGTACTTTTATGTAATAAAATGATAGATATTGATGCGAAATTCATTCTAAACATGAAATACATGTGAAATAATTCTCAAATTAAGACATCGCATGATCTCTCTGCAATAAAAAAAAAATAACTTCCAAAAAACATATATATTATCATAATCTTTGTTCTATAAGCTTTAAAATGATGTACAGTTTATTATCTTTTATGTTAATGTGACGCGAAAAACAATTTTTAATTGAAGGTATTGCGAAGGTTGACAGTAACCTTAAAGGGATCCTCCACTAAAAATGAACTTGAACTTATATGATGATAAAAATTATGCTGATTTCAAATATATATCAAAACTTTTCATCAACCTATTTTTCGCGCGAAAAATCCCGTTTAAAATGTGAGAAAAAATATTTTTGGGATCCCTGTGGCACCTTCTGATGACGTCATGTTGCTCCCAACGATTGGAAATATATATGAATATAACTATAGATTTAGGTTTAGATTTATAACTATAGGTTCTGCCCTAATCCTATTGTCAAGAATTCCCCAAATAATGAATATATCAGTATACTTATATCAGGGTTGTTATAGTTGTTACAGTTTTTAATAGTATATACACTTATTTCATAAATGGTTGACGGAGTGAATGATGGACAGCGATTAAATGACCAAAGGGAACTGTGGGTCTTTTACTGCACAACCCAGCCTCATTTTGTGAATAAGAGCAGAAGATTGATGAAACTGAGCTATAGAAACACTATAGGATGTCTTGCACAATTCATTTCAGTCTTGCAATTGATGTTAACCATTCACTCCGTCAACCTTTTTTAAATACGTTTATGCAGTATATCTTGGTATCATTTATTGAGTCTGCATTATTTTATATTTACAAATTTGAAAAGGAATCACCTTTTAGTGTGTTACAATTATTAAAATGTTAATAATTTAGATTGGGTAGTTGAAGAGTTTTTCACTTATGATCACATAGTCTTTATATTGAAGTTTATCACTAAATGGTGTCAATAAAATGATATTGTGTATACACCTACTTGCAAGAACGTTGTCATATAAAAAGAAACATTTGTAATTAGTGTGTTAGGAATAAATTAAAAGTACAAAAGAAGGAGTTCAGCTTCAGTGATCATCTTTTGTACTTTTAATTTATTCCTAACACACCAAATACAAATGTTCTTTTTGCGTATGACAACGTTCTTGCAAGTAGGTGTAGCAATGTTTGCAAACTTCTGACTTTCAACACTTAACCAATGACCAACAATGTTAGGTTTAGTTTGTTAAATAAAACTGCTGTTCTGTTCTTATTCAACCTTGCATTTGCGAGCTTTCTCAGCAATTTGTATCAGTGCCATTTTCTAGAAAAATGTATAGGGTTCACAGGTTCTCTTTACACATAATCATCACGTTTTTCAATAAAGTCTGATTAATTTGTTAAAAAGCAGTTATTTTTTTCCTTCTATCCTAAAATACAAGTATTTTTACCCTAAAAGGGGTAAAAAATACAAAACACTGCTTTAAAAACCAAAGAAATCATGTAAATTTAAAATAAGGCAGATAAAAAATTTAAGCATTGCCGTGTACAGGGAACCTGTGAACCCTAAAGACCCTATGCTAAAAGAGCATTAGACTGGGAACAAGCAACATGAAACACCACGAACAATAAAATATTTCAATATTTTTTCATTACATAAAAGAGTAATTTGGTAGAGTTCTGTTGTAATATATTAAATCACTGCAGAGTTATCAGCATTTGAAATGTACCACAAACATGAAAGCGAGGCTTGAAAGGTCAAAGTTTAAATTTTAAGCCAAATCTTTGTCAATTCAAAAAGTGTTAACTTAATGAAGCAATGGTGTCTTCTTAAACTGCTTAAGTAAGGTATGTCTGTTGACGTGCCTTTTTGCATAGGGTGTATAAAGTAGTAGTTCGCCATATTGCAAATTGGGCTTCCTGTGCATGCACAGTCATTTTTACATAAAAAGTTAACATAATAGAGCAATTTCACATAATGCATTTTAGTATGCTAATGAGTAAATAACATTCTAATGAGCTTTGCATGGGTGACCATACATATTTATTACAAATTAATTTTGCTTGCATAAATGGCAATCTCGTCAAAAATTAAGAATCGATGTATCAGAACTGGCTGTTGTATTTAAAAATATTTTGCTCACTTATCAGATAGAACGAAAAAACGAGATTGCCATATTTATGTACGCTAAATGTGTATGCCCCAGTGCGAAGCTCATTATCATGTTATTTTACTCATTAGCATACTAAAACGCATTATGTGAAATCGCTCTAATGTTTTGAGTTTACATGTTAATATGTACAAGTAACGCACCTGGTTTAGATATAACAGTTGTCTGTATCTTACATTTTAGATGGTAAAAATTGCAGATACACACTATGGAGGTCCAAGTTGACACGCATATTAAATACATACACATACAGTTTATTGCATACTCATTATTATCATAACATTACATGAATTCTAGCTATAGTAACTTACATAATCTTAACAACTGCTTAGATTCATGGTTACAGTAATTCTTGAACAGATTTGATTTTGGATTACTGTTAAAAAATATTACATAAATCTTTCTTTTTCAAGAAACTCAAGATCTACTGCATGAAATAGTAAATACATGGATAATTTGTTTGACTAAATGAACTAAATGTTTATAGAGCAAATAACCTAGAATCTCTATAGCACTTGTCTGGCAAAAATGGAGGTGGTGAGATACAAGGTTACAGATATATTTTAATCATTTAATCAATTATTTTTCATGTGCCCTGTTGATTTTGATATTGAGTTGTACAGGGTTGCTACGTCACGTGATGGGAGCCATGACAGAAGGAAGAAAAATATAATTGGTTTTCCATTGGAAAAAGAGCCCATGCAAAGCTCCTTTATACACAGAAAGGGCTGAAATGTTTAAACTGTTTTGCACTTAAGTTTTAAAAAGGTAAACAATCTAAAAAATACTAATTATGATCAAACCTTTCACAAAATAAAACTGAGTTAATGGTAAAATGTGTATTTTAAGAATGTGCTGTTTTATGAGTCGTCAGTTCTGTTCGATATTAGCATCCAGAATCTTTCATTGACTTTTCAATTTAGATATGCATTTATCTTTCACTTGTAGTCACATAACGGCAAGAACTTGAGTTAGACATAGATGCGCAAGTTTTGATGCAAACAGATTTCAACTTCAAACACAAAAAGTGGATATGCTACAAAGAGCTGACAATGTCTTGTATGTGTCTAATCAATTCTAAGTAAAGTTCCTTTGCACTATATGCTGAATTTGGCTCCTGTAAACCTTGCTCCACCATTATAAGTTCTGCAAGTGAGGAAAATTCGGTAGAGCAATCTGTAGGGGTCTGATCGCTTGTGCAAAGCTCTTTTGCAATCTCAATGTCTTTCTCATCATCAACTGTTTTGAAATCACGTGTCTGTCCATTCTGGCAAAAAGAAGTTTAAGTCTGGGCGGCCAGCTGGAGATTCTGGATTTCTATTAGGTCTGATACGATGTGTATTCCACAGCCTTGCTGCTCTCTGAAGTTCGTCTCTCAACACAGGCATATAGCAAAATCGAATGCATTCCATATGAATTATATTTGCATCACAAAACACACCTCTATCTCTTAAGTCTTTAAAGTGATTTATCCACCAATCAGCACAGTTTCTTCGTAGCTGACTCCACCAAGCCTCTATCCTCTGGTTGTGAACAGACCTGCCATACATAAAGCTTTTTTCACCTGCAAAACCATCCTGTGAATCGTTCCTAAAAAAACGTTGAATTGCCGCCACTCGAACATTTTCCGTGCCATAATCTGAGCGTACTATTCGAAGTGTTCCATTTACTTGTTGCACACAATCTAAATAATGCTTTGCAATGACAGCAGCATTATTGTTAGTCAAGCCAACCTCGAGCCACAGTATACGCCTAGAATAAAAATAGCCATCAATACAACCATGGACGCAAAACCCATATGGTTTCAGTTTATCGTAGCCATCTATATGCCAAATGTAATTTGGCCCTTTTGACACGTATTGTCTTCTTTGCAATCTATGCTTTAAACGTCTGTCTGTACCATCAGGGTCAATCAGCCTCAAAGCATGACGGACTGTTTCTTTATTAACGACAAGATGGTGGTCGTTCACTAACCTTTGCCACATGTTTCGATATCCTACATTGCTACCACTTCCTTGTAGTTCTCTTTCAATAGTGGTTATAACTAGCCTTAGGTCGCTAACGCTCTTTCGCCTCCTTATCCCTCTTTGAGCTAGAATCCTCTTTAGTTGACGAAGGCTCAATGATACTCCATGACAACAAGCTAAAAAAGCCAAAGTCTCTGTCTGGTTAAACCCCAAACGAAAGTAGTGCTCGATCATATCATTTCTCGAACTGGTTTCCAATCCTGCAGCTGGTGTATACAGATCAAGAACTGCTTCGGAGAAATGTAAAATACAACAAGTTATTGATAAAATCGCAAGAAGAAAGCTAGTACTCTTCGCCATTGCAAGACAAATGCCTAATTAATGTACTTGACGGTGTTCTTTACCGCTGACCACAAGGTAGGCTTACCGCTGACCAAGCAAAAAAGAAGTGTTCGATGAAAAAAGAAAAGATCTGAGCAAAAAAGAAGTGATCCAAGAAAAAGAAAAAAAGACCCGAGCAAAAAAGAAGGGATCCAAGAAAAAAATAAAACATCCGAGCAAAAAAGAAGTGATTCAGGCAAAAAAGAAAAGATCTGAGCAAAAAAAGAAAAGACCCAGCAAAAAAGAAGATATCCGAGCAAAAGAGAAGTGATCCAGAAAAAAAAGAGAGAGTGGCCCCTCTGGGGCTCTGTAGAGCTCTGAAGCGTATAAGACCTTTTGTCCACCACAAAATTCTACAGCTCATCTTTTTGTCGTTGATTCAGCCACATTTTGATTACTGTAGTGTTGTGTGGGGAAATTGTGGTAAAATACTAACCACTAAATTACAAAAGTTGCAAAATCGTGCGGCTCGAGTTTTAACCTTTTCCAGCTATGACACCGATATGATGCCGATATTCTTTTCGAGTTACTTGGCTGACAAAAAAATGGATTGCCAGCGTCAAATTCAAACAGCTGTTATGGTCTATAAATCACGTAATGACCTTGCGCCAGATTATTTTAACAGTGTTACAAGCTATTCTCTACGTGACACCGAGGACAAACTTTCTATTCCATTGCCTCGCACTAATTTTCTCAAGAATAGCTTTAGCTATAACGGGGCGGTGCTTTGGAATAGTCTCCCGATCACGTTACGGCAAGCACAAACCCTTTGAAGTTTTAAGGCTGCCTGTAAGTAACACTATAAATAGCGGTAATAAATAGCGGTGATAGTGCACACGGCTCTCTTGAAAAGCAGGCTCTTTTGTTTGTTTATAATTTTATATTATAGTCTTCTTTTTTTTTAAATAGTTACAGTCAAACAAGCTCACGCGTTGACCCCTAGAGTCGATTAATGAAATCATTACTTGATTATTCGTTATATTTTTACGAATGGGATCAACCGAATATTGCAATATTCAAATGAGGATTCAGTTCAATATTCGATTTGTGGTTGGATGAAATAGAACAAAGCTAGACCAATACAAATACTACACAGGAAACCCATGGAGCTCTCATCTGCACATGTGCTTTCAAGATGGCGGCGGAAGGTGGTGAAAAGGTAACATAAGTTATGTCAGACTTCCAAAAGCTGTCATGTAACAAAAACTTGCGCACATTTTACTGTATCAATTTTACCCTATATGTCGAAATTTACTATTCTATAGAACTGTCAGAACTATAAACTATTCTAGATACAAACTAAATGTATTGTCAACGCGTCAAGTTTTCGATTCCTTGTATGACTGCTTTATTTATAATACTCGTAAACAAAACCAGAAAACTTACAAGTTGTGCAAATGACAGCTTTTTGAGAATTCCAATATTTTACTTTTCTTTAAAAAATAATCTCCATCTCTTATGTTTTGTAGACGAAAAGAGTGCTTCTGGAATACAGAGGAATTAAAAAAGTTCTAGAAATAGATGAAGGAGTGAAAGAAAAGACATATTTATTGAGTTTTTTCTGTACAAACATGCCCCCTTCATCTTACCTGTCTTTACAACGGTTTGACAGCAAATGGCAAGAACTCGTCGATATAGATCTGCATGAAATACAACACAAAGACAAGCTGAAAATTGAAGTTTTGCCGCTCAAAGAAATTCAGGTGTCGTCAAATCCGTCAAATCCCGCTTACACAAATTATTCTAGCGAAAATAGTGTACACAAATCAGTGGAGAAGTCTCTTCCTAACCTTGCAGAGGAAAAGCAAAGTCTACATTTTAGGCTAAATATAGCCTCAGCTACAGTTTCATCTTTAAAAGACATCCCAAAACCGCGCATGGCCTTGGGAAGAAATGTTTCATTTACATGCAGTAAATGCCACTACCAAGGGCACAGAGTGAATACATGTAGACAGCCCCCATGCAGTGGTTTTCATGAGTGTGGAAATAAATTGCTGCATAAAGAGTATCGAGAGCAACTCAAACAGGTAAATACACTTTTATTTATTTTTTAATTTACTTACTATGCTACATAATCATTATGGTCAACCACAGCACTTTTTAGATTTTTGATGTCAATCCTCACAGAGCTCTACCACGTGTTATTGAAAAGAAAAGTTGGTTTTCACTAGGCATAAGCACATGCAAGCATAAGCACAAGCAAAAGCTAGTTTCTTCTATTTTTCACTCTTGACATAAGCAGACATAAGCATAAGCATAAGAAAAATGAACATGTTCATTTTCTTGTGTTTAGCTTATGGTTATGCCTAGTGAAAAGATGACAAAACAGTCAGATTTTGATATCAAAGTGCTCAAGCCTGTTTGTAGAACCATCCTGGGGCGGCTAAAACACTTGCATTGATGGCTGCATAAAATATGTAATAATACAGTATGCAGCCATAAATGTTTTAATTGTAGCCTAGCTGCTATAAATTAACTTGCACTGCACTGCAGTGTAATTAGTATGGTGTATGGCAAATGGACAGATTGACTAATAGCATAATACTGCATGTACATATGCATTTTATTCAGCCTATATTAATATATCCTTGACTATGAAATGGTTTATTTCAGGCTGAGGGTGAAGTGAGACAGATTGAAAAGCTACTAAAGAAAAATGCAGAAGACACACTAAACACCAACTTGCTGAAGTGAGTATATTAGCTTCAACTTTTAGCCGACAAGCTTCATTTCTTTAAATTGTTTTGCAATGAGGTTACTGTGATAAAGTTTTATGACTTTATAGTGTACATGTGCAAATCATATATGGTCAGTTCTTTGTTACAGACGTTACACTGTACAAAATATCTAATAATATAGATCTTGAAATTTTATTGGAAAATAATATTAATACTTGTAATGCATTTTTATACTGTTGTTCAACTTTTCAAACCATTTCTAATACTTAAGCTATTAAATAAGTTAATTTTCCAGTGTTGTCTTCCCAAGGGGGGAGGGGAGGGGAATAGAGGGGAGGAGGGGAATCTTGCTTTAATTTTAAAAAGCCTGTTTTTGCATAAAGATCTTGTGAAGAAACATGCATTAATATCAGAGTTAAGAAAAACAATATGAAAATGGAGAAATAAACATTTATTTTGATCTTTTTGGAATTTGCTAATGTCTGTAACTCAAGATATGTAACGTCTGTAACATGATTTCAGCAACTTATAAAAGTGCTTTGTCAAATCCATTGTTATAATTTTGTTTCTTATAACATTTCTAAAGAGAATCAAGAGACTCACTGATAGCAGTCTTTGGATTGACTTGCAATACAGAAAAAAGCATTTTTTTATGAATTGGCTATGTAACATCTGTAACAAAAATTCATACCATATCTTAAACAATAGCTAATTTGAAACAAATTAATTCAATTTTACAAAACTTTAGAAAATATGCATTTTTTTCCATCACTCATGTGAAATTGACCATATGTGGTAAACATAGTTTATGTTTTTTTTAAAGTAATATTTGCAGAAAACAATATTGAAAATAATTTTGTTTTACAGGGAGAGAACAAAAACTAACTTTTTCTCAGTAATGAGAACAAAGTTGCACCAAAGTAATCCAATAAAGTACTCTAACAGAAGTTGCTTAGACAACGACCTCAGAATCCTGGCTAGTGCTTGTAATCATAAAGTTCCCCCAGAGACAGTAGACTTGGAGGAGATTTTAGCAAGTCATCAGAACAAAGCAAATATGTTGAAGTACACATCAGGATTTGAGAACAGCGGAACGGGGATTGGTAAGCTGTCATTTTTTACATTTTACAACACAGGCATGGGTAGGGAGGGGGAAAGGAATAATCATCACTAACTGTTCAAACATCAAGACTACACTGTAGATTCCTTTAAGTTGTTATTTTTCAATTTAAGGTGAAAGGAAAAAGTCTCTTGATAATTATCAGCACATTGGCTATGGTCAAACTACCACTTCTAATATGGCAAATTGTTGGGGGAAAAGTTCAACTTCAGAGACACACAGTCTTGGAAAATACCCATCGTACAGCCCACCAATTCAGACAAACCATCCTTCATCACACATGCAAAACTGGAGATCACCAGAACACCTACGGCAACCAAGTACTGTCCATTGGAGTAGCCCTTATGACAAGCAAAGTTCTTTAAACCAAGGATATCACAGCCCATCTGTTGGACTTTTTTTTTTATTATTATTTTTTTTTATTGACAAATATAACAGAATAGCATATTGTTGGACTTGGAGGAAACGACAGTTACCACTCTCCCCAAGGAAGTTTCTACAACCGAAGTCACAACGAGAAGCCCCAGTGGTATAATCACCCACAGCAACATAGAAACATTTGTGTATCACCACTGTACACCATTGTATCACCACAGGGAAACTTCTCTCCAGCATATCAGGCCAAGCCATCTACATCTTTAGGAAGACAGAGCAACAATTCCTTCTCTAGAAAGAGATTACACTATGGAAAGAAGACATCTTTTCAGAATAACAAAAATAAGCAAGGCAATGCTGCTGTAAATGCTCAAGATCTGGGTAAGAAGTTCAGGATGTCAATGAATGAATTAGAAAAGACTGCCAAGTCCAAGAAAGCAATTTCTTTACCAGAAGAAGAAACCCAAGACTTCCCAAGTGAAAATAGCACTCCATCCAACACCCCACCAAAAGAGAAGATTCCATCTGCTACAACACTGGGAAATGATAGTGGTCACAAAAGTGAGGGATGTAAGTTAGATGGTGATTATTCACAAGACACCTTATTACAGGAAGACTCACAGGTATTTGACTATGAAGAGTGGGTTGAGAAACAGAAAGCTACAACAGACTAGAAGAAATAACAATTTCCCATTGTTAGCTAAAGTGATTTGCTATTAATTTGCTATTAACCTCAGTATACAGGTGGGCTTAGCCTCACTCCTATTGGATAAAAAAACATTAGAATAACCAATCAAGTTACACATGGATTTGAGGCTAAGCCTGTCTGCACTGGAATTTTGAGAATTTAGTCAATATCCCATATGTCAACTTAGTATTATCATTTCTTACATACAGTATATCTCCATGTGGGATAGCATACATCTGCCCACACGTTGTGTTAGTACAGATTTTTAAATCTACATATATTTTTAAATCTATACTTAAGTAAAAAAAAGTTGTTTTGTGAAAGTAAAAGGTCTTGAAGCAAAACTTCAAATATCTTTCAGTTAAATATTAACTCAATAACTGTATTATTTGGAGGATTATTAATCCTGGGGACCCTTGGCTCTGCCAATGCATCAGTTAATTAAATCAGTTTAATTGGTTACCTATCATTAATCATGGGGGAAGGGAGTGGGTGTTAGCGCACATCATATAAAAGTTCTACTTGCAAATTTTTGAGATATCCCCTTTTAGTTAGCCTGTGTTCACATACAGAATTTTCTCTCGAGATAAAATTCTGTATGTGAACACAGGCTATTATATTACATATATTAAAGAAAATATGCATGGTGCATATTATTAACCTGCCTTTTATATATTAGGTGAAAAATAAACACTCTTCCCCTCCTTGACAGGCTCCTTCGTTAAAATTAGCATGAGGTTGTGTTTTGGTTAGTTGTGTTTAATATTGTTTAAAATGTTCTTGCCTAACAAATATACTATTTTGTGACGTGTTTCCAAAAACTATCCATATAACCCTTGGAGGGTTGCAATAATAGAATGCAGGTGTAGATGTACACCTACTTGCGGTAAGGTTGTCATACAAAAATATACATTTGTAATAAAGAAAATAGAACATTTGTGATTTAGTACGATAGGAATTGATTAAAAGACAAAAGAAGATCACTCAAGCTGAACTCTCTCTTTTGTCTTTTAATTAATTCCTTTCGCACTAAATCACAAATGTTCTATTTTCTTTGTGACAAATGTTCTATTTTGTATGACAACCTTATTGCAAGTAGGTGTATAAGAGTCTGAAATAGAGGTAGGGGTTTACATACTAGGGCAAATGTACAGGGCAAATGTACAAGCCAATTTGTTTTCAGTCCCATAATGCATTAAATGGTTATGTCTGAAATGGAGTTTTTTATGTGTGTTTAAAATTGTTATCAAAAATGGGTAGTGTTTGGAAACACACATAGTGGTTCTATTTTTTTCTACACAAGTTTCACAGCAGTTGTTTGTGTACAAAATATTGTTCTTTATATCCAAAGAAGTAGCTGTTTCAATAAATATTGATTATATACTGAATAGAAAAGTAAAAACACCACTAGGTGAAAAACTGAAATTGTTTATTTGGTGGTAGTTTCAATATGACATATGAAGTATTGATGAAGTATTGTCATACATTATTGTGAATAGAAATATACACATCTATCTTACTAAAATAATTTATGGCAAAAGTGTATATTTTTAGTTAGAGACATGAAAATGTAATAGAAAATTATGCTTTTATATTATGCTTTTATATTATTAATCTGATCAAGTTGAAATTGTAATAAATCATTTATTTATCATTTATTTGACTGTTATTATCATATTTTTCCCAGAACACTAAAAAGGGGAAATATAACAAATTCCTATGCATTTTATCATATGTATAACAACCAGAGGGTGTGGCCTTTCTAAAATCTTGCTACAAGAGGAATGGGGCTTATTATTTAGGAAATACAAAATGAAAAAAATGCTGCATTTATTTCACATAATAATTTGGTATATATCACAGTCATATTATGGGATAATTAAACAACTCTTCACTCTGACAGTTCATTGCAAATTCATATAAATTTACAACAATAATTTTGCACACTAGTCACAGTTATAGATTGTTAGTCCAGTCTTACAAATAAACAATTAAGAATGTATTTTGCAAGCTAGTGTTAGCTGCATCTGGGTTTTTGATATGACCATATCCAACAGCAGTCATTTTACAGTGTTTATGACTGTTTACCAACAAGTGAAATCTCTACTTTGTGCCAACCACATTGGGTACAATTATAATCCTTGTCCTGTACCCTCATGTCCTAAGTTTGTATTACCCTAACTATAGTGCACAAATGTGATCACTAATGTCTTGTTCTTAGACTGTTCTGGTTGAGTGATAGCCACTAAATAAGAACTATATTTGTTAGTAGAGTACAAATATTATAGAGTGGATTTAGTAAAAGGGTGAAACATTAGAGTACAAACACTAAAAGTGTGCAACATAAATACCACTAAATACTGCTAAATTATGCAAATTATTTTGTTCTCTATTGTTTAATCAACACTATTTAGTGGTAAATAGTACAAAGTATTGCACACTTTTAGTGTTTGTACTCTAGTAATACTATTTTGTACTATTTTATGCTAATTCTATTGTTTTCTATTGTTCAACTAGCATTATTTTGCACAATTTAGTAATTAGTGTTTCGCGCTTTTACTGAATGCACTCTACCTGTGAAACAAGTAATACTAATTAGTACTAAATAGTGCTAATCAATAGAAAACAATAGAATAATTTAGCATAAAATATCACTTTTTAGTACTATTTATGTTTCACACTTTTAATGTTTGTACTCTACATGTACTTAAGAGTTCTGATTAAATTTTTAAACACATTAATTGTTTGCGCTCAATTTATATTTGTTTTATATATTATTTAATCTGCAAAATGAAACCTTATGCACTGGGGCTTGGATTCACTAACAAAGGAAGTGGGATATTATAGGAATGGCAATTAGTATATTATAAATTGTGAACATGCAATGTGTGTATTTAGACTAAATTTGAACAGACAAATTAGATGTAGCAGCCTACCTCTTTCCTCAGGACCCAGTTATATCTACAGTACAATCTACTAGTACAAATACCCACAGTGATGGAAATAGTTAACAGAATCAGAAGCTGTGATATTGTTCAAGCCATCTATTATTGCCATTTCAGTGAACTGCTGTGCATAGGTCTCATTACATCTCAGTGCTTGTTTCATTTGATGGAAACAAAGTTCACATGTGTTAAGGTGGGGTGAGTAAGGTGGCTGAAAGATTAACCTCACACCTCTTACTGCAAACATTTGTCTAAGTGTTGTCTCAGTCAGTCGTC
Organism: Metridium senile; assembly: GCA_949775045.1. Lineage (NCBI taxonomy): Eukaryota > Metazoa > Cnidaria > Anthozoa > Actiniaria > Metridiidae > Metridium > Metridium senile. The sequence goes on from OX459104.1 coordinate 11,813,790, forward strand.
CATGGTGAAACCCACAGTTATCCATCACTACTATGTCCCCATGCATAAAGACAGGTAGACCACTGTCCCTTACACAATTAAGAGCATAATTAAAGAAAGCTATCATTTCCTCGCCATTTGACGAACCTAATAATATGTTGAAATAGTCGACACCAAAGACACTGTGAAGCAGGTTCACTGTGTAAGTTGCATTGGATGCATACCGTTGTATTTCTATGGCTTGCGTCCCCTTGTAACTGTTTCCATACATCCTGTTTGATGTTGTTTTTACTACGGAGGACTCGTCAAAAAAATGTATCTTCGTTGGACATAGCCCATGCATTCTATCAAGATATTCATCGACTTTCCAAATATTTTCTGGTTGTTCTCGCGGTATAGAGGAAATTTTTTTATGAGTCATTTCGAGTTTCCCGCGAAGACATTGATTGATTGCTTTTGCAGAAGGTAATTCACCTATATTGCAAATACCTTCGAGAAGGAGTCGCTCTCTGATTTCATAAGCATAAACGCTGGGTTTCTGTAGTTTCCATATCTCAATCATTTGTAGAATGTTGTCAGTAATTGTATAAGGAATGCTTCCACCTTGTGAGAATGGGGAAACGGTTCTCTGTCGCTGAAAATGTTCAATTATTTTCTGGACTCCCCAATTCGATATCTGCAGTTGACGAGAAATCTCCTTATTAGACAAACCACTGTTGCTGAGGCGAATAATTTCTTGACGTATATGGTTCGGCAAAGGCCTTCCCGGCAGATAAACACGACCGAGTTTATTTCTCGCCGCCATGTTTTCTTGGTCTCCCTGTGTTAGCCAACGATTAACCAATCAAAATTCGAATATTGAAATCGATAATCAAACATTTAAATCATTAATCGACTCTAGGGGTCAACGCGTGAGCTTGTTTGACTATAATTAAGATAAATTATATACATATATTTTATATATTCTGTAAAGTCCTGAAGAGAATTACCGTGTTTAAATAAAGTTAATTCACACCAGGAGACACACCGCCAACAGTAAACGATGGGGGCTCCTATTTACTTGCCTGACCTCAAAGGCTATCCACATAGAGCTTCTAGAATCTATGGACTCTTTCATTTGCGCTCTACACAGATTATATGCCTTACGTGGACCCACAACAAGGATACGATGCGACAGAGACACAAACTTAGTCGGCGGTAAGACAGAGATGGAGCAGGCAGGTAGTTCCGGACTCTTGCTACTGCGCATCTATTTCGCGCATTTCGTTTTTCATCATTGTGATTTGATTTTACATCAAAGTCGCACATTATTCAGTGATATGTTTACTCTCATTATTTCAAATAATTTTTCAAATATAAGGGTATTAACAATCGTACCTGAGACGATTTTTACTAGCATATCCCACTGGTCTTTGATCTCTCGAGTTATCTGTGAACTTCTCTATCCCCATACAACATTACCAGGATATGTTTAAGTAGAGCATTCCCGTAATTTTCAATGTAATGTTTTTAGATATGACAACTGCTAACGAAACGGTTTAGAACCAAGTTATCTAGTTATTAGAAACAGATATTAAAAGCCATTTCTAAATAGCAATGTCTTTACTATAGGAACTGCGCACAATGTTTCATATTATATTAAATCTTGCTATGTATACTATAGGATTATTAACCGAGACCTTGGGCAGTTTTTCACTATACGGACCTCCCAGCAGGTAAATAACATACATATATGACAACTGCTAACGAAAAATGTTTAGAACCTAGTTACCTAGTTACTAGAAACAGATATGAAAAGCCATTTCTAAATACACCTTATGCAAAACGGCAATTCCTTACTTAATCAGTATTAGAAGACACCATTGCTTTTATTAGAAAGAGCACATCAAAATTAGTGATATTCCAAAATTTCAATGTAGTAACATAAACTGATCAAAAGTTACAGCGTTTTGAATTTACAAAGATTTGGCTTAAAATTTGCACTTGGGCCTTTAGAGTCTCGCTTTCGCGTTTTTGGTACATTTTAAATGCCAATAACTCTGGAGTGATTCAACATATGACAACTCAACTCTACAAAAATTACTAACTTAGACATGCTCTTTCTTGTAACGGAAAAATATTATTGAAATATTTTATTCTTCATGGTGTTTCGTGTTGCTCGTTTCCAGTCCCTTGCTCTTTTTGCATAGGGTGTATATCAATGTCTTTACTATAGGATCTGCGCACGTTTCATATTATATTAAATCTTGATATGTACACTAAAGAATTATTAACCGAGCGTGAGGTCTGTACGGGAAAATATTTTCCCAACAGACCAAACAAGCGAGGTCAATAAATCGTTTATTTATGGGGTTTTTTTTCTTAGCGACAAAATCCTAAATATTTTATCGCTCAATCTCTCATTATTGAATGAATAAAAATACATTAAACACACACGAAACATACTAAAACACTTTTCAGGTATGAAAAGGCAAAACTTTAACAAAATATTTATTGAAATACTTTACAAGTTGTTTTTAATTTCCCGGTCTGAAAAAAAAAAATGCGAAAATTGGAACGTTGTCATGGTAACAGTCTGAGATGGGAATATATCAGACCGGAAATCAGCCCATCAGAGCATACGTACTAGCGTATCCATATGCAAGACAATTTATTCTAAAAACAAAAACCCCTAAATCAATAAATGTGAGTTTAAAATCTACACTCTGATATTAATTATTGTCTTTTTATTTTAAGGATATATATTATTTTATATACTTACATAATCAGTAAACCTACACCAGTTTTGTTTACAATTAATATATGTGAATTTTTAATCTATATACAAATAATATATTCTAATTATGTTTTAAGGATCGGATTAATTTAAGTGATGAAGACGATAAAGTTATGCAAAATAGTTATCCTAAATAGTTGGGGATTCTGGAGACTTCAAAAGTCTCTTCATAAAAGAGCAACAAAAAGCACTATCCTGCACTTACAAAAGAGCTCGAAGATGTCATTAAATGGTGTTTTCAACTACATTCGTCCTTTCCAAAAGCCTATAAGATGCTAAAGATAGTGGTATCCTTATTTCACCTGACAAGAGAGCATTAATAGATTATAGTAATTGTTTTAAGTGTAAAGTAGGGTTTAACTCAAACGTTTTGTTGTACTGAAAAAAAGATTTTGTAAGGAGGTCTAGTACTAAACATTATGATATCTGGGTGGATAAATGGATTTGTTGATTTAGGTTCCACTCAGAATTGTATTGACGATTTGGTCTTTATCATCTAAAGATGACTCTTTTCCTATACCTGAAGAAGCTACTTATATGTTTGTTTTTATGATTTCTAGTCTTTTAGCAGATTGGAGGATGCAATTGTCATTTTTTCCTACAACCAATTTGCTTTGTTTAATGTTTTTTTGGCAGTGTGTGAAAGAGCTTGAAATGAGAGAATTCAAGGTGCTTATTAGTACCTGTGATGGTGCCTCCCCTCATTGTAAATTTTATAAGTATCATAATACACCTGGTGCACTCAAAAGGTACTTTAGTTTACAACACATCCAATCCATATGCTGACTCTCCCAGGCCATTGTATTTTATCTGTGAATCAGTACATCTCCTGAAAACTTCCCGAAATAACTGGGAGATAAGACTAGGAAATCGAGGAATAATAATATGTGGACCACCAGGCATCAACTAATTGATGCATTTGAAAATGACATAAAAGAATCAAGTTGTTGAAAACAAGTTGTTTACTGACATATTTGCGGCCCATCATCAGGGTAGCAGTGATAATAAATAATGTACGCCTTCCGTCACAGGGCGAAGATCACGCAATCTGATTCCAAGAATAATACATACAACAAATCATGAAAATGGATTTGAAAATGTACTGAATCACCAAGAAAACATGTAAAGCATGTAATAATGTCTTTCTCTAATATTGCTTTTTGATATCAGTCAAATTAGGAATATTTTTTCGTATTCAAACCATATTGGAAATGTATTCGTTTACAATATGCTAATTAGACATTAATTCAGTCATTTTACTGAAGTAAACAAAAGAAAATATAGATTTCTAAGCTTTGATTTTTGGAGTTATCTAAAACAATCACTCTTAAAGTTCTGTTAAACTTAAATGTGTAAATTGGAACGTAACATACATCGATTTTTGTCGTAATTCGAAAGAGTCCAAACGCACCTTTTACGGGCTTTGTCGGAATATTCACCAAAAACTGGCAATTTCACTCGCTTGTACGGATCGCTGTAGATATTTGCCCAGAATAAATTTTACATATTCTTTAAGAACAATCTTAACTTGTTTAGAATCCGAAGATTTAAAAGTTTCTGAGTTATACCACATATAGAATTTATTTTAAGGTCCAAAATTATAGCGAAATTGTCGAACCTCTCAAAAAAAAAACGAAAATAAGCCTATGAGACTAAAACTGCATTGAAGATGTTCCAAAATAGTTCAAAAACAAATATTCTAACATATAAATTCCGGAAATTATGTTGGGTCTTTGCAGGACAAGATTAAATAGAACCCAAAAACTGCTTTCATCGCGCGCTTTCTCTGGCTTCACGCCGGGCATAAACGACCCCGAAATCGGCATCAGTAAGTGTGCCAAAAAATAAAGAAATCCTATTTATTTTATTATAAGAAGTCCAAATAAGCTGAAAATTGTACAGAATGTTACAAATGTGGCATTTATAAAATATTATATTTTAATGGTGTTTTGACGTTTCTGTGACGTCACAGATGGCATTTCCTTTTATGGTTATTTCTTATCCTTGTTTCATGCATTTACTTCATTAGACGAGAAATACTGTGCAAATAATTTAGACGTTAACCGGAACTTGCAATGACGTTTATAGATAAAGTTATAAAGGATTTAAGTGTTTGTGACGTCATCATATTTGACGTCATTCTGAATCATAGGTTAATTGTAAAAGTGGTAGAAAGAAGCATGTATTCCATTCAAATTTTAGAAAAGCACTTAACTAGTGATATTACTTAAAAAAAGTTGGAAAATTGTTATTGGGTATAATTATTTTAGCATTTTCAAATTCATGTGACGTCATAATGACGTATGCGTTTTTCTCGCCTTAAATATCTACCTTTGGGTTTCAAAATTCAAAAAACTAAAAACATACGATTTTAGATCATGACTAGTGTAGTCCATGTACGAATTTTAGTGCCACGTTGATAAGAACTCAAAAAGATGAATGAAGCGATAGTTTTGTGAATGTTTTTAAATATTTTTTGAAAAATTGTGAAAATTAAGAATTTTATAACTTTGGACTGCCTTGTCCAAATGAGAAACGATTTTCGAATTTGTGTTGGCTATCTCAAGAAGTTTCAAAAAACACATCGTTTGCGTAGATTGAATCATTTTGAAATTATCTAAAAAGTCATTAGAAAACGATGTTATGACGTCATAATGACGTCACAGCCATAGCCATAACACTAAAAATTATCTTGTTGAATTTGTTTGATCAATCCTTATATTTATGCCAAGTTTTATGGAAGTCTAACTTGTAAGTTCCAAAATACTATATCCATGCCGATTTCGGGGTCGTTTATGCCCGGCGTGCTTGAATTCGGCCGAACCGGTTTTTGGCTATATCTCGGCGACAATTTAATTTTTTGAAAAATCAAACCCACTAGGCCGAATATAAAGAAAATCGATTTTTCTCTTTTGCCGGACCTCGCTCGGTAATAGTGGACAGTCGCTCTTAAACGTTATGCAGATCAATTCGCTCAAATACAGACGGTCGCTTTGAGTTTAAAAAATACACACACATCAGTAGGGTGAAAAGTAGCGAAGTGCAAGATGGCGACGAGTAATGTAAATACGACGAGTAATGTAAATACGACGAGTAAATTCAAATAAAAAATTCCAAGGTATAAATACAGTCAAATTCCCGTTTGTAGCGCTGGATATAAAAAGATCCATAGGAATATTAAGGATGTGCGCATTCAAATCGATAGAAAAACACATGAAATTGATCAAATTCAAAACAAGTTAGAAGCGTTACACGTGGAGAAGATTGAAGAGAAAACTAAAACAACTCCTACTAAACTCAAGGAAGGAGGAGATGAACCAAACACCACCAAGTGCTTTTTCCGAAGTAAAATTGTTACACCAGGTGGAACAAAGAGGAAAGGTAAAGATAATTCTAATTATTATTTTTATGAGCGTAATCCTAAACTTTTGTTGTGTTTTCCATTGCAGTGAATACTGCACGCTTACAATTCAAGCTGAATCTAAAAATGATCCTTGATCGAGTAGTTACTAAAGACCCCTCTGCTGAAGTCCTTTCTGAGGAACTTTTTGAAAGACTAAAGAAAGATTTACGTTCCGATGACGTTGAGAGATCGAAGGTGATGGGCCTCGTGTCAGAGATATATTGGGCATTCGGCAAAGGTTCAGAGGAAAGAAAAAACAGTAAGTTTACTAATGGCTTGGACATCCTTTCGATGGTTATCAAACAAACAAATTAAATGGACTATTTGTCTACGCTTTACATGTCAAGCGAGGAAGAGGACAACATTTGTGCTAAATCTGCACATACTCGTAAGCTGGAATATATATATATATAGAATATAATTTATCTTGTTGACTAACTTTAAAAACAATGTTACTGAACTTGCAGAAAGTAGCAGAAGTGAAGTTTCTCCACAAGATAAAATGCCTAGAAGTGAATTACCACACATACATCAATTGGGATGCAAAGGAAGACTTGACTTTACAGGTACATATATACATATTAATAAAGAACAAAGTGTTTGAACTGTTATGTAAATTACTTAATATCTATAGATGACAAGTGACAAGCAAAATATCTGTTTGCATTTTGATGGAAGGCCTATTTACATGCATGTCCCTCAAATATGCTGAATCTAATGGTTGCTTAATTATTTGTATATAGATCCTTTTTCACATGATGTTAGATGACATGTATCAACTACTTGCAGATGAACTACATTTTTTTTACAAGGGATTAAATTGAAATGTTATTGATTCCAGATTCTAATGTAGCTGGCAGTGAAGTTTTAGCGCAGCCCATGCAAGGCTTGACAATCCATGATATGAAAGGTACAAACATTGTTTTATATTTAACTTACATGAATGTACATATGGTGCCTGCATGTAGATGCTTGTAGAGGACATACACATATAATATGATTTAAACTTTAATAAATACGCTAGATATGAATATGAAATATATCTACACTGTATAATATTTATGTTCGATGAATAAGCCATTACTTTTAAATAACATAAAAGTCTTACTTTACCCATGGCGTCTTTCTTTTTAATTGGAAACTAGCGAGTAAACTAGTATAGGCTGCGTCGGTGTTTGATATAAATGATAGGTAATAGAATGAAATTTGTAACACCATAAAAAATGTTGACTTAACTTTACTGACGTTTCGAGCTTTAGCCTTTTGTCGGAGTAAAAAAGTACTAAAGCTCGAAACATCAGTAAAGTTAAGTCAACATTTTTTATGGTGTTACAAATTTCATTCTATTACCTGTCTTTCTTTTTATTTAATTATTTATTTACAACACATATAATTGCTCTTATTACGGTGGCTGATAAGGGCCATCCGATTTTCTGTATATTTTCCAACCTAACCCAACTATTTCGTTTTTATTTTTATGTATCATTTTCGATTTGATAAAACTCGAAACATTCTTTAATTTTGTCACAAATATTTATAACTCGTCATGACGCGTTATAACTCAACATTTCGTGTTATAACTCAACATTTCGTGTTATAATTCAGCATTTAGAGTTATAACTCAACATTTCGAGTTATAACTCAACATTTCGAGTTATAACTCAACATTTCGAGTTATAGCTCAACATTTCATGTTATAATTCAACATTTTGAGTTATAACTCAACATTTCGAGTTATAACTCAACATTTGGTGTTACACAACTGTCATTTTTCAAGAATCAGTTGGGTCCCATGTGGATGCCCATATATGGTAAAGTGCATGGTTCAGAGGTGTCTTCCTTTCTTTCAAGATGGCGGACGACAGCAGCAAGGATATCGAAGAGGTAAACACGGACAAGAAAGTTTCCTAGAATTGGGCATTTTGATACGGGGACATTGTTTTATTTAGGATAGAAGACCTAACTAATCTCTCCTGAGTTATATATTGCCACATTTACGGAAAAAGGCCTTAAAACACCTAGAAATCGGTCTAGTGTTTCATATAAGTTTATATGCGAGAAACCCGGCTGCTCTCCTTTCTTGGTTTGTGTTTCGTGTACCGGAGAACTATTGTGTTTTATTGTTGCTTCGTTCTATTTTTTAACTTAAGCCTGATACACACGAGCGATGCAAACGCTTGGTACTGTACAAGGTAATGATCTTATTTCTTAGTTCTACATCTATCCTTGAGGATAGAGCGATGCAAAAGCAAGGAATTAAACTTGTTCATTTTCTTGCATTTGTTGCTCGTGTGAACCAGGCTTAGAGTCTTATGCTATTTCTATTGAATTATGTATTCATGATATTCGTCTGTTGGTACACAAAACATATTAAGTTTGTGAAATTGTTCTATTGTTTGAATTTGACCTTTTGTAGTACGCTTTCCGGTATTAATCTCGATTCATTTGTAGGTGGTGAAATTTTTAGAGACAAGGCGAATTTCAAAAGATGTTTTGAAAAACTTTGAGAGAGAAAAGGTAAGGAGAAGTTTAAATGATATGTACTAGGGTGAATAGGATAACCTTAGAGGGATGGGTCACCTTTTTCTATAAAAACATACAGTTTCTTGACATGTTAGGTAGGGGGACTCCAAAGGTACTGTACAAGGTAATCATCTTATTGCTTATTTCTACATCTATCCTTGAGGAGTAGACCTTTGATTATATAAACTGTTAAAAAATGTTTGGATGGATTCTCAGAATTTACCAGTGATTACTTCTTGATTCAGAAATTTGACAGTTAAATGATTGACGTTCCTATAGCAAACATATTTCAGACACCATTTGAAAAAAAGAATATTACATGTTAATTTATATTAAAAAAGTGATATTTTTGCTTAAGATGGAGTAGATTGCTACCTAACAATCATTATTAGTTGATTATTTAATATAAATTGACAGAGCAAACACACTTGAACCATGAAATAAAATAAAATATAGTTACTTTAACTATTTAGTCTTTGTTTAGGAGTATTAGTTGTTATTACTGAATCAGAACCATTTATAGCTTAGGCTTACCGCTGGACAACAATGGCGAACAGTCGTTCAATTGTGCTCTCTCCACATTTCAAAAATCTTTCCTCATCTAAAACTCCTCGGCTTTCGAATTTCTTGGATTACAACGAAAAAGACAAGAAGCTGTTATGGAAGGGTTCAGAGACCGACCTCAGGAAGTATTTTGATGAGTTTTTCGACGAGAATTTTTCCAGGGATGCCAATTTGCTGACTGCATCAAATCCTAAATTTACTGCTTTGAAGTTTAAATCTGGGCAAGTTTCTGTCAAATTCTATCAATCTACTGGAACCTTACAATTTATTGGCAAAGACAGTGGGGAATTTAAATCTAGACTCGTCGAGACTGCTATTCCAAGCGCCAAGTTTGGCGACTATCTTAACGATGAAGAAACTTTGGCCTGCTCGCCTGAAGAACACCTAGACAACCAACACCGCTCTACGAAATCTAGAACTCTTTATTGACACTGTACATGATCAGAGCTCATTTTTGCCTTCAACCGAATGTAATCATACGCAAGAAATTTCCCATATTAAAATAGACATTGAGGATATTTATTCAAAACTCAAATCTCTTGAATTAATTTGTTCAGGGTCTGACCAAACCACCGACAGTTGCTCTTCAAACTCCGTTGCATTGTCACTTGAAAATGAAGCACTGAAACAAAAGCTACACGACGCGAGTTCTGAACTACAAAGAGTTAAAGAAGAGAACACCTCATTAATTGCGATCATTAGAGCTCTATCTGAAAAGAACACAGAAACAAAGCAAGTCCTTAATTCCAGAGAAACGTCTCATTCATTGTCACAAACGAAGGTTACTGAACCATTCATCCTAACGGACTCGCCTGTCCAATCAGAACCATGCTCCTCTCAGCTTGATGATTACAGGCTGCATCATAAGCACAAATACCAGCAAGATAAACCATCAAACCATCCTAATTTATTATTCACTATTGGAGATACGCAACCGAGTGCTGTTGGTAAACAGTCGCAATCGTTTCATTCACAACTTGAAAACTACAGACTACAACAGAGACTACGTCAACCTACCGCCAACGAAGAAGCTGAGAGTTTGATATTAATTCCATCGCAATCTTCTCCAGAGTCTGTTTCTGTACCAAGTCAGATCGCGAATAAAAGCAAGACAAAGAACAAAAACAAAAACAAGATCAAAGATAAGACCATTGCTCTGTCGAAATCAGACAGTCGTGAGGGTTTGAAGCAGCCTGTGCAGTTGGAGGTTACGACATCTTCATCTTCAACAACAGTCCTATTGGGTGACTCTATGGTTAAAAACGTTGCAGGTTGGAATGTAGCTAAAGATATAGGAAGAAAATTCGTGGTTAAATCTTTCTCCGGAGCTCGTGTTACGGACATGGAACATTACGTAGTTCCTTCTTTGAGCTTGTCACCCGAGGAAATAATTTTACATTGCGGCACCAACGATCTAAACAGTAAAGAACCTAAAGTCATCGCTGAGGGTATAGTTAAGCTGGCCCGCCGCATTGAATCAGATTCCTCGACGAAAATTATAATCTCGGAGCTGATATGCAGATCTGATGAATCCCTCAATACTAAAGTAAAGTCAATAAATAAAATCTTAAAGAAATTCTGCAATCAAGATGGAAGGGACATCATTACTCACAGCAACATCACAACCACTCATTTAAACCGAGGTGGGGTGCATCTGACGTCTAGCGGTAACAAACTTTTATATTCTAATATTATTAATTATTTTAAGTCTAGATGAATACTTTCTGAAAGCTCCTGCTTTTCAATAGATGACACATTAAATATTTCTCATGGTGATAACTCTAATACACCTGACCCACTAGAAAGTAATATGTCATCTGCTGAGAGCCTTGCTCATTCGGAAATTTTTCCTATAAAACGAGGTTTTAAGATCGCGTCGTTGAATATCACTAGTCTGGTTAAGCATCTTGATGAGCTTCGAGTTCTGCTTGTTTCTCAACCTATAGATGTTTTGGCTATCAATGAAACAAGGCTTGACTCATCAATCTCTGACAATGAATTGTTTATTCCGGGCTATGATATTATTCGTTGTGATCGTGCGGTGAATGGGAGATTTGGTGGTGGGGTATGTTTTTACTTCCGATCATCTATCTCGTTTTCACCACGCCACGATCTATCCCTCGATAATCTTGAAAATTTGTGCATCGAAATACGTAAGCCATGTAGTAGGCCCTTTGTAATTGCAACCTGGTATAGACCTCCGGATTCCACTGTAGATAAATTCTCAATTTTTGAGACACTCATTGGCAGGCTAGACGCTGAGGGAGTTGAATTTTACATAACCGGAGACATGAATTGTAATTTGGCCGCTAATTCAAATTCTTTAGACAACAATGCGCGTCTACTGACTAATATTTCTGACCTATATAATTTGTCTCAACTCATAAATGAACACACACGAATTACTGAAACTTCATCTACTCTACTTGATTTAATATTCACAAATTGCCCTCAGCGTGTGGTTTGTTCTGGTGTCTCGCATGTTGGCATTAGTGATCATAGCTTAGTTTATGTTTATCGTAAAATTTCTGTCAACTTATCGACGAGAGGCCATTCTATCATAACTTATAGGAAGTTTGATAAATTCAATTCAAACTCTTTTCGCTCTGATATCTGTTCACAAGACTGGGGTAGTATAAATTGCCTTGATGACCCAAACGAAATGTGGGCTACTTGGAAACACATTTTTAGCAGGGTAGCGGACAAACACGCTCCCTTGCGTAAAAGGCGTGTTCGTGCTTATAAATCACCTTGGATTACATCTCAATTAAAACAACAAATGCATAATAGAAGCTCTTTGAAGAAAAGGGGATCGCCTCTAACTCTCCTCTTGATTGGTCTATTTACAAAAACTGCCGCAACTTAGTGAACCTAGATATCAAAAAGGCGAAAGAATTGTACTACAAAAATGCTTTCTATAAAAATGCCAAAAACCCTAAAGCGACTTGGAGAGCTATCAATGAGCTTACAGCGAGAAAATCTAGGAGCTCAAATGTGAAAGAAATTAAGGTAGACGGTACTTCAATTTGTAATGCAAATGAGCTAGCTGAGGCTTTCAATTACCACTTTGCTAATGTGGGGCCCAGTCTAGCTAATGAAATATCTAATGGAAATCGTTCTCACTTGGATTATCTAGATATCGATTCCGTTTTACGTAACAATAACACATTTGAGCTCAAACACACAAATACTTCTACTGTTCGCTCATTAATATCAAAACTCAGCAAATCTAAATCAACTGGCCTCGATCAAATTTCAGTAAGATTACTTCGTGAATGTGGTGACCTGATTTCGGACTCCCTTTGTGCTATTTTTAATCGTTCTATCGCTTCTGGCATCTTCCCAGATGACTGGAAATGCTCTAAAGTTATTCCATTATTCAAACAAGGTAAACGCGACGATCTCAACAACTATCGACCAATTTCGATTATTCCTATAGTAGCCAAAGTGTTTGAAAGGTTAGTCTATGATCAGGTTTTCACTTATTTTACGAACAATAATTCTCTTTCACGTCACCAGTCGGGCTTTCGTCGCCTTCATTCTACAGTCACTGCTCTACTTGAGGCTACTGACAACTGGGCATTCAATATTGACAAGGGTAAAGTAAACGCTGTTGTGTTTCTAGATCTGAAAAAAGCGTTTGATACCGTAGATCATGCCATTCTCTTATCAAAATTACAATTCTATGGTATCAAAGGGATTGCTAATGATTGGTTCAGGTCCTATCTTGACAATCGCAATCAAAAGTGTTTGGTGAATGACCATTTGTCTGGTAATTATTCATTATCATGTGGCATTCCCCAAGGGACTATTCTGGGACCTTTACTATTCATTATTTACATCAATGACCTTTCAAATTGTCTAGCCCATTGTCAGCCCAGATCGTACGCAGATGACACTCATTTAACTTTCGCATCAAATAATGTCGTCGACATTGATAATTATCTCAATAGAGACTTAAACAGCGTCAACGACTGGCTAACTGCTAATAAGCTTACTCTAAACAATTCCAAGACCGAATTTATGTTGATAGGCTCACAACAAATACTTGCGACTCTGGAGACTGTTCCCTCATTAGTGATTAACGGGTCCTCTGTTAAACAGGTCTCCAATACCAAGTCTCTTGGAGTACATATTGACAACAATTTATCTTGGAATGTACATATCGATAAGTTGTGTAGAAAGATTGCCTCCGGTATCGGAGCTCTTAAACGGATAAGGCCCTTTGTTCCACCCAAAACATTACAATCTATCTTTACTTCATTAATTCAACCGCACTTTGATTATTGTAGTGTTGTATGGGGAAATTGTGGCATAACTCTTTCTACAAAACTGCAAAAACTGCAAAATCGCGCCGCTCGCGTTTTAACTTATTCTAGCTATGATACTGATGCCGACGAACTTTTCAAATTATTGGGTTGGAAAAAACTAGAATGCCAACGTAAGGTTCAAACTGCTGTCATGGTCTATAAATCTCTGAATGGTTTAGCACCTGATTATCTCGCCTCTAAATTTATAGATCGTGACAGCGTTACTAATTACTCTCTCCGTAACACCAAAGGAAAACTGTCTGTTCCATTGCCTCGTACCAACTATCGCAAAAATGCTTTCAGTTATAAAGGTGCGGTGCTTTGGAACAGCTTGCCAATAAACCTACGACAAGCACAATCCCTTAGTGATTTTCGGACTGGCTGTTCCCAACACTTCAGCTAGCTCAACTCCTTTATACACGGCACTCTTGAAAAGCAGGAACTTTTTTTTTTTTTATCATATTTATCCATTCTTTGTTTATATTTATATATATCTTATTACATCATTATTTTCTCTATATATTTATTTATTTTTATTCATTGTATAACTGAAGAGTTTTTCCGTGTTTAAATAAAGTTATTATTAGAACAGTTTATGTGACACAAAGAGCAATACGCAAGCGGCCATATGCACAATGACTTTTTCAATTTTGCACATTATGTCTTGACTACTGAATTAAGTTTGTACATGTCTCTTTGTGCATATAAACTGTTCTGCTTCAATGATATTTCTATCATCTATGTAAAGACTAATAGTCAGTAACTAAATAGTTTTATTTCATGGTCCAAATGCTCTTGCTCTTTATATTTTTATCTTATTTTAACATCTTTCCATCTTCAACAAAGAAATATTCAAATAAAATAACACTCCAATAGAAAAACACGGAAAACATCAGAAATAAAAATAGTTTTCCCGAGTTTGTGTCTTTTTTCCCCCTTCATATTTTTAATAACGTCATAATTGATGACTTCGCTGATGAAATTTTGAGATCTCTTTTACACAGTGTGTAATTATGTCCAAAAATATACAGAAATTTAGAATTTTAAAACTCATGAAATTTAAAAATATTTACTTTGTCTTCATAAATATAAAGAATTTATTCACAATTTGCACAACAGTATCGCTTGCCTAAAAGAGCCCTACAACAGTCAAAAAACAACTGAAAAAAATTGGAGACGTCAAAAACAAACATTGTGGTTGTTTTTTAACCATTTTAGGGCAGTCTGGGTCCAATACCCACGATTTTTCACAATTAATTATTTCAAAATAAGTCTTACACTTTTATCAACAATTTTATCAACTATTTCTTCTAAAAGTCATGTGCTGATAAAATTATTTAAATTTCACTATTTGCAGATGGATTGTGAGGCTATAGTCTTTGCAACAGATAGCTGTCTACAAGACATTGGTTTAAAAGCCAAAGGAGACATTGTTGCTTTAAAGGCGTTTGCTCAGAGAAAACATACTAGAGAATCAGATAAAAACCCGATGTATGATGAGAAAAAAAGAAAGCTCATTGGGATATTAAAAAAAGGGAGAACGAAAAGTGGCCAAGTCAACAAGAAAAGAAAGGAAGAGGTCGAAGCATCAACATCTACGCTGAATAAAGAAAAGACCAGGAAGATTACATTGGGATGGATGCATTTCCATCCTGACACTAAGAAGTTTGCAACTGTTCGCATAACAAATGGAGGTGGCTCTCGACGAGTTGATCTTCCCCTTGGCTGCTCTAAGGAGGATATCATGGAAGCGGGGAAAAAGCTCTTTTTTCCAGAAGGAGTATCTTCAAAGGGCAAAAGCACAAATATGGTATTTGATCTCGGCAACTTTCAAGGAAAGTCTATTCCAGAGTCCATTACAGATGCATCTGGAAGCAAGCCATTTACGCTGCAACGGTATATCGAACAATACAAACTGACACAAATATGGATCTATCTGACATCTAAGGATGTTACAGTGGACACCAATCAACATGATGATGAATCTGATGAATCTGACAGAAACTTAATGAAGCCTGCATTTAAAACAAGCCCAGAAGATAGGAGACAAAAGTGGCTAACATACCTGGCGTCTCAAGACGATGTTCCCAACAAAGGTTCCATCAACGTTTATTCATCTGACTCTGATTCCGAAAATGAGAGTCTAGACTACTCAGGTACAACTACAGATGTGACTGATCCTATTAATGCAGCCAGCTCAAGTGGAATAATAATTAAGCCTGAAATTCAACCTCATCTTATGGGTACTTCAGAAGAACGACAGAAATTAAAAAAGGAACAAGATGAACAATTCCAGCGTTCGCTTGAGGAAGATCAACGTAAACAAGAACAGAAAGAAGAACTTCAACTCGAAGAGGCAAAAGAAACAGCTCGCTTAGAAAGTCTACGATTAACAAAGTCAATGAGAGTACCTCCAGAACCAGAAAAAAGACACCCCTAGAGTACGTGTTGCTGTGAACCATACAGCCAAAGGTAGGCTTGTGCGTTACTTCCAACAAAATGAAAAAATGGTTGCAGTTTACGACTGTGTTGGTTCTCAAGCCATATATCCAGAGAATTTTCATTTGTATCTATGTCCCGGGCAAACTGTCAAGCCATCTGATGAGGTGATCAACTGTACACTTTACATGGGGGTTGCTGACGAGCCTATTTCAACGAGTGATGATTCCGAGATATGCTTCAAAGGTTTTGACTTTGGGAAGGATTGCTGTGACTTGGAAGACATAACATTCAGCAACATGGACTCCTTGTTTCAAGATTTGGATAAGTTAGTTGTTTATTTACAATATTTACATATATAGTATGATAATGAGAAGAGTAACGTAAATTATACGTAACAGAGGGAATGTCTGGACAAACATACTCTCTTTCACAGTAAACAACTAATTGTTTTAGTATAAACATACTAATCGGTTAATTTATTCATTTACATCCGCCATTTTTCCCCCCGCGAGTGGGTATCACAAATTAGACCATTAGTAGAGTAGCCAATCACAACGCAGTATGAGTGTTAGACCACTAGTATGTTTATACTAATACAATATAGATACTCACTTAAACAATGAATTATTGTATAAGATAAATTTATATTTACAGTCAAAGCACTCGAACCATGAACACTTTGGTCTTTTTTTAATCTTTTTTCGGCCTTTTTCATGCATAATTAACGGCGATCCAATCAGCGTCGACGATCTAAAAATAACAAATACATTTTTCGAGACTTTTTTCAGCATTATTCAAAACATAGTAGAGTAAATTGTAGCGCAGCAATAAAAAAGTTATTCATTTACTGGTAACTGATTTCTATGTAATTCTCTTAGATTTCTGCAGCTATTTGACGAGTTTTAGCAATTTGAATCAGTGTGACACGAAAATTAAGATTTGTATATTCACGCTGGCGGTAAAATTCGCAACGGTTCATTGTCGGCAATGGCTTACACTGCGGCAAACATTCAACATATAAATCAAACTTGCATTTTATATTTCATATTTATTGACGTTCATTTTTTACAACTTCTGTGTACGTACATTGCTTAAACTTTTTTTTGCATCCAACAAATGTAGCCAATTAAACACAACAAGAGAGATACATCATTCAAGATACCTCACAAAGAGCATTGCGCCCTTCACAATTTGCTAGATACAAAAAAATACAATAAACTTCAAAATACCGTGCATATTTCAACACAACAATATAGTTTTAGTTATCCAATTTCAACACTGGTGTTTACATAAGTTACATGTGGAAATAAGTATTGCTTGTCGAACTGCTTGATGTATAACTGGGTCCAAAAGCTTGATCATGATTGTTCGGCGGACGGTATGCATCTACGCCTCTCTTATATTCTTCTCTTTTTGAATCTCACGGATTTCGGTTTGTGTTTCGGGGTGTTTATCTTGTAGTTGACATACAGTTATATCAGGGCACGGAAATCCTTTACATCTCGCTTTATTATGTCCAGATTTATGGCACAAAGTACAGACTTTACCTCGTCGACCAACAGATGCAGTAGAATATCTCTCTACTGCCTTTCTCTTTCCTTCTAGATGTTGTTTTACACTTTCAACTTGTGCACTTAGCAACTCCAAACTTTCTTTGTGCTCCATAGCTCTTCGATCTAGAGCGCTCATTGTACCTCCAGCTTCATGGCTAGATGACGAACTTGAATGGGCAGACGGCAAAGCTTGAGCATTACAAGTACTATCATAGTGTAGTTTTCTCGCAGATTCTGGACGTTCAGGCTGCTGGTGCTTATTTTCTTGTGCTTTGATTTTGTTCAATTCGGCTTCTAAAACTCGTCGTTCCGCTAGTAATAACTTGTTAGGCGAGTCAAAAAATACGTCGAGATCATCTACTTTTACATACGCCAATGACCTTCGTGATCTAAAACCTCTTGTTTCGAAATGAGGGGAAAGTCGTTCAAGTTTCATGTTCGGAGATATGGATTTTAGCCATGAGAAAACCTCAGTTTCCCTTTCACACGCCATGTTGCGAGACTGTGACGCTAGTATAATTCTTTTAACTTTTGGCGCGGATTTTACACGCGCTAGACCTGTCAATCAACATATCCGCAATGTCTGAAATATTCAATCGAGTTTGCTGCAGTTATCGTAGAAATGCCTTCACGAATTGCTATTTCAGTTTCTTTGCTAGTTAGAGTGGTATTTCGCCTCAAGTAGGATTTTACCTGGTGAAAACAATATTCACATGGGTTTAAATGAGGGGAGTAGGCAGGCTGGAACAGTAGTTGAATACCGCTGTCTTGCAAAATACCTCTCAACAAGGGCTCTGCAAATTGCCCGTGATGAAATTTACAATTGTCCATAACAATAGTATCACCATGTTCAATGATGGCTGAACCATCGGGTCTGTAAACGGAGAGAGCATCGTCAAAAAAGTTCAACATTTCCATTCCATTTGAAGGACCTTTCAGTATATCGTGATAGTCTACTCCATGGACAGAGTGAAGTAAATTCACAGTGTAATTAGCATTCGAAGCATAGCGTTGGAACTCGACTGCACATTCACCTTTGTAAGAATGGCCGTACGTGCGGTTCCCTGATGTTACAATTACACTGGATTCATCGAAGAAATGAATTTTTGTATAGTTTATCTGTGAGACTTGATCAAGAAAATTGTTTGTATAATCGACAACTGCTTGTGACAATGATTCTGTCGGCACCTGAGTGATTTTCTTTTTTGTCATCATACAGTCCTCTCGTACAGATTTTCGAATTGAAGATTCAGAAGGCACATTTGTAGGCAAAGATACACCATCGAGAAGCAAGCGATTCTTTAATTCGGCTGTGTATATCGTGGGTTGGCATAACTTTTCGTTTTCTATGTACTCTGAAACCTCAGACGTTACTTTAGCTCTAGATGGACATTTCTTCACTGCGGGAAG
Organism: Metridium senile; assembly: GCA_949775045.1. NCBI lineage: Eukaryota > Metazoa > Cnidaria > Anthozoa > Actiniaria > Metridiidae > Metridium > Metridium senile. The sequence continues at coordinate 11,832,750 of OX459104.1, forward strand.
TGATGTATTATGTTGATCGTAATATTGTACAATTTTGTTTACATATGCTGGACTAACTCGCAATTCGTCAGCTATTGCTCTTTGTGATGTACCTTGATGATGTAAGTCAAGAATTCTCTCTCGATATATTTGTGGAAGCTCTCTTCCGTTGTCATATAAACCGCCTCGAAGGTTTATAGTGAGATTACAATTGCCTAATGTCAAAAAACAGTAAGTTTACACAATGTACACAGAAATTGTAAAAAACAAACGAAAATAAATGTCATATATAAAATGCAAGTTTGATTTATACCTTGAATGTTTGCTGCAGCGTAAGCCATTGCCTACAATGAACCGTTGCGAAATTTACCGCCAGCGTGAATATACAAATCTTAATTTTCGTGTCACACTGATCAATAGCTGCGGAAATCGAAGCTAATTACATAGAAATCAGTTACCAGTAAATGAATAACTTTTTTATTGCTGCGCTACAATTTACTCTACGATGTTTTGAATAATGCTGAAAAAAGTCTCGAAAAATGTATTTGTTATTTTTAGATCGTCGACGCTGATTGGATGTCGCCGTTAATTATGCATGAAAAAGGCCGAAAAAAGATAAAAAAAAAGACCAAAGTGTTCATGGTTCGAGTGCTTTGACTGTAACATTTATACAATATATTTAACATTTATACAATGTCATCAAGGGTTAGTGATCATATGTTCATATGGTGATTAATCAAGTTTCTTTTCTACTTCAGGCATCTGGAAATTAAACGCTTTTCCATGCTAACACTGTTTCATAATCCTGGTTATATATCGGTATATATACATATATTAACTGATGACTCTGTCTTCATTCTCAGTACTGCAAGTAGAGTTTCTAATGATCTACACTTGGAAGGGCGTTCTGAGAGAAGTGTATTCTTTGTTCTGGGACGAGTTTCTGTCTAAACAAAGTGATGGTCACAGTGAGTTTACAATTCCTGTTGGTCCTAACCTAAGTGATGAAGATTACGTCATTCTTGGACGAATTCTATCCCATCAGTTTATCCAGTGTGGCATATTTCCTCTTCGAATCGCACAGGCATCCATTCAAAATTTGCTAACTGGACATGTATCAGATGAATGTAAAATCAATTCTCTTTTAACACTTCTGCCACCAAATGAACGAGAATGCCTATCAAGGGCACTGTCCGGTGAAGGAATGTTTCCCAAGGAAGAGATGATAGATATTTTTGAAGATTTTAACATACGTCGGCTACCCTCGCCTAGAAATATCAAGACCCTTGTTCTGCAAGCTGCTGTGGCCGAATTCATTACAAAGCCTTACCTAGGCTTGACGAAGATGAGAGAAGGGATATGGGACCTTTTTGGAATGGAGTAGGAGCATCAGAAGTTGCATCGTTGTACAAGCTTTGTGTTCCAACCATACCTCGTTTGATTGAGTCATTGAACATGGTCCCTACTGACTCTAAAGAACAACAGATCTTTCGATGGCTGGAGCGATATGTCAGGAGAGCAAGTGATGACATCCTGATTAAATTTCTTCGATTCTGCACCGCGCGACAGATGTATTGCTACCAACTGACTCCATTTATGTATGTTTGGAGTCGATGTCTCCAGAAGCAATCCGACCAAAGGCTTTTACCTGTTTCAAGAAACTGATTATTCCAAAGAACTATCAATCCTTTGCACAATTGAGAAACAACATGGACTTCTACCTTAGGAACTGCCAGCATTGGGATCTGAATGACTAAAAGTTTCCATTTGTTTAAAGTTAGTTGTGTTGACATTACATAAAGAGAACTTAAAAACTGTCATGATTGACCATAAACTGTGAAAGTTGAACTGACTTATAACTAGTAACAGATCATGATCAAAGATCTGACACAGTAATTATTGATGTTTTTAAGTTAATTCATTTTAAGTGATGTAGTAGCTTTTTTGACTACATATATAATGGAACATTGTATACTAGGTTAGCTCTAATTTTGCCATGAATTACAACCTATCAGTTAACCAAAAAATTATATGGTAGCTCAAAGCTTAAACTCGCGCACGTTAAAGACAGTTTATAACTTTTTTGAACATTGTGCATGCCATATATCCGTGAAATTAAACTTGATATGTATTGAATAGTTGCACTATTTTGTACAAATAATTATTAAATAGCAAAGAACAACAATCACATAATTAGCTGCCTTTTGATTTTATGACTGAATAAAATCTTAGATAGTTGATAACAAAATACTATTAGGCACTACAAAGTTAGGAATTGTTTCACGCTTATATGGCATGTAATCTGATTGCAATCATTGTCAAATTTAAGTTATACAAATAGATCTTGCTCAGCTTGTACTTTTTGATCCTTGTAGGAATTTTATGATAACCCACTTTTGTGTTTGGTTTTCAATGTGAACAGGTATCAAGTTGAGGTTGCTGGCTATTATTCACAATTGTTGTTTTGATTTATCTCATAGTACATCACTGCACTTTTTTGTTGCGCATTGTACATTTCGCACCGGTTTGGTGATACATGTTGCAATAAAACCCATTGATAAAATGTTTTCATGTGTTTTGTTAATAGCATTAAAATTAAAAAAACTCAAAGTTTTCATCTCGACTTTTATGATCGAAAACAAATGCACAAAGATGTTTCTTACAAATGCGCGTATACTGGCATATAACGGTACAGCCAATAATGAATTATATTTCCTGCATAGTGTACAGTAAGTAACTATGTAACTAAGTAAATAACTAAGAAAATTTATTTCTGCAAAAAGTATACATATATCAATATTTCGGGTGAATAATGGGAAGCATGGTTTTCAATTTAGAGACCCTAATTTATCATCAGAATGCATAGAATATTTAGCTGCAGCTTAGATAAGCACAGTGGTGCAAAGCGAAACCCATCAGTGTTCTAATCAGTATGTTGATAAAGGCAACATAGCCGAAGAAAATTACCCATGATGCACTGATATATTGGTATATTGTATACGGCCATAACCTTTGCACGTAACTGTACTTCAAACAAGGCATTGTGGGTCTAAATACCACTATAGTAAAAATGGTTTGTCTTGATATGACCTGCATGTCCCTGCTATTATGAGTTAATAAGTCAAGAACATCGGTACTTGGTTAACGACCTTGTGTACCCTTCTATTTAAATTGATTGCTCATGCTATCTGCTAGGAAGGGTCATTCTCTATTCAATTACAATATAATTAGAGACGTACCGAGATGTATAAGTGTTTTTAAAAATGTTCAGTAAATAATATTAGCTATCAACTGTGTTATACACTACTAATTAAAAATCATTAGAAGCAAACCAAAGATTTGCAATGAAAACTTTTTAACTTTTGATTTTTTACACATAGTTAGTACAATAAAACAAAATGTCAAACTAACATTCAAAATAATGCAACATCTCACTTCATCCTGCAACAATGTAAAGCATTTTAACACGGCATTAATTCAAGGTGAGTTGATAGAATAATAGTGATTCTATTTCGTCATCATTCAGCGAAGGAATCACATGAGATAGCACATACCAATCCCAGAAGTCAATGCGTTTACCTATCCCGTCCATGGCGGACGCGTGTTTTTGACACACGAATTATCTACTACTATTTACCAAAATAAGTTATATAAACACTGCAGAAACAAAGAAAACAAGTTATATCGAAACAATGAACAGTCCACAGGACGAAAGCGATATAACAGGTCATACAAAAAGGTCTAAATCGACCGTGACCATCACAAAACCGAACGAAGATAATAGCAGTGAACCCACAGGGAATTCAACTGCCAAAATGAAAGAAAACGTGATGCTGGAGACAATCTCTGAAGGCCCACGGGGCGGAAAGAGAGCAAAAAAGACTGTCACAGTCACTAAGGATCGTAATGATGCGAGCGGCGAAAGCCTCATAGTCAAAGGACTCGAGGAGCTTAAAGAAATGCAACAACAGTCAATCGCATCAATGAAATCTATGGCAGAAGCTATAGTTGAACGATTGGAAAAAACTCCTCCAGCTAGTTGCTCTTCTAAAAGGAAGAGAGACGAGATGAGCGACTCCGAACCAGATCTCGACAGCGAAGACGAAGGAGCAGTCGTTCAAAATGGCGGCGGCTCAGAAATGGCGGGAAATGCCATTGATGTCAACAAGGAGGTCGACGACCTCTTAAACACTGACCCAAAACTACAAAAAGGAAAAGAAGACGACCTTCTTCAGGAGTTAGCAAAACTTTATGAGTCAGAAGGGTCAGTATCTGACCCACTTAGCAATGCCAAACTGGCAAATTTGGTCGATAAAATGGTCAAGACCAGCTTGTCAGAGGAGCAACTTAAAGAGAAGCATGCTAAATATAATCGACCACAGAATTGTGAAAACCTTATTGGTACAAGGGTTAATCCAGAAATATGGAGCAAAATCAGGTCTAATACAAAGACCAAAGATCTAAAGATGCAAAAGTTGGAAACTAGCTTGATAAAAAGCATGCTGCCTACATTACAACTAGCTGACAAGCTACTGGATTTAAAGATGAATGACAAGCCAGCTTCTAAAACAGAAGTATGCGAATTCTTGGCTTTAGCACTAGACTCACTGACCCTCATGGGACACTCAGTGAATGAAATAAATCTCCAAAGGAGAGATTTAATTCAGCCAGATTTAAATGATCAGTTCAGGCAGCTATGTGGCACACAAACCCCTATTTCAAAGTTGTTATTCGGGGATGACTTACCAAAGTCAGTGAAAGAGATAAATGAGACTAACAGAGTGGGACAGCGAGTGTCTTACAAAAAGAACTACTCAACCTACTCTAAGTATGGCCAATACAAAAGAGACAGGCCCTCAACTTCACAAGGAAAGTCTTTTTTATACAAAAGTCAAGGGCGGGGAAAGAGACCAGCCCATCAGTACCCCAAAAAGGGGGAAAAGCAAAACCGATAGATCCAGTTGATAATGATCAGCAACTCCAGGTTAGTAAAATAAACAGTGTTAATAATGAAAAACCCTTACCCATTAAACATGAGGCAGGGAAACTGAAACACTGTGTACAATCCTGGCAAAAACTGACTTCAGATTTTTATATTCTGAACATTGTAAGAGGGCTAAAAATTGATTTTGAAGCCCAGCCTAGGCAGTTTTTTGTACCTCGGTCATACAATTTTAATGAGGCTGAAATAGCTGTCATCAATGCTAAAATTCAGGAATTTTTAGAAGCAGGAATAATTGAACCTGCGACACATACACATGATGAATATATTTCAAACATCTTTATCCGACAAAAGAAAAGTGGCAACTATAGACTAATTTTGAACCTTAAAGGTTTAAATGAATCTATTGAGTATCACCATTTTAAGATGGAGAACCTCAAAAGTGCTATCACTTTAATGAAACCAAATTGTTATATGGCCACACTTGATTTGAAAGATGCCTACTACTCTGTATCGATTAACAACAGTGAGAGAAAATATTTAAGATTTATTTGGAACAAACAATTGTTTCAGTTTACCTGTCTCCCAAATGGCCTGAGTTGTGCGCCAAGATTATTTACAAAATTGATGAAACCTGTGTACTCATATTTGAGATGCAAGGGTTGGGAGAATGTCGGATACATTGATGATACGTACCTGCAAGGGAGTGATTCTCAGGAATGTGAGAACAATATTTCAGAAACAGTAACACTATTTAAAGAATTGGGTTTTAGTTTAAATGAAACTAAGTCAGATCTCACTCCCAGACAGACAGTGAAATTCTTGGGGTTTTATCTAAATTCAGTCAAAATGACAGTATCCATTACACCTGAAAAGGCAAATAAAATACTGATAAAATCACAAAAAATTTAAGAAAAAGCTTCTCCTTCAATAAGAGATGTATCAGAGTTAATAGGACTTATGGTTGCAAGTTTCCCAGGTGTCATGTATGGTCCCCTTTACTACCGGCAACTTGAAATGGAAAAGACCACTGCATTAAAACAGAATAAAGGGGATTATAATGCAAATATGAAATTGACAGAAAATGGGAAGCTTGACATTAAATGGTGGATAGAAAATATCACCAATACTTACAATGTAGTCACACATGGGAATTGTGAAACTACCATTTATTCAGATGCATCCCTTACTGGTTGGGGAGGGGTGTTGGACAATACCTCTTCAGGAGGAAAATGGTCAGAAATAGAAGCTGACAACCACATAAATTACTTGGAAATACTAGCATGTTTTTTAACTTTAAAAACATTTTGCCCTCATATGAGCCACTGTCATATCAAAGCAATGATAGATAACACAACAGCCATATCTTATGTAAACAATATGGGGGGTAAGACACCTAAGTGTAACAAAATTTCCAAGGAGTTGTGGGAATGGTGTGCAGAGCGGAGCATATGGGTTACTGCTGTTCATATTCCAGGAAAAGAAAACTATTTAGCCGATAAAGAGTCTAGGGCTAAAAATAGGGATGTAGAATGGAAGTTGGATTGTGAGATATTTCAACTGATAGTTTTCTACTGGTATAAACCTTCAGTAGATCTTTTTGCATCTCGTTTAAACTACCAAATGAAACCATTTGTGTCCTGGAAACCAGACCCAGAGGCAATAGCATTTGATGCCTTTGTGCTAGACTGGTCAATGTACAATCAATTTTATGCATTTCCTCCATTTTCTCTCATTAACAGAGTGTTACAGAAAATAGAACAAGATCAAACTCAAGGGATAGTTGTGGTTCCTCTGTGGAAAACCCAGGTATGGTTCCCAAGGCTGCTACATCTATTAATAGACATACCACTGATCCTACCAAAAACCAAGACAATGTTAATTCTACCATCAAACCCAAAGGAGGTACATCCATTGAACAAAAAATTAACTCTTCTGGCATGCAAACTATCAGGAATTCCCTTGCAAGCCGAGGAATTTCGAAGAAAGCTTCAAAAATCATCATGCAATCATGGAGGACAGGCACAAAACAGCAATACTCAGTCTATCTCAGGAAATGGTGTTCATTTTGTAGTTCAAGGAGCATTGATCCATACAAAGCAGATATAGCTGAAGCCTTAGATTTCATGGCAGAGTTATTTGAACATGGTTTAGGATACAGTGCCATGAACACTGTTCGATCAGCATTATCCCAAATATTACAAACACCAAATGGAGTTGCATTCGGAGAACTACCGTTAGTTAAACAGTTTATGAAAGGAGTTTTTCAAGAAAAACCATCCCTACCAAGATACAATGTAACATGGGATGCTTCTATATTGTTAAATTATCTGAAAACTTTGTCTCCTGTTACCAGTTTATCACTTAAAATGTTGACTTTCAAGTTAGCCACCCTGATGGGCATCTTTGTCTGCCCAGAGAATTCAGACCTTGCGGCACTTGGACTTAAGAAACATGTATCTTACACTCAACATGGTAAAATTCTCAGTTGGAGATGTGTTAAAACAAACTAGACCAGGAAAACATCTCAACGAGCTGGAGTTTCCGGCATATCCAACAGATCCTAGATTGAGCACAGTCCAAGTAATCAATGAATATATTACACGAACTAAACCACTGCGGGGTACGGTTACAGTTCTATTTATTACCACTGTTAAACCTTATAAAGTAGCTTCAAAAAACACAATATCGCGTTGGATTAAGACCACCTTAAAGCTAGCAGGGATTGACCTGTCAAGGTTCAAGCCTCACAGTATAAGATCTGCAGCAGTAAGCACTGCCACTCAAATCCAGGTTCCTACAGAAACTATTCTGAAAACTGCAGGCTGGTCAAGTCACTGCACATTTGCAAAGTACTATAAGAAGCCAGTTAGGCAACAAGGGGAACTAGCTAAAGCTCTTCTAGATTCAGCATCTTGATGTTTATGTTATTGATCATGTTTAATTACAAATACAGTTTGAATAACCCTACTGGGACTATTCTCACAAATGCTGACTCTGAACTTCTCATGTGATTCCTTCGCTGAATGATGACGAAATAGAATTGAGAATTAAACGAGACTTACCTGTAAGTTGAAGCTTGATGGTAATTCTATTGAGTCATCAGGAAGCGAAAAGGGATCACATGCCCTCCCTTGTCAGAATCCCTACCCAATACATGCATGTGATCCACAGCATTTGTTCGCCTCTGAATATTGACTTCTGGGATTGGTATGTGCTATCTCATGTGATCCCTTTTCGCTTCCTGATGACTCAATAGAATTACCATCAAACTTCAACTTACAGGTAAGTCTCGTTTAATTCTCAATTAAATCATACTATGTTTTTGAGGATGCTTATCAAATCGATGTAGAGGCACTCGGCTTGACTTACATCAACCCCCATGCAAAGACTGTTTTCTCTCATTACCATTTGGACCAGCTCTTGAAAGGCTTGTGTGTAATCATTCACAGGAATCTCGCATCAAATATCGTTTACGGCATTCATGTCGTCCTGTGAAACTGGCTGGAGATAATTGATACTGTCAAATGCCTCTGCAATGAAGTAATTGATATCTGGTCGGCCACTTGGAGAATAAGCATTTGAAGAAGGGCGTATTTTATGCTAATTCCAATGTTTTGCGACTCAATGTAATTCATCTCTAAGTAAAGGCATGTAACAAAACTTTAAACATTCAACATAGATAGGGTCGGTCTCGTCATACAGACCTTGATCTCGCAAGTCTTTAAAGTATTTCATCCAAAAGTCGCTCTCAGATTTCCGAAGAAATGACCACCACCCTTCGATTCGTTGATTTGATGTTGACTTTCCATACAAAAAACTTTTCTCTCCAGCAAACTCATCATTAGCCTCACGTCTGAAAAAGGGCTGCATAGCGGCAACATTGACATTTTCCGTCCCAGCATCACTGCGACAACGGTAAGGTACCCCACCAACTTGTGTGATGCAGTCGTAGAAGTATGTAGCTATAATAGAGGGATTATTATTTGAATGACCTACCTCAAGCCACATAATTCTACGACTAAAGCTGTCTATCGCTCCATGAATACAAAACCCATACGGTTTAAGTTTGTCATATCCATCAATATGCCACACATAATTTGGCCCTTTCGTGAAATATTTGCGTCTCTTTAATTTATGATGAGCACGAAGACTAACTCCATCTGGATCAAGTGTTGACAGAATTGTACGTACTACCTCTTTGCTTGTGACAATATCATAGTCTAGCCGAAGTCTCTGGTACATTAGCCTATATCCTAATAGACTACCGGATTTTTTAAGTTCTTGCTCTATCGCTGCAACAATTTTGCAAGGATCACTCTGACATTTACGTCTTCTCAAGCCCTTTCTTGATAGAATTCGTTTTAGATGACGAATACTTAATTCAATGCCATGGTAAAGGAATAAGTATGCTAAAATCTCTGAGTAATCCAAACCGAGTCGAAAATATTGCTCAATGACAACATTCCTGTCAACAGACCCCTTTTGTAGGGCTGGAAGATAAGGAGGAAGTACACAAAAAACATGCGGTAAGAACATAAACCAAACAATGAGTTTGGCCGCCATCTTGTGGTATCCAAACACCGTTCCCTAGAGACATGTCATTCCATTGCCATGGAAACAAGGTTGCAAGGTGTCAAATTTATTGGAAAATAATAAATAAATATGAGCTGAAACGAATGTTGAGTTATAACTCGAAATTTTCAGTTAAAACACGAAATGTTGAGTTATAACACGAAATGTTGAGTTATAACACGAAATGTTGAGTTATAACACGAAATGTTGAGTTATAACTCGTCAGCCACCGTATCTTATAGATCTGATATGAATATGATATGATTATTTTTAATATTAAAAAAGAATAAGCTTAAATAATTTATTATGCTGGACGAGTAAGCCATTACTTTTAAACAACATAAAAGTTTTACTTTGCAGATGTCTTTCTATGGCCTAATTTGTTTATTTATTTACAAAATGTGTTGCTCTTATAAATAGATTTGCAAGTTGAAGAGCCATCACCCAGCCAGTTTTACAAAGCATGTTGTTCTGTTCATACAGCAGTAGAAAAAAATAATGAAATGGAGCAGATGAGAGAAAGGAACATGGAGCTGGAAAGTCAAATAAGAGATTTAAAAAAACTGCAAACTACAAATGAAATGTCAAAAGCTCTTGTTGACAAACAAAGCGAAGTTATTGGATTATACAAAGACTTAAATTCCCTCTTGCATCCAAGGTGCATTGCAGCCGTTTGTTTGTGTTTTGAAATTATCTATTGTTAAAAGTCGCTTTCTTATTGGTTAGAAAACCGATCCCGCAATACGGGCTACTCACGGGTTTTTCACGTTGTTCGATTCAGGCTGTCAAGCTCGAAGACTTCGAAGTGTTTGCGGTTTCGTGTACTAAAAAATTATATTATGCATGGAATCCGAAACGTTAACGTCCATGGATATTACTATAGAAGGTCAGGATGACGACGTGAATGAATACGGTTCAAAAAATGTTTACATAAACATTAATACAATCAAGAATATACTGTTTAATTTTGATTGCTTTGCCGAGTGTTGTTTAAAAATCCATTTCACTATGACAAACACCGTTTCGGATTATAACAGCAGTTGAGTCTTCATTCCTTGTATCAACACGATCATTGACACGATGCAGTAGGACTACCATAAATACGCTACTATCTGACTATCGGTGGTTCTTTCGAATCCAACTTCGATTTTTCTCTCCCTGAATAGTTCGAACACAGAGCTTTTGATCCTTAGACTTGGGTCGCCCGGGAAGACGAGGCCTTCAACGACGTCGGGTCGACATTTAGATCAAAAATATGTATAAAAATGGTCGGAACGACTAAAATATTATCCCAGAAAGCTTAACTAGATATTAAATTATACGATTTTAAAAAGAAATTATGAAAATTAACTCTTTTAACTAACGATGGAAACGGATTCTATAAGATTTTGCTATTCTACACAAAAAATGGTATTTTCCGTATGTGAGAAAATCATCGAAGCGCGCAATGCATCTTGGATGCAAGAGGGGCTTTAACAGATACAGGCTCTTTCCTTGGTGGAATGTTATCATTGTCAGAAAGGACAGCCATCAAAGATGAAGTCACAAAAGCAAAACAGTTATTCAGCCTTGGGTTTAGGAAAGAGGACAAGGACTTAATAACTTTGTTTGACCAATGCCTATTTTCCCGTCTATTGCAAACAATGAAGAAGGAATGCCCAACTATTATCAGCATTTTGGAACAACTGGTTCTTTCTCCAAATGCATCTCGGAACGCAAACAAAACCATTCCCATGAAAATGAAGGCAGCTGTCCATCTCCTTGGATCACTACTTGATGTCCGTGATCAGCGCAGTGGGAATGATATTCCAGTCCTTTTTGGCATGTTACGCCTTTGTTATGGAGCAGGCCCTTCTCTAATTACAATTCTACAAACTTTGGGGTTATCAGAATCATTTACAACATTGTAAATAACAGTATTTTCTTAATAGAAAGATATGTATGATATTACGATTGTAAAAGGACACAATTTGTTTTCTGTTTTCTGTGGACCCAGTGGGTAAGGCTGAGGCTGGCATGCAAGAGGTCACTGGTTCAAATTCAGTCTTGGGTTGATTTTTTGTTGTTGTGCCCATTTACATGTACACTGGTAGTATTATACATATAGTTCTATTATTTCAAATTAACTTACAATACCTAAAATTATGTTTTTAGTACAGTGTCTTGTATTAACTAACGTACAAGTGATTTACCTTCTGAGGCTATTTAAACAAGCCTACCTATAATGAAAACATGTTTGAAAATGACCATTACATTAGATTTAACAAAATTAATGCCTCTAAATAATGTAAAAAATAAGAACCCCTCATTTAACTCCAAACTCACATTTCCCATATAGTCTGAAAATGGATGAAGGATATGGGTATTGTGTGAGTAATTTTTTATGCTCTCTTTTGTAATTGTCATATCCTTTTTTGTTTCAGAACTAGTATTTTGAAACGGCAGTTGGAGACGTACAAAGAAATAATATCAAAAAGAGTCTCACTTGATATTCCTGTGATCACCTAACAGGACAATATGCAGCTTATGAGGACGTGGTTGCGCCACCTTAGACTGTCGAAACTACAAAAAGAGAAATTGAAACAGAACAAAATGTGTGACTTTACTGTTAGAGGTTGGAGGGTAGCAGATGAAAATGGAATAGAAAGATTATTCAAAAACAAAGAGACAGCCATTGATCCACAGAAAGATATCAAAACCCTCAAATATGAAGACATTCTCATTGGTATGATTATATGACATAAGTGAACAACTATATGTCCATTATCATCAACTGGAACACAATTAATTGTCATAATGTTGTTTTTCAGAGTCCAACCCAGATCATTTTGCCGCATGGATGGATTTCAAAGATAGGAATCTCCTCACTAAATTAAACATTGGCCTTAACCTGATAGACCTAACTGCTGACCAGGTACAAAGTGCCTCAAGTGAAGATCTCCAAAAGGTTGCAGCAAAAGCAGAAGAAGTTAAAAAGAACAGAAAGTATGACATTAAAATCCCTGACATCACGGAAGAATTTCCTAGTCAAGGAAAAAAAGCTTCCAAAGTTTATCCTCTACCTATTTCAAATGAAAATCAATGTACAATTCTTGGTGTTGCTAGTAATTTAGATATATTCACAGATGAATTTGGTTTTAAAATTGTCAATAACAAAAAATTATCAGTGCCGATCACAAGGATTAGTAAGAATTATGATCTTGAGATGGCATATAAGAGGTATGCATTTTTGCAGTCCTACAAAAGGCACAAGGAAACACAGAAAGAGTATGACAGTATTCTAAGTGGACAAGAAATGAATGAATGTAATGAAGTAGAGAGTGAAGAGGGCTTTGACCAGACTGTTACACGTTTTGAGGCAAGTGACAGTAGTGAGGATGACAACAGTGACTAATATCTGATAATAATGAAAGTCCATATCTATTACATAAATAAATTGTAATAGATAAATGTTTAGAATGTAACATAGAGCGAGCAAACACTTAATCGTTGGAATAAGATCAACATTTTTACTAACAAATAGTTCTTATATTTAGTGGCTATCACTCAACCAGAACAGTCTAAGAAAAGACATTGAAATACAAAGGAGACAATACTTCATTACAGCTTTACTTGTCTAAAATAGTCACTAATAGTCACTAAATAAGAACTATTAGACAGTAAAAAAAAGAATAGATTTTATGTCATGGATTAGTTAAGTGTTACACTCTATGTATTTCAAATAAAGTATAAAGTAAAACTTGTGATTGTCATGTTCCATTTGTATCCACCTGTACTTAATATCCATAATTAATGTTCGGCTATGTGCAAAGTTATTGCCACAAAGATATGACCCCCTTTTAGGATTTGTTATCATATAATGAAATGATTTTTTTGTTAAAATAGATTACAAGGGATAATTTCAGTGTTCACAAAAATATGACCCCCTTTTAAGATTTGTTATCATATAGTGAAATGATTTTTTTTTTTTTGTAAAAACAAATTACAAGGGATAATTTCAGTGTTGTAAGAAAAACAAAAAGTGTAACGATTTTATTCTGTAAACGTCGCCAGTAATGAGTTTGGGCTTCCTGTGGCGGCAAAAGTTGAAGACTAGACACTAATTTACTGTGCGCGTGCATATAATTGGTCGCGCGGAAAGTTGTCAACAAATCACTGTCAAAATGTCAGAGCTAACTTGGGAGTATTTAAAGAAAAATGTAGGATTAACTGATGTCAATTTAGAAATGGACCGGAGATGAAGAGATACCTACGAAAACAGGTAGAGCGTGAATTTCAAATTTCAAGTAACGGTTGTTTCTGGCGCCTTTCAAAGACGAATTTGATCACGTGATATACCATTACGAAATACAAGTTGAACGCACGTAACAACATTCCTTTACGCGGTGTCAACATGAACCAAGTTAGTAAATCAGGAAGAACTTATTGTTCGGGGAAAGCAATTGGTGAAGAGTTACGTACTAATATTATTGATAGTATGATAGCTGACGGAGGAGACCCCATCTACAGTTTTTTTTCCAGGAAAGTTCAGCGATGTTGCAATGCGTTTTAGCGTTACCTCGCAATTTGTTTCCAAATTATGTACGTACGTTTTGCTCCACTGGTGAACACTTGCCAAAGAAACGAAAATCGGGGAATCCTTCTCATTTAAAGTATGATGATTTAGAATTGATTGAATTCTTAAAGAAAGACAGACCGTCGACATCGTATCAAGATATACAGGAAACTGTTGAAAACTATTGCAACATAGATGGCGGTACGTCTGTGTCCGCAATAGGTAATGCTGTGAGAAACAATCTTTCTGAAGGACATCAAACATGGAAACGATTAATGAAGCCATCGTCTGAAAAATTCACACCGGCGAACATTCATTACGCTGAACAATTCATCGACACCATAAGTAGAATTCCTCCGCAAAAACTGAAATTTTTTGACGAGGCAGGTGTAAACAGAGCAACTGGAAATCCAGTCTATGGACATTCTCTTCAAGGAAAACCAGCAATTGAAAAATTGAAATAATGCCTGGTGATAGTAGAGGTGCGAATATAACGTTAAATTTGCTGTGTGGTCTAGAGGGAGTTCTTTATGTGAACACAATTAATGGACCGTCTGACTCGATGGAGTTTTTGAACTTCTTTGCAGAAGCTGTTAAATCAACGTCTCTGCATCGACAACCAGTTATTGACTTTGGAGATTATATAATACTCGATAACTGTGCTACTCATCGGTATGAAAGCGGTAATACTTTGCAGAGGTGGTTGATGCAAATGGGAGTTAATTTGATTTTTACACCGTCTCGTTCTACGGAATTCAATGCAGCAGAATATGTGTTTAATAAGCTGAAAATTGTTTTGAAAAGCAGCAGGTTTTGTGCTACAATACAACAGAATGTACATGTTGCAGTGTATGAAGCACTTGATTCAATTTCATCTGATGACATGTTTAGATTTTTTAGCAAGCTTTTATAACTAATAGATCTGTTGTTGATTTCAAGTTGTCGCGACGTAATTAACGTATTGTGAAAATTTCCTCAAATAAAGATTTATATTACAAATTGCAAAAATTAAAAAGATTTGTCAAATTAAAACATATTCTGAAAGGATTAATTTTGTTTCTTTTACTTTTGTCAATAAAAGTAGATATACTGGAAACTGTCAGATGCGTCGCGCGGTATCTAAACAGGAGAATTATTTGAAAAATATTTGCATTGCGAAAAAACTCAAAAAAAGATTAAGCCAAATAAATAAATCAACATTTCCTTTGAAGGTTTATTTACTTTACTTTTAAACTGTTCAACATGGTTTTACATTCAATGGTTAAAGCATAATGTAAACATTTTCATAGACAGTGAATTATGATTTTATTATAGTCTGTTTTGAATTTCTACCTATAAACCATAGTTAATAGTTAACTATGTATAAACAAACACAAAACAAGCAACTTTCTCTAGAATTGATCAATAGTGTCCATATATTGAGATTTATTGGCTATACGCACAGAAAGTAGGCGAGATTTAAAACTAAACATGAATTTCTGTTCAACTTTTAACGACCTAGTAGTTCTAGTAAACTCTAAACTTCGATCTACTAACTATGCTTCGACTTAACAACGAGGGAAGTGTTCACTGCACATTTCTATTAGTGTCTTGATTGGACGACGGCCATTTCATTCCTTTTAGGGAATGAAGGATTACCCGTTGCACTACGGCTACCTGTTGAAGGCTGGCTTAACTTGCTTTCGTAGATTTGCAATGCTTCAATGAGACTGACATCAACTGGGGGGATTTTTCCTTTGAAATGAGCTTCAAGCTTTTTTAGGTCCACGTTAACTTGTCGCCAGTTTTCGAATCCAAAAGAATTTGTATATCGCTGTGGACATTCTTTTATCAAACGTGATCTTATCGAGCTAGAAAATGAACTTTCAGCGCTTGTTTCGCAGCTAGCATATTTTTCATCTTTGCTAATGTTCTTCGTTGAGTCTGTAGAAGATTCAGTTTTTCTGACACAATGTCTTTTTCATTTTTGTGTTTATTTAAGTCGCCACTTAGCAGATAAACAAGCATGTCCTCTATATGGGCAGTTGGCTCTATTATGTCCTTCTCGTCGGTGGCAATTAGTACATGCAGGCTTCGTGTAATCTATATCAGACTTTTGACCATACAAATCACTCAGCTGCTCATAATCTCTCTCTGTTTGGACAACTTGTTGTTGAAGCTCAACGATTTCCATTTGTTTATCTTGTAGAAGTAGCTCTAGTGCAGACGAGTACTGATCAGTTGGCAAGTTTGATGCTGTTGATTTCGTTGTTGTACTTGTGTATTGTAACTGTTGTTTAGATGGAGACGGAGTACAAGCGTCTTTTGCAGTCAAATCGAGTGGGTTGTTTTCATCGTAGTCTAACTTTCGTTTGCTTGCAGTTGATTGCGACACATTACCAAATTTGTTGTCGGTTTCGCCCGTCTTTTGCGCCAATTCCCGCCGTTTTGAGAGAAGTATTTCTGGCGTGGTTTGAGGCTGCCAAGTAATCCTTATCTTTACTCTTCGAAATTCAGTTCCTTCGACATTTTTGGCACATCTCCAGACTTCTTGTAGGTAGTCATTTTCCCGTAGATGAACGAGAGTACCTTCGTCATCGTAGTACTGTACTCGTAGTTCAGAATCCGGAATGAAACCTAAAGCTTCTATCTTATCTCTGCTTCTGTCAAATAGTTGTCAGTACGAATGAGGTAAATTCTCGTTTGTAAAGAATATCGCTTGACATTTATCATCTTTAAAACCGATGTTGTAAAATAGTTTAACTTGAACAAGCGAAGAAGCCATATTGCGCTCCAAACTTACCGCGTAAAGGAATGTTGTCACGTGCGTTCAACTTGTATTTCGTAATGTTATATCACGTGATCAAATTCGTCTTTGAAAGGCGCCAGAAACAACCGTTACTTGAAATTTGAAATTCACGCTCTACCTGTTTTCGTAGTATCTTTAACACACTTCAGGATATAACTTCGGTCTACGATAACGACACAGGTCTTGCAGAACGCATCCAGACATTGAAACCATCGTGGGAGCCGGCTAACGATCAGTATGGACGTACCTTGCTTCATCTGGCTGCGTTTTCAGGGAACAAGAGGCTGGTAATGGGCTTGATTCACGCAGGAGCGCCAATAAATGTTAAAGACGGTATAGAGCAAACCCCTTTGACATTGGCTTTACACAAAGGACATACAAACACTGCAAAATTCCTAGTAGATGTTTCAACCGTAGATGATATCACGAGTGTAAGTGCTGCGGAAATCGCGAAAATGAAAGGAGACATAACTATTGAAAACCTCATAGTGGCCAAAGTGCAAAAATACGAGCTGCTATTGCATCTACATGGTTCTATAGTACAAGATGCGGATCATCTTCAAATGGAATGCGACATTAGCGAAGACTCGTCAAAACTACTAGGTTACAACTTCTCACATGCTCTTAACATCAATGTTGGAGATAAAAAAAAAACACTGATTTTCACAACCGTGAGTACATCAACGAGTCGATTGCAAGAATCGCGGGACAAGGAGGCATCTGGAGCGCGACTGAATATATTTTAAAGAAGCCCACTGTGAATCCGGCTTCCTTTAAGATGAAGTTTAAAGATAACAATTATAACAATAATGAGGAAGCTCTTGCGCATTACGACGACGGCCTTTCGATAGCAATGATTAAAAAGTTTCAAAATTCTGATTTTTTTCCCACTGAAGAAGAGCTTGAGGAATGCAAGAAAAGCAACAAATCACACAAAAAAGTATTACTAGAGAAACTCAAGGAATGGCTTTTACATCAGTCAAATGGTGATGCTGTTTTTTAGTATCATTCCACTTTTGTAAATGACTTGATGCTTATAAAAGATGGTGCAAAGAGTCGATTAGATATGGCAATGGTTTGTCAATGGAGGGAATGTGGATGCTCTGCCCATCCCTTTATGGTCAAATTGGAAAAATGAACTATCGCGATGAGGCATTCATCCAGTGTGTCAATGCTGTAGCACACCTACCACTAGCTTACCGAAAGATGTATCAGCAAAACAGATCAGTAAATGTTGATGGAAAACAAGGAAGGCAACTTGCTGGTGATGAATGGGTGGAAGATTTCCTAGTTCGCCCTGTGAAACAGTTTGCACATGCACAAAGTTCATTCTCAATGATTGAACTAATGTCTTGTAGGGTTAATCTACTGGAGATGAACAGAACAATGTATAAAAACCGTGAAGCATTTAACATACACAACACGAAAAAACATCAAAAGCCTAGTTCTATGTATGACAGCCTTAAAGTAGCACAATTTGCTCTTAGAGAGAATTGGTTTGCATCATTAGGACGAGAGGAAGTTAAGAAGTATTCAGATGCGCCAGTCCAACTAAAATACATTGACCCCTTGACTATGGGAAATAAAAAGGCCAAAGAAGAATTTATTTCAGTTCTCCACAGAAAATTTCCAAACCAAATGGTCTAAATATCAAACAAATAGTTATCCTTTAGATATATATAATATATATGTATACACCTATTTCAAAAATTGTTGTCGCAGTCGAAGCAACAGTCCACACCCTGAAGCCTACAAAGGATGTCGGTAATATGAAACTATTTTCTGATTTAATAAAGAAATATTTGTTTTATCATCTACCACTGCAACAACTTGTTATCGTCATATATATTTTGCAGGCGTTCCTCAGGGTACAAAACTTGGCCCTATACTATTTCTGATTATGATAAAATAATGACCTAGCAAGTAACTGCCCACTTGAATCAAGACATTGGATGTATGTCTATGATTACTATCTCACAAATATCTGACAGGAATGCTACATCAACCATTCAGGACGACCTCGATGCCATTTCCAGATGGGCTGCAAACAACAACATGCGCCTAAACCCCAAGAAATGCAAAGAACTAGCCATCTCCTTCCTACACAATCCTCCTGCAGCCCTATCTATGCCTTTAAGCGTGGACAACATTCCCCTCGAACGAGTAAACGATTTCAAGGTACTTGGTTTAACTGTGCAAAACGAACCTCAGATGGAACACCCATATTAGTAACACCACCACAAAGGCATCCAAAAGACTTCACATCCTTCGTGTTCTGCGGAAATCTGGAGTATCCACTCAAGACCTGGTTAAAATCTACACTGCCCTTATCCGTTCTATCCTGGAGTACTGCTGTCCAGTCTGGAGTACTTGCATCCCGTCGTACTTGTCTGACAAAACTGAGAAACTTCAACGCAGAGCCCTCCGTATTTTGTATCCTGAAATCACATATACAGAAGCACTAACAAGGACATCCCTTCCATGCCTCGACGAACGAAGAAATGTACTGTGCGCTCAAACGTTCGAGAACATCGCCAACAACCCATCTTCGCGCCTACATTCGATCCTGCAACCGACCAAAGCCGTTTCAAGCGGCCGTAGGCTACGTAATGCATCCCATATTTCTTTATTTAAATGTAGAACCGATAGATTTAAGAAAAGTTTTTTCCCTAGTGCTATTGCACCATTTAATAACAATCTATAGTATATGTCTAATAGTAGTAATTAAGGTGTTTCGATATAGTTTTTTTTTACCCCTACCAGTGCAAAACAAACGGCTAAAAAAAGAACTTTACTGAAGTCGTAGCCAAACGATTTTACGGCAGCTAGTTGCTAAAGGTTTGAAGTTTATGTGGTGGGTGTGTCATGGTAATCGGTTGTAATTTATGCATGTTATGGGGAAATCCTGAAAAACAGTTTTTTTGTTAAATCTCCAAATGTTTGCCATAGAATGATTACCGAAGTTAGGACGGTTATCGTGGAGTTATTGCCTAACCATTCTGAAAGTTTTGATGATTTTGATGTCGTCAATTTAAAATTACGAAGTCTTATTTCGGGAACATATGTTTTGAGCGCATTTCTAAACAACCAAACTAAAGACATTGCTAAAATTCGATTTTTTGTTGCACAACAGTCGATTTCACACCAGAGACTTCTTGTTATATCTTCGAATTCACTGACAAGTTTGATGTTATTTGCTCTTTCCTTTACAGAACTACAGCTACCCAAAGAGAACTGATATTTTGCAAGCAAATCTAAAAGTTTGGCGCCCGGAGTCAGACCATGTTTTCTCTAGATGTACTCCAAGAATTTCTTTTAAACGTTTTGAGTACAAAATTCAACCCTTTCTGATTCGGGCAGGATTAAATTCTGTTTGGATAGAAATTTTAGAACGAGCGCAAGAGCAGCTACAAAATTATATGTATTCGTTGAAGGAAATGTTGTCTCAAGTCAGATGTGGTGCGAGCGATTGTTTTGGTTCGGCTGTATTGTACTCTATAACAATAGTGGGATTAAGTTTTTTTTTTCGTGACTGCATTCGGTCACGATGTATTCGTAAAATACGGCGAATGGCAATCCGAAAGTAATTTTAAAAGCTTTGGAAGTGAGCTTTTAGGATGCATTTTATGAATGTTATTACAGAAGAGTTGAATTTCTTGTCTCTCGCCGTATTTTACGAATACAGCGCGACCTAATGCAGTCATGAAAAAAAAATATCCCTGGCTAAAAAAATTTTATTTCTCAAATATATATTTTCAATGATAAACTTTCAAATACAAAAAAAATATTTCCAAAAAGTTTTAATCCAAATGAGATAGAGCGCAAAACGTATTTTACGGCAAATCAAACAAAAACACAAAGGCGTCATAATCCTCTATAATCCCCTTTAGCGTGTCATGCGAGCTTCTGGCGTTTTCCCGGGAATATCTGGTGGAGCCTGGTACTAGTAATTTGCATACCTCTGTCACACGTCTCGACGTTTAGTTGCAACAACACACTTCCAAAGTTTATCATCGAAATCTATATATTTATACGTTAAAAGACCTTAAAATTATGTCCGAAGGAGAGAGAGAAAAGCAGTGGAGAGGTAGAAAGAGAAAAAAGGGTCCAAATAAGACATTTCTGAAAGAATTTGGCCGTCAAGATCAACAATCACTTGCGGAGAGCGACAAAGGCTCGTGGCTCGAGGAATGGCCTGATCAGGAAAAAGAAACTACCAAAAAAGCTGTTGGAGCTAGCCGATTAAAGATTAAAGGACTTGCTAGTCCTACAAGCAAAGATTCAGCGTCATCTGGTGAGTCATCTGATTTAAGTGACTCCGATAGTGAAGCGGATAAATCGTATCGGTCCATCGTCGACCGACGACCGATGCGTTATAAATGAAGAGCTGAAGAAAACAACTGTTTGTAAAATTTGCACAAATTCAAATGTTGAATTACAAAATGAATCGAGAATTGGTTTAGGCGAAGCATGGACTGCTGTGTGTCTAAATAAAGAGTGCGAGTCGCACATTTTGACAAAGTCTACCTTCCACACTACGCCAAAGAATGTTAACGGTCGTTTCTACGACGTGAACAGAGCCTTCGTTTTGGCATTACGAGTAATTGGTCGTGGGTACTCTGCTGCTGAGAAATTAAACAGTGTATTGAATATTCAGCACCCAGTTTATAAAACTCCTTGGTCTGAACACACCAAAGCCCTCGAGAAAGCAGCCCAAGAACTTTTAGAGGAAGAACTCTCGAATGCTTCCCTGGAAGTTAAACGCCTCAAAGTAGACAATGGCGATCTTACACTTAAAGAAGACGAAGACTTGTCTAGTTGTCTTGCTGACGCTGGAGTCTCAGTTGATGGCTCATGGAGCAGCCGAGGGTGGACAGCTCGAGATGGTATCATGGCAGTTGTGTCTATCGACACAGGAAAGGTTTTAGACGTATGCTACCTGTCAAACTCGTGCACTTTGTGTGGACAGAAGGAACGAGAACGACTAGATGGCAAGATCAGCAGAGTAGACTTTCTACAGTGGACCATCGATCATGAACCACAATGCTATCTTACCCACGAGGGCAGCTCACAGGTTAGTTTAGAGACTATTTGTCTCACAATAGTGTTATAATTCTCTTTTTATCCACCATTTTATTTACACTTACAGTATTCAATATTATTGTCTCTTTTAGTTTTGATATTTTAATCATGAAATTTGAAATTTATAATACTATTGCATGACATTTTAACATAAATAATTCCACAAATAAATAAAACATAAATAATTCCACAAGAAGTGACCATATTTGTTGTAATATCACTAAAAATATTTATTTCTGAATCATTACATAGTATAGATATGAAATGTTTATTCTTTAAAAACTATTATTTGACTAATTTGTCTATAGAATTTCTATATTTAGAATTTTGTGTGTATTTGTCTAAAAACAATGAATTTACAGTGCGACTCGCCGTACCGTAGTCACCTACAAAAACGCTTGATGAATTTTTGACATTATTTTGACATTTTTTCAACTCAATAGGACCAATTACAGACATCAAAGTATCTAAAGTCTCCGCCTCTGATCGATATTAACTCCGCCTCTCGATATAAACTCCGCCTCTCGATATAAACGTGTATCTGATTGGTCCGATTGAGATGAAAAAATGTCAAAATAATGTCAAAAATTCATCAAATGTTTTTGTAAGTGACTACGGTACGGCGAGTCGCACTGTAAGTAATAAAATTATAACATGTTGCTAGGAAGACAGAAGTTGTTCTTGAGTGCTCGAAAGTTCCTGGCTGTTTATCTTACAGTATTGAAGCAAGTGAACATTTTGTATTGCTTTTATAAAATTGTTTTAAGCTCTTTTGCAGAGCATGCTTCTGATATAAAAAGCTGTGTTTATATTTTATAAACAACTCCCAGGAATGTCATTTATTTTTCTACAATTTTCTAACTATTAAATTAATAAATACATGTGTGTTATGAAATGGACACCAGTGAACAAGACACATGGAAAATCCTATTCACATCAATTTCCTTCAAAAATAAATTCCTTGTATTTTTTTAAAATTTGTTTGAATGGCATCATATCAATTTTTCTTTTATAATGATTTCAGGCCATGGAGTCAGAGGGAGTCGGTAGGCTGTACTCTCGTTCCTTAGCCAAGCACAGATTGCGCTATATACCATTTGTTGGTGATGGTGACAGCAAATCTTACAGTGAGGTGACACGACTACAGCCATATGGCCCAACGGTATTCATCCCCAAAGAAGATTGTGTTTCTCATGTGACTAAAAGAATGGACACTGCACTCAGAAATCTTGTGAAAACATACAAAGGTAAAACTATTGCACCCTTCTATGGTATCAACATAAAGTATAAAAGGGGACATCATCTATCAAAAAAAAAAAAATGAAATTATAAAAATAAAAACAAAAAAAATATTAATTTTTTAAAAGGATACACCTAATTGCAAGAATGCTGTCCTGACTTTTGTAATTTAGTTTGAACTTCAGCTTGAGTGATCTTCTTTTGTCTTTCAATTAATTCCTTTCCCACTAAATTACAAAAGTCAGGACAGCGTTCTTGCAATTAGGTGTAAATTACAAAAGGAAAAATATATACAAAATGCTACAATAGACATCTTATGAGATTCTTAAACAAACATGAATATCAAATTATAAGTTAGCGCTATGAGTTAATAATTATAGATTGTAATATTATGATTACCGAGGAATATAGAACTACTGTTAGGAAATACATGTTAGTTGTCATAGAAGCATAAATTATAAACTTTTACAAAGCTGTTGATTTTCGACATACTTTTAGAAATAGTTGCTTTTGTTAAATGAGACAATGCCAAATTATACCACCATGCATTCATTATAGTTTGTTTGCATAAATGACATACTATGCTTCAATGTAGTCAATGCATGCGCATAGTTACTTAAATAAGTCCCACAAGTGTTAAAGTATGGACTTGTGTGTAGTAAAGGGTCCTTTATTTTTAGAATTTTCAACTGGATCGAAAAGATCTCGATGATTGTTATAATGAAGGACCATTGAGGGATAGTCTCAGGCTGCAATTTCCTCATGCATACAACATGAGGAAAATTTAGAGGACAAAGAAATCCTTTGTCTTTTACTAAATTTCCCTCTATATAATTTATGCAAGGGAAATTTAGTAAAAGACAAAAGATTTCTTTGTCCTCAAAATTCTTAAAATAAAGGACCCTTTACTACACACAAGTCCATACTCTAACACTTGTGGGACTCATTAAGTAACTATGCGCATGCGTTGACTACATTGAAGTATAGTATGTCATGCGTGTTTAATATTTATTTATAATATTACAATCTAATACCATGGCACAAGGGAAATTAGTGATTAAATTTAATCACTAATTTCCCTCGTGCCATGGTATTACTTATAACAAATAGGAATATAGTTTGTAATCAAACAATAAATAAATGACCAACATAATCCTCTTGTACGAAAAAGTTTCACAAAAGTATCTATACTTTTGTGAGACTTTTTCGTAGGTTAATCTTTAAAAAAAGATTTAGAGACAAATCATGTTTCAATCAGTATAGCTTTTCTTTCCAAAATCAATGCTTTTCTCAAGGGCTACAACTAATGTGACACTGGAGCACATAGCGCTTAATAATAAATAGAAGTTAATTTAGGATTAGCTAAAACTCAACTAGGACAATTCAAGGTACAAAAAGTATAATGTGGTCTCTGGTAGAGTGAAGACAACTATAAGTCACTAAATGACAACTTTTTTGTTAGTGTATTAATTTGATTTCATTTTGTTACATGCTTAGTAATGACATTGAATGTTTCAGGGAAGAAACTTGAGGATGGTCTTGGACTAAGTGGGAAAGGCAGGCTTACCATAACCAGAATAGACACAATTCAAAGCTTCTATGGTAAGGCAATACGAGACAACAAGGGTAGTGCTTCTGACATGGCAAAAGCCACACATGCCATATTAAAGCACTACTCAAGTAGCCCTGACAACCCTTGCCATGATGATTGCCCTAAGGGTGCTTCTTCCTGGTGTAGCTACAATAGAGACAAAGCTACTGCCAGCAACCAACATGTTCCTATAAAAAATCCTCTTCCTCCTGCTGTTGTGAAAGTGATGGAGCCTATCTTCAACCGACTTGGAGACAAGCACTTTCTTGTGGGGTCCGAGAAGTGCCTCACACAAAATACCAATGAAAGCCTCCATCATGTAATCTGGAGCATGGCACCCAAGGAGCAATACACATCTCAACAAGAAGTAAGTCTTGCAGTTGCTTTGGGTGTCTTGATTTTCAATAATGGATTTGAAACAACTATGGAGAAATTAATGGAAAAGACCAGTCTTCCTTTTCAGCCCTGTATGGTTAGTACTTGGGAAACAATTGACCACAAAAGAATGCTCTGTTCATATTACAAGAGTAAAGAAGATGTTAAAAAAAAGCTCAATAGGAGAAAGAGAGAGAAAGCAAAGAAACAGGATGCCTTTGTACATGATGAAGGAGTATCTTATAGCTCGCAGAAATTTTATGCTACCAGTTCAGCTACAAAAAGGAAATAAACATTATAAAGAAATCTATATGGACAGAATGACATTGAATAAAGCATATTTAACAATTAGACCCGAATCCCGAATGGGCTACAGGTCAATAGCCCATGAGGCCAAGTCTTTGAGGCCAAGTGGGCTATTGACCCAGTAGCCCATGAAAACTAGAGGTCTAATTGTTTTAGTATCCAACAACTTATTGGTCAAACTTAAAAGGAAATAATAGTAACAACAAAGTACTAAAACTAAAAAACTAAAACATTTTGTAAAGTAATTTTGACTTGAAGAGCGCACGCTACTGACCTACACATTGATTAGCCATTGTTTTGGTTTCTCAAAACTGGCGCTATCACCCAATACCCTATGGTTGAGTAGGCATTGAGACCGCGTGATTTGGGATAGACCATAAGTTGTTAGATACTAATATAATATATTTTGGATATATCATATCACTTCATACCACAGATACTAACTACTAACTACACTCTGGTTGGCTGGCTACTGTGTACATATCAGAGGATAGAGACATGCTTAGCCTATTGTAAAATAATTGTTTCTCCAGTAAGTGGTTTTATCACTGCTATTTTAGAATGACTTGTAAATAAAGGTTATTATTAAATTCAAAAATGTTTTACATTCACTTGTGTCTATCTATATACTGTGATATAAATAATCTGACAGCTTTTGATCACTCGAGAAGTAAAAAAATCACACTGATATATACAACTGCATGTTTATTCACAACTTCTCTCTTGCTCTACAGCTCCAATTATGTTTATATCACATGTATATAGTAGACACATGAGCATCTTTAATAGTGGAAGTACACACAGTTTGACTGGGAAATTTTTATTATTAATTTGTTGATTCAATAACTTTACACATAAATTTCTAGTACAATATATTTGTTGTAAAGAGTTTTAGAATTTTCAATACAAAGCATTTCTTTGTAATGGTCAGCAAAGTAGTCCTGATCATCACAACATAAACATTTTTTTCTCTATAATTTATAATACAAAAGCTTTATGTTCAATGGTAGTGGCCCTGATTATCACATAAACAATCAAGGAGTTTAAGGAGTAGCACGAACCCTGTGTTCGTTATAAGTGTTATGTTTATTATGTTTATAGTGAGTCATTGATGTTAATCCATTGTTCAGTGTATTTAATGTTGAGTACTGTTTTTGTTATTGAACCTGCACTTCGGGAATCCAACCTTATGACTAACAATGGATAGTGATTTCAACATATCTATTAACGTTCGAGGGCTAAGAGAGTACTGTAAAAATATAAAAATGTTTAACTGGATAACTAAACACAGCGGAAAGAACGGAATAACCTTTATACAAGAAACTCACAGTACAGAAGATATTACTTTGGAGTGGTCAAAAAGAACAAGAGGCAAATTAGTGATGTCCCATGGGACTTCGAAGTCCAAAGGTATGGCAATATTATTCGGTGCAAAATTAGACTACCTAATCAAAGAAGAAAAAATAGACTCATCGGGGAGATTTGTGATCACGTGGTGTGAAATACAAGATAGCAATTTTCGTTTGATAAACACTTATTTTCCTAATTTAGAAAACGAACAAGTAGCATTTATAAAAGAAATCTCTACACATATTGAAGAAATAAATTATCCTATCGGTACACACATTGTATGGTATGGTGGCCCTGAAGTGCCATCTACTTTTTTACACTTTACTACAAAACAGAGAATGAAAGGCACAACGGCTAACACGCCAGACTTTGTAATATCCTTAAGACAAGGAGAACCTATTCTCGGTGGGCGCGTGACGTCACAAGAATATGCAAATTAGTTCGCCGCCATGCTGGTGTACAGAGGTCAACTTACTGCTTTAGTAACGCTTGCATTTTGTTTATAAATTATCATGAATTATGACAAAATTGACGACAAAATTGATACAAATGTTGACGAGGATCAGATTCCGGTTCTGTCTGATTATTTTAAAGCTTTAGAACCGACTATTAAGAAGAGATATCTTCAAAAAATCTTCATTATTGGCGTCGATCCTGTTACGATACCAAGTGATCAATGTGAATCGGAATGTCTACCTCCAATTGAATCGATGGATTTGGTTAGCTATTTAGTTCTAACCACAAGTTCCTACACTAAAGATCAGTTTAAAGCTTTTAAAAGTCTTGAAGCGTACAATCAGATGGTGTCGGGATTTGTAACTGGCGTTCAAGGTTGCATTGTAGCTGATAAATTTGTAGTTATCGCCAAAGTAAGGCATTCTCAAAGGATGAACGATCCCCTCGTGGATATCTGGATCATAGCTGGGAAAGATGGAGCGATATTGTCTTCGCACTGCCTTGGATGCAAAGCTGGTCAGTGCGAGGTATGTTCCCATGTGGCATGTGTTTTGTTTTATATTGAAGCTTTCATTCGCATACATGGCAAACTAGCTTGTACACAAGTCAAATGTACGTGGCTTCTTCCGACTTTCGTCAAGGAAGTTAGCTATGAAAGAGTGGAAAACATTAACTTTTCTTCAGCTCAAAAGCTCAAAAGAGAGTTGGATGATAAAATTGAAAAACTCGGGGATGACTATGATTCAATAAATGAAGTCAACAACGACTCAATGTCAACTGTGAAGTCAAGTGTGCCAACTGAGACTGAAATGAATGAGTTCTACACTGAACTTAATAAGTGTGAGACTAAGCCTGTGATTCTGTCCTTGATTAAACCCTTTTCTTCTAGCTTTGTAAGTGAAAGTGCTAAGATTGAAACAATCACCCAACTTTTTGACAAACAATATCTTGATTATGATTACCCTGATTTACTCACTGCCTGCAATAATGTAAGACTCAATCTAACTGAACAAGAAATCGACCAAATCGAAAAAGACACTCAACAACAAGCAAAATGTAGGAGCTTCTTCCGTCACAGAGCAGGAAGGATAGGAGCCTCACAAAGTGGAGCTGCTTGCAAGACTAATCCATATTCTCCCTCCCAATCACTGATCAAATCAACATGTTATCCTGATCTATTCAAGATTTCAAATGATGCTGTTATTCATGGATGCAAGTATGAAAAAGAGGCTTTGCTGCATTATGAAAATGAGATGAAAAAGCACCACAAAGATTTTAAAATAACACAGTGTGGGCTTGTTGTTAACAAAGAGCACCAATTTATCCATGCAACCCCTGATTTCCTTTGCTCGTGCTCTTGTTGTGGAGAAGGGTGTGGGGAAATCAAATGTCCAATATCTATCAAAGAAAATAACTTTCATGACTACATTTTGAAAAAGTCTTCATGTCTACAGAAAGTTGATGGTGTCTTCAAATTGAAGAGAGATCATAACTATTATTATCAAGTTCAACAGCAGTTGTTTACAGTCAATAGAGGGTATTGCGATTTTATTGTTTATTCTGTTGATGATCAGAAGCAAGGAGCCTTTGTTCAAGAAAGAATTGTGCAAGACAAAAAACACTGGGAAACTAATCTACAAATTCTTACCAAGTTTTGGTATACATGTATTTTGCCTGAAGTCCTCGGTCGTTGGTACACCAAAAGGTCTCTTCCAAAAGTGAATGATACATCAGGTCCAAGCAAAATTTGTTTTTGCAGGATGGATAAAGCTGACACAATTGTTACATGTTCTAACACAGATTGTCCATACTCAGAATTCCACCTATCATGTTTGTCTATTTCATCTCAGGATGACATACCAGCGAAATGGCTATGTCCTCATTGTCAAAGGCTGCAAAAATTCAAAAGAGGGAAAATGGCTTCAAGCACATTGTCACAAGTAGTAAGTAAAGCTATGTCTCTACCATCCATATGTGTTTGCAATAAAAAGGCAATAGCAGGAGAAAAGCTATTAGAATGTCATTCATCTAAGTGTTTAAGTGGAAGCTATTTTCATCTGGCCTGTTTGAACTACAAACGCTTACCAAACAACAGTCAGACCACATGGAAGTGTCCTGCATGTAAACAAATTCCATCTAAAAGTAGCTTCTCGATGCCTTCAGCTACTCATATGAGTACTAGACTACCAACAACTACAGCTACTCAGACTACTAGACTACCAACAACTACAGCTACTCATATGAGTACTAGACTACCAACACCTACAGCTACTCATATGAGTACTAGACTACCAACACCTACAGCTACTCATATGAGTACTAGACTACCAACACCTACAGCTACTCATATGAGTACTAGACTACCAACACCTACAGCTACTCATATGAGTACTAGACTACCAACACCTACAGCTACTCATATGAGTACTAGACTACCAACACCTACAGCTACTCATATGAGTACTAGACTACCAACACCTACAGCTACTCATATGAGTACTAGACTACCAACACCTACAGCTACTCAGACTACTAGACTACCAACAACTACAGCTACTCATATGAGTACTAGACTACCAACACCTACAGCTACTCAAGCTATTAGACTACCAACAACTACAGCTACTCATATGAGTACTAGACTACCAACACCAACACCTACAGCTACTCAGACTACTAGACTGCCAACAACTACAGCTATTCCTGGTCCTAGCAAAATCTCAACAATAGATTCCACAACTCCAATCATTACTGGAGTATATAACAGTGATGTATCAAAGAAAAACTCTCAAAAACTCCTTGGTGAACTTACTTCCAGTGACTTCGATATCATAGCTTCTCCAAATGAATGGTTAAATTGCTCAATTATACAGCAAGCACATGTACTACTTCAAAAAGTTAACCCATTTATTGAAGGATTTCAGAGACCAACATTAGGACCAACAAATAATTTTAACATTGTTAAGGGTGAATTTGTACAAATTCTTCATACTGGACATGATCACTGGGTTTGTGTCAGTAACATTGGATGCACCCCTGGAATGGTTAACTTATATGACAGTCTGTTTAATGACGTAATTGCAGATGAAATTGAAATACAAGTTGAAAACCTTATGTTTGACGCATATAAGGGATTGTCATTTATTTCAGTACAACAACAACATAATGGTAGTGATTGTGGTGTATTTTCAATTGCATTTGCTACTTGTTTAGTCTACGGAATTATGCCAGAAGATGTGGACTTTGTTATTCCACAGATGCGTCCCCACTTGTACAATTGTATCAAGAATGGTGAAATACTTCCTTTCCCAACTCTTTAGATTTAATAGTGACTAGAGTGCAAACAATATAACAGAGTGCAAACAATATAACCGTGCAACTTTTGTCCAACTAGCACTATTTTAGACAAAATGCTACAATCTTTTGCACAGTTATATTATTTGCACTCTACCATAATTGGATAAACATAAATAGTTGTGCACAATATATGTACTACATAGTAGCACTAAAATTATGCTAATTGTATTGTATAAACACTAAAGTGGTTTTCAAAGTAATAATTATCTATTCTATTAAAATTATCAATATATATATTTTTTTGAAATAATGAACTTCAATTTTAGTACACTTGAGTCTTGATCACAAATGATGTGTGAAATAATAGTGAGATACATAAGTAAGAGTCAAAAACTTATACAATCATTTGTAATTGAGGCTTGAGTGAGCAAAGCCTCAAATAAAACTTCCAATACAACAAAGTGTGCCAAAGTTTACAGCTTTATGAATTCATTTGATATGTAGTTGTGTTAGATAGTCGTATCACAAAAACAACAATGTGTTTAGGTTCTTCAGGTTTTTATTGGCTTCATAATCATTACACAAGCACTGTAGATAACTGGTTTAAAAGTAGTGTATAGTAGAATGTAAAAACACTACACAACACTTGTGAAAATGTAAATTTCTTACTTGAAAAACTTTACGTACAAAAATGGTTGTATGGTTCTATAAAATTAATTTGACAGTGTGAATTTACTGTAAAGCGCTAGCCTTTAATGGATATCAGGTTAGCACAACTAAATAATAAAATAAATATGTTTTTTATCAATTTAGTACCATTTTGTTTTTAGTAGTGTACTTTGCAACAAAATTGTTCAAATTAGCACAAACTCCTTTGTCTTGTAATGTGTAATCAACATTACATTGTGCAAATTTGTACTATTTGTTGAAAGATTTAATTGAAAGCACCAAATCTGATGTATTTCACACGTTATTGTTTGCCTTCTACATGTTGATGTTATGTTAATATTCATCAAAATAATGTTCATCAATTAAACAGTATGAAAGCATATGATATTGTCACATTTATCAACTACTGCAAATTAATGTTTTCTATGACATAACTGACATAGTATCTTTTTTAAATATTCGCTATATACATCATTTATACCGACCATACCAGTCACTCAAATGGGACAATAGGAGGACAAAGATTCACTAATGCGGAGCACACTCTGATAATCCTGTCAATCACTGGAACTTGCTCTTTTCCACTCTTTTGAAGAAGGTCAATTGGAAGTATTCCTTGTAGGATGGTGTATTTTCTCCTTA
Organism: Metridium senile; assembly: GCA_949775045.1. Lineage (NCBI taxonomy): Eukaryota > Metazoa > Cnidaria > Anthozoa > Actiniaria > Metridiidae > Metridium > Metridium senile. The sequence continues at coordinate 11,864,596 of OX459104.1, forward strand.
ATAATCCTATAACCCTCTCAACATGGATTCTGACTGCGGCAATGCCCCTAGTCTTTTCCACGTCATAAGGGCTAAGCTGAGCTTTCCCCTTAGTGAATGCTGGGATAACTAATCTGGCTTGCCGCAGACCAACACTTTCACTGATGGTAAAACCTCGGTCAGCCATTACCATATCACCTGGTACCAATTGCTGTAAAAGAGCACAATTCTCTGTAAGAAATTTGTCAGATGTGCGTCCCCCCCATGCTTGTGAAACAAATGATATGGTACCCTGAGGGGTGATGCCAATTAACACTTTGATGGTGTTATGGTGCTTGTAATTTGAAAATGTTTGGGCTCTGGCCAGGTAATTACTCGGCTTGTTGATAAAAACTTCATAGCAATCTATGATGACTGTCGTCCTCTTGCCAAAGGAATACTGGAAGCACTGTGGCATAGTACTGTGCAAGGATTCTCTATCTGGCCAGTAGATAAGAGGGGAAAGCCTTCCATCCATAATAATCATCCAGGCATTAAATATTCTGTTAACAGTTCTCCTTGATATATCAAACCGATATGCCAGGTCTTGCATAAAAACATTGAGTCTGAGTCTTATCAGGACTAGCACAAATTCTTGAAATTGAGTAAGCCTCTTGCTTTTGTATGTCACATGGGGTGATACATGATTGAATGTTTTTTTCAAAACAGAAAAACAAGGCAATCCAGTGTAGAATCTCACTCTTTCATCACAATCCCTGTATTCAGTAAAGTACCTTTCGCTGAAACATTCGGGTTGTTTCTGTTGGAACAAGTAATCGAATTCCTCTGTTTGTGATGCTTTTTCGATAAGTTTAAGGTCTTTTAAGGCTGATGAAAGGTCATCTGTGTTAATGGACGGTGGTTCGAAGTCAATCTCTTGTTCTGAAGCAGTAGATAAAGATTGATCAATTTCATCAAATGTTTCGCTGAAATCTGCTGTTCCAAAGTTAATATTGGAAACAGTAAGTCCAGGGTCGTTAATTTTTCTCACTTTTGAGGCGACTTCTTTAGCTTTCAGCCCTAAACTTCGCTTCCTTCTCTCCTTTACACGATCTGCCCTCGCTTTAGTCGCTTCGGCGCTTGAAGTGTTTGGACTAGTTTTTGAGTGCCCCAAGTTTAAAGAAGGGACCCAGTCAATGTTATGTCTATCCCATAGACTAGCAGCTTTACCGGAGACAAAATGCCGGCTACAAACACGCTGGGAATCGAGGATTTTGTCAGTCAAGTGTTCACGACTAATGGCGGATATCCATCGTCTTCGACGTTCGATAGAAAGCTCTTCTTCTAATTCGCCTCTATTTTTGACCACAGCAGGCACTCGAAAAAAAGAAAATTCTTTGTCACGACAAGATCTAGTTGAACAACCAAGAATAATGCAAAAAACCATCACCAATTGAGTTAAAATATCGATTTGTACAGTTCACAACAGTATTCGCTCTGATTCGCTCTACTAAAAATACTCAAAGCTGTACACCAGCATGGTAACCAGGCATAGTATTACACAAAACTGATCACGTGAGCGCCCGCCGAGAATTGAAAAGGTAACTCACACTAAATTTCTAGGTATAGTACTTGATGAAAATTTGAATTGGAACTATCATATCGAATTATTGTGTAAAAAGATTGCAAAATCAACTGGGATTCTTTATAGGCTAGACAACACCTTAATCTTCCTATTTTAAAAAGTCTTTACTATAACCTTATATATTCATATATTTCATATGCAGCTCTTACCTGGGGTAATAACTATAAGTCAAGGCTTATACCCCTATATATACTGCAAAAACGCGCATTACGAACCATTAAATATTCTGCCAGCAGAGAACCGAGTAGACCACTCTTTCAAAAGCTTGAAATCTTAAATATTTTTGAAATTGCTAAACTTCAATCTGCTGAATTTGTCTATGACCACTCGCAAAATCAACTTCCTGATGTTCTCCAGCTATTTCCAAGATATTGATACCAGTCACCATTATAATAAAAGATCAAAATCCAAAAACAATTTATTTCTTCCTCGTGTGAATCTAAATTACGGAAAATATGGTATAAAATTCTCAGCTGTCAAAGTGTGGAATGACCTCCCACTTGCAATTAAAAAGTCAATTTCTAAAAAAACCTTCAAAAACTATAACTACTAACTATATGTCAGATATTTGATAATTTTTTTTCGTATTTGTATACCTAATATATAGTTTATTCATTATAACTTCATTATTAATAACTATTAATTTTAGATTATAATTCCCATTGTTTCTGTGACCTGTAAATATTACTGTTTTGTATTTAGAGTAAGGGTGTTTGATACTAGTGTTAACCCTAGGGGTTGTTTATCAAACACCTTCCACCTTCCTATATTATCTTTATTTCTTGTTTGTAAATTTATTGTGTGGAAAATAAAACCATGAACCATGAACTATACCCGGCGTAGTCAATCGATCGAAATCGAACGTTCGATCAATCGAACCCAATCATTCGATTGAATTTGATTGCATTCGGCATTCGAACGAAATCAAACGCCAAAAAGATTGTGAATTCAATGATTTCCGAAGATAATCGAATGTTTGATTGCAAATGAGTACTATATAAATAAACGTAAATTTGCAGTATAATATATAAAAATTATGATTACAAAACAAATTTCACTCCACAGCAAAGGAACCGTTTGAACTCTCCCCGACTGTGCACTAAGTGCTTTCCAATCGAACATAATCAAATAATAATTTTAATTATTAAAAACGCACTTTTTTTATTGAATGTTTCGATTGCAATCGAATTTCTAAAAAAATTTTGTGCATTCCATTTCGTCCGAGTGCCAAATGCAATCAAATTCAACCGAATGATTGGATTCAATTGCCTTCGATTGATCGAACCTTCGATTGACTACGCTGGGAACTATAGCACCAGAAACATAAGGGGATTGAAACGTGTAGCAACACATAGGAACATTTGGTTCTATGCTCGGCCTTATTCGACTTTTCAGTTGGAAATGTTTTCGCGATTAAATCATAACAATTTGTTTCCAAAACACTAGAGACGCTTTGAATAGACACTTACTAAAAAAGGAATATCTAAAAACCCACAAAAACTAGTACTTATTCGTATTTTTATCACCAGTTCTCAGACAGTAGCCATTTTGGATGGTGTTTTAACTACCAAATATGGTATTAAAAATATTCAAATTGGTTTGAAGAAGGCCGAGCATAGAACCACAATACACGTTTCGATCAATCCCCTTATGAGTTTCTGATAGCACTTTATGATCTCTTTGGGGGTTGGGGATGGGCTGGATTTAACTCATATATAATATAGAGTCCTGAATACTTAACCTAATCTTTATACAATCATGAACTTTTTGTGCATATTAATTGTTCTGTAAGATGTATGAATATAATTGACCATTCACTCTATCTAATAACATTTCATATTATAAGGTTATTGATTTAAAACGACCACAATGAACTGATTCAATGTTTTTGTGACAAATTACAATCATAGAGATATGTTCAAAATATTAAAAGTTCTATCTGCCATTTCGCTCATTATCAATTCATATATTCATCTAATTTGCATAGACTTATGATAAATATTATCTATTACTTTAAACATAATGATTAATGGATAATCTTTGTAATAATAAAATGTAATTGAAAAGTACTCTCAAAAAATACTCTCTAAATTTGCAAAATATACCTGTCACAAATTGGTTACCAATTTGGAATTCTAAAGTGTACTGTACTTTAATTTATAGATGGATGCAACTGCTGTAGGCCATGCATCAGATCAAGAACTAATGGACATGGGAATAAAGAGTAAGGGAGATGTGCTCTCCCTCCGATCGTATGCTAAATCAAAACAAACTAGTGTCCATGAAGAGACAAGAACTGTCAAAAAGAAGACCCTATTGGAGATACTTAAACGAAAAAAAGGAAAGGCCATTAAGCCACCATCTCAACCTAGTTATCGCAAAATTAAACTTGGTTAGTATTCATTATTATTAGTTTACACATACAATTGTAAATTGTAACTGTGATCAATTGTCATACATAATAATGAAGGAATCGTGTACGATAATGCCGAGCACAGAATATGTAAAAGATCTTATCAGCCATAATACTAATAGTAAAGGATACAAGTGAAGGGCTGACACTACTAGAATATTAAATGACATTTCCTAGCAGCACAAAACTCAAATTTAAGCAATCGCAACACAGCAGTGTACGTATAGCTATTTCGTCCTCTCTTTGGACGGCAATATCCAGTCAGTATTATTTAAAGGTAAACTCGCTCTTATTCAGTTGTTACAGTTAATGTGCTTCGAAAAGACAGTCAACTAGCTGTTTGACGAGTGATAAGAAGTCCAAAAAGAGGACAAAATAGCTTTATCACTGTTGTATTTTAATTGTTTAAGTTTGAGTTCATGCTGCTTTATATGCCACTTAATATTCTAGTAGTAACTGAGCCATTCATTTTTAACTCGGGAAATAAATGGGGTAATATTGGGATATGTTTTGGTTTTCTTAGCAATTTTTCAATATATCCTAACATTGGAAAAATGCAGTACCAAATTCAGCTCTGTGGTCAAAGTAGTCTCACATTTAATTTCTTTCTTTGGGATTCAGTTTGTAACCATTTAGATTTAATTCCCAACTTTGTATTTTGATTGGAAATTGAATCCAAAATATGGGAACAAAATGAAACTATTTTATAGTAATAAATATGCTGATTTAGATCTAAAGTTAAATATCTATTTTAATTTATATTATGCTCTAGTGTAACTATTTAGCTCTTTAAAAACTGTTTTGTACTAAACTACAATACATTATATATATATATGTGTAACTGTATGTTATTTAATAAACAAGCAGCAGTGTTTTATCAGGCATAAAAAGGCATAACATTTTATGCTTGATAAAATAAGTGCTGCGAGTTTATTGAATGGCGTAAAAATTCCTTACTAATTCATAACCATTTCGTTCAATATCAATGAAATCGAAAGTTGTTTGCATTTGGGAATTGCAATATCAAGAGAGGCCAATTTAAAATTCAAATAATTGCAGAACTTTGTCAGTATTTAATTCGCATGTGAAATCTTTTGGTTCTTCACTTTTGACTGAATAAAAACATGCTTCTGAAGTGCAAGTTTAGACCACAGAAAAAAAGATACACTGGAAGAGTGTTTGTTGTAGTTTGTCATGGAGATATGGTGAAGGTAGATTATTAAATTTCAAATCTTTAGACTTTGAATTCGCATTGCATGGTTACTACCAGATACTTCTAATGTACGCAGAGTTGGGTCAGGCTCATTGTACTTTTTAAGCCTTCTCAATTAAAATAAATGTTCTGATTATATATTGAAATAAATGAAATGGCTGTTATATTTTATTTCTACTATCTATGAGCACGAATCTTTATATAACATCACATGTGCCATTATGCATGTATATCAATATTAATTAAAGTGCTTTCGTGACAAGTGAGAAGCATGGGATTAGATAAAATGGTTATGGAATATTAATGAGTTTTTAAAATATATATTAAATATAACAATCATCTCATTTTTTGAAAGGCTGGTTGCACTTTGACAAAAAGAAAAACACATGTATCAGTTCGCGAAAAAAAGGGCGGCGGAACAAGAGATGTGAGTGTAAACATCAATTCAACAGTTGATGACCTGATAGCCACTGCACAGTCAAAAAATTTTCCTGATGGCAAAAGCTTCTTTGGAGATTTGTCCACCATGGTATCTTCTTTAGGGAACTTCAAATGCCAGCCAATACCAAAGGATGACTTCACTCTAGCAAAATATATATCCACCCACTCTTTAACCACAGTAAGGCTGTATTTGATGACTACAGTAGACAACAATTTCAGAAACACCACCAGCAATTCAAATGGAAGGTGACATTTCCAGGTACATGCAGTGTTAATCGCCACACCCCCCTCCAATGTCATAATATGAATTACACATTGTATCCTCTATTATACTGCAATGAAAAAAATGTTGCTATTATTTAAATAAAAATGAATATCTTAAATACATATAATAATACTTGTAAATGTTTGCTTTTGTTGCAGTGATGACAGTGCATCAATTGTAGATATGGGAAAGACAAAGAGAAAGGTGTGTTGTTCATACATGTAATGGTGTGTCCATATACCGGTAGTTAACAAAGTACTGGGCTTCCTGTGAAAAGTTATTCTATCAAATTCTATGATACATGTTTATCAAATAAATGTATTACCATGTTATGGTGTTTTTTTTTCAAGGACTGCCAAAGATAAATATTCCCTCTATTCTTATGCACCAAACTTATGTGTGTTAAAACGTTTGGTAGATACACATGACAAAGTAGTACTTAATGTACTTTAATAAGCAGATAAAAATTTGTAACAATAATATTATATATTAATTTTTTACAGAAAAAAAAAAATAAAAAAAAAAATAAAAGAAATCCACAATCCAAAAGAAAAGGTCATGAAGATAAAGGTTACTATTTCAGACATTATTCCCTACCATGGATCTGAATCAACAGGTGAGAACAGTCAATATACTCTTATGCGTTTCTACTAAAATCTAAATGTTGTTGTTCTTTTGCCAAAGTATCATGTATCATATGTGCATATGTTTGTGTAATTTTTTTCAATAATTCTTAATCTCTCGCCTGAGGATAGTTAAAGTGACCCTGAGAGTCCTCCCGTATCCACAGATGATTGTGCATCAACAAGTGACAACATTATGCAACTAAATGCTTTGCAGTCCACACAGAGGTGTTATTTTTACTGTGGTTTTTTCATTTTCTGCGAACTTGGACGTTCAATGTTTTTTTTTCAAAATACGTTTTTGGTTGACATCAATCAAAATTCCGAAGCCCATTGAACTGCTCTCAGGACTCCTCCACAAATCCGAGCAAGCCACAACCATGTATGATTTGCTGTTGGTTTTGTGGGAGAAGTTTTGAGAGCAGTTTGGTCAATATCAAATCACAGTAATGAGAAATATATAGTAATTGCATTTTTCAGAAATTTTGTCAAAAGTCATCCTTGAAAACCCAAGGGTTATATTCTGTCACTCGTTCCTCTCTTCCAGAGAAAATACCCCTGGGCATGTACAAGTTTTGTTAGAGTTTGTTCTCGATTCCAAATTTAAAATGGCGGCCAATTAACTGCAGGCGCGTAGCGTCCTTTACGCATATACGCACGTGCGTACTTGTGGCGAGGAAATATTAATTTTCAGGATTTGTTTTCTTTTTATAATTGTCTTTGCTTGCTTTCTCGCACCAATATTGAGGAGATGTCATTGCTAAGTTTGCATAACAGAGAGGCAAGAAGCCCTTCTTTTCGCTTGTAATTTCACAAGGTTCTTATTAAGAAATAAAACAGTGACACATTTCCCTCAGTTGTTTATTTAGTTTTCTATTGCGAACAATAGGGGAGGGGGGGGATACAGACTGAGTTTTGGAGCATATGCAGACATGTGCGTACTAGCCCAAAAGTCCACGCTATGCGCCTTAACTGGTCACCAAATCAGAGAGTATGAGTGATGTGATAGGTAATCAGTAGTGTCTCACTTTATTGAACTCGTGAACACAACAGCTGCTCTTGATTGGTTATCAATTGGACCAGTGTATCTTAAGTTTCTCTGATTATTTCTAATTGGTCAATTGATCGAGACAAGACTCTCTGATTGATGTTCCAATGAAGGCAGTGTAAAAATTACCCTTACACAGAGAGTAGTGAAAACCCTCTGCTTACTCCTCTTTCCTTTTATAGTGAAAGTGACCCTGAGAGTCCTCCCGTATCCACAGCTAATTATGCATCAACAAGTGACAATAATGAATTTGATGTTTTTGTTGTTGTTTTAATCGACAATCGAGATTGGTAAACAGTTTATTACGATGTACTTACCAAAACTGACAATTCATGAAGCTTGTCAGTTAACGTTGGTTCACTCGCTATGCTAAATTCAGATTTTTCCTTAAAAAACAAACAAACATAAATTTGATACAAAATGAAGCCTTAGAAAGTTTAAAAAAACATATAATAATGAAGCAAAAAGGGGAAAAAGAAAAGAAAAAAAAGGGAAAAGAAAGAGGAAAGAAAAAAGCAAGAGGAAAATAAGAGAAATGTAGAGCATTTCGATTCAAGGATTTTTACCTCAGATTGAGGTAGCTGTTCTACAAGCATTACAGTTTCTCTGCATCTTCTGCAAACACCTTTAAAATCAAATAAAGATTAAAGTGAGGGACTGGTCATAAAGAATGGGGGGGGGGGGGGGGTGGGCCGGAAAATTCAGAATTCACAAGGAATGACTTTTATTGGCCCATCCTTTAGACTATGCATAGTTACACGTAGGCCACCCCTATACAATGCACCACAATTACCCCCAAATACCCCCAGTGTATTGTTTAATTTTTCATGGCCCATCCCCCTTTTTCATGCTCAAAATTGTAGATATAACTAACAATTTGGGATTGTTTTTTGAGGTTTTATTAGGAATTATTATCAAATATATCAAGTAACGGAAGTATGCGTCGCGGTCTGAACAGTGAGGTCAAGGTCACGTAAACACGATTTTCACCAACCAATAGCTTTTGTGAAGCGCATATTTATTTGCCCAAAGAAATCTATACACCATTCGAAAGCAAAGTTATTCCTCTATCAATGTGCTGAATCTTTTTGCATGGTGAAAACGATATTTATCTAAAACACACTTTCGACGAGTCAAATTACCTCACTTCGTAAATAAAATTATTTTTGATCTTTGAACTAGAGGAAACTTTTCCAAAATCACGCAAATGAATGTTAAAAGACCAAACAACAATGTTATAAGATGTTTGGCTTCTAAGGTTTATTTTTTCTTTGTAAGAAGTTGCCTTCATTTTAGGCCGCCAAAACGGCGATCTCGGCGGCTCGACAATAAATCGTAATTTTCTCGAAAATAAAAATATTTTTTTCAAAAAAAAAAATCTTACTGCTTTCCCTTGTATGATAATGTATTCTGTGGCAAAGTTTGAGCGAAATCAGAAAATGGACCGTTGCCACGAGATGTGGTTTTTTCTGACTTCGGATCTTAAAGTATCTTATCCACCAATCAGAACATTGCTTTCGCAATATGCTCCACCATGCCTCGATTCGTTGGTTTGCTGTTGATCTTCCATACATAAAGCTACGTTGACCACTGAATCCATCAGTTGATTCTCTACGAAAGAAATATTGTATCGATTCAATGTTCCCATTTTCAGTTCCTCTATCTGCTCTTATAACACGCGCAGTGCCACCAATGTGCCTAACATAGTCCAAGTAGTATTTAGATATTAATCAAGGATTATTGTTTGAATTTGATACCTCTAGCCACAGAATCTTACGGCTATAGCCATCTATGGCTCCATGTACGCAGAATCCATATGGTTTTAGTTTGTCATACATGGAATAATCATGAGGTCTAAGGCAAAATGGTATGAACAAGACCCATATTAGAAAATTAATGGACGAAAACGACATAGAAGTCACATCCTCCAAAGATATATTACATAAAGTGAGAAAATATTTTGAATCATTATATCAATCTAAATCAACAAAGACAGAAATTGATTGTAGCGAATTTCTGGTAGACCTTGATGTACCTCATTTAAAAATCAACGACAAACACATGTGGAAAATGTATGAATGTAGAGGAATGTTTAGAGGCACTAAAAAGTGGGAAGGTACAATCGATGGACCCCCCAATATGGACACCTATATGGACCCCCTTAAAATTCAAAATATAATCTGGACGGACGCGCAGGTTGTAAGGTCACGTACACGATGGTCGTCACGCACTGGTCGTCACGCCACTCCACTTAAGATGGGACTCATACATACAAAAAAAACCCTTAAAATCATTAAACGTTCGAATCACATCGTCGATGAGCTGATATCATTAATAAACTTATACTTCTTTTTACATACTTGGTTTTTCATTGATCTAAAAAAAGCTCTATCATAAGTCTACTAAAGTGACGAGTATTTTAAAGTTTTTCCACAATCTCTCAATTCAAAAGTAACTATGTTACAAAGGAATGTATTCAAAGACTTTAACTAAGTGTAACTTTAACTAGGTGTAATCGGCTTCGAGTTCACATTATCGCTCAAAATTCCCATGGCTGAACCAAATTGAAGGAGAACCGCTGCAAGTCCTTCCTCGCTTTTCTCTTTCTGCTATCGATTGAGACTTGATTCCAAAGTGATCTGCTTCTTTTAAAACGCAGCACTTTTCTTTGCTAAGTCTTTCCAGCACGAGTACTATTAAAGATTTGAAAGTTCAAGCTCTTTCCAAAGCCTGTTGGCAGGACGGCGAACAGATCTCCCCCGAAAGTTGTTTCAATGCTTCTTTCTGTTCTGGCTTGAGAACTATTCTTAATTCTTCTTCAAAATTGATTTCACTAAACGAAGTCCACGCCATTTATCGTGTGTTATTAAACGAACACGATATTTTAATTAAAATGCATTAAAATGCTCTCTATGAAGTGCTCTGGCATACCTCACTGTCAATCTGCTGTCATAAGTACCGAAATGCAGCATTTTGATTGGTGCGTTCGTGGACGAACGCAGTTTTTCAAAAGCCAGGGGTTTGTTTGCAAGCGTGTCCTTCCTTCCTCTCCCCCTCCCCCTAACTTGATGTTTTGTCTCGCCGTTTCGCGCGGCCATATCTGTAACATAGCTATCCCAAAACAACCAAAAAACAACTTTCTCCCGTTCCCCCCAAAAGAAACGCTTGCTACGCAGGCTAACGAAGGATATGCAGTTAAAGTTCCTGAAGAAGACCTGGATATCACGAATAGACCGGTTTGGTTTCTACCACATCATGGAGTTTTCCACCCTCAAAAGCCGGAAAAACTTTGAGTAGTCTTTGATGTTCTGCGAAGTATCGTGGCACGTCCTTGAATGATCAACTCACAATGACTTATCACAATTCAAGATGCGTGTGCACTTATTTGGCGCCACATCCTCAGCCAGCTGCACAAGCTATGCTTTAAGAACGACGATGTTATCAACTCTGCCTTAAGAAACTTCTATGTTGATGATTTTATGAAATCTGTAAAGACGGAAGAAGACGCCAATCACATGGTTAAAGATATGACAATCCTGATGTCAAAGGGTGACTTTAGATTAACAAAATGGTCAAGCAACAAAAGGAACGTCTTACAGAATATCCAAGAATCAGAGATATCTAAATCATTAGTCGAGTTAGATTTAGATCTAGAAGACCTCCCCTCTCAAAGAACTCTCGGATTGCTATGGGACATTAATAACGACAATTTCACATTCAAAACAACGTTAAAGCTGAAACCTATGACAAGAAGAGGTATACTTTCAGTGTCAAGTTCGATATACGATCCACTTGGATTCATCGCTCCTGTGGTATTACCAGCAAAGAAGTTACTGCAAGATTTGACAAGAAGAAAACTTAGTTGGGATGAAGAAATTGAAGAAGAAGAAGCTCAACTGTGGAAACATTGGTTAGAAGACATCCCAAATCTTGCAAATGTATCTATAGAAAAAACAATCATACCAGAGTACTTCGGAGATCTCCAACTCGCCCAACTACACCACTTCTCTGACGCCTCTGAAATCAGTTATGGAGCAGAAACCTACGGCAGAATCATTGATGTCAACAACAATATCCATTGTGCCTTCTTGTTTGGAAAGGGACGCCTTGCACCAATCAAGACAATCAAAATACCATGTTTAGAGCTTGCAGCCGCAGTACTCTCTGTTAAGTTCGACAAGATGCTGAGAGAGGAAATGGATATACCTATTCACGAATCAATATTCTGGACGGATTCAACAACAGTTCTTGGATACATAATGAACACTAGCAGTAGATTCCATACATTTGTGGCGAATCGTCTTGCAGTAATTCACGACGCCTCACAACCAAGCCAATGGCGTTATATTCCTACAACCTTAAATCATGCTGAAAGCGTTACTAGAGGACTATCAGCTAATGAATTGAAGAGCCAAAGCAACCAATGGTTAAATAGTCCAGCTTTTCTACGGGAGAATGAGAACGACTGGCCATCGTCTCAGTATCAACCAGTAGATGAAACAACCCTTGAGACAAAGTAAGTACAGCAGAGCTTTCTGGTATCCAACGTAAAACAAGAATTTGGGCTGGATAAGATCATCAACTACCATTCATCGTGGTACAGATTGAAGAAGTATGTAGCTTGGATAATTCGTTTCATTGAAAGTCTCAAGCACAAAGAGAAAGTGACAAAAGGAAGATTAACTCCATAGGAAATTGCATTGGCAGAAACAAAGATCCTCAAGCACGTACAAAGACAAACTTTACGTGAAACCTTAGACTTACTGGAAGTACCTGAAAGCTAACGAGTAAAGTCAAAAGACACTCAAAGAAGAATCATGGGTCCTCTTCATCAATTGAAATATACTTCATAAAGTGAAAATGCAAAACTCACTTTTAGGCAAAATTCAAAATGTCAAACGGCAAAAAGTCAAACTCAGATTCAAAACTTGCAAGCGTTCCTTATGGTGTATATGACTGAAAATGAACAGAAACCAACAAACGGGACCACTTATATGTTATGTAAAACATTACAAAAATAAATGCCAATGGTATAGCTTATATACTTCATTCTTTTTAGAGTTTATTTAACGAAATTCTGTGAATAACTATATATGGACATGACTATAGATACACAATAAAGAGAGGAGAAAAATCATTTGCTAATAAATGCGTGTCATTAACAATCATTAACATCGTTGTCATCAATCCCTTTGCTTCCCTGTGTTTACCGAAAAACCTTCAGGATTTATTTGTTATACTATAGTGTTTGAACAGGACAAATCTATTTAACAGTTATTCCACGAAATCGAGTCGTACATGAGCTGATAGCCAACGAGGTGTACTTGAACTTTTCTTAATTCCTCCGTCGTTCTAAAATATATAGTAGTTTTAACACTAAAATATGCTATTTTTAGCCGTTAAAAGAAATTATTGAGGGAGAAAATGACAAAAACAGTGGAGAATTTCGATGTGTTTTGAATACATTTTGATTTGCCGTCACACGTCATTGAGCGCGCGATCGGTATTTTCACTTTCCATTATCTGTCATTTTGTCAAAAAAAACCCGATTGAAATGTTATTTTTCTTTCAAAATATGTCAAAGTTTGACCTACTAGTTAGTTTATACTAAAACAATTAGACCTCTCGCCCTCTTCTTCGCTCAGTTCGACAAAACGATCCGCCATTTTGTTTGTTTTCTTCTACCCACGGTATATGAGGTTGTATTCTGACCAAGATACACCCTCATAAAAATGCCTAAAAATAGAAGGAAATGTATGGTTTGGAAGGACCCTGTCCTTCCAATCCATACATTCCTTTGTAATTTTGGGCAGTTTTGGATGGCTGTAACTCACTCAATATCCAACAAAAAGCAACCAATCTCAGGAATCTTACATATCTTGATCTGCTCTTTTATATTATGAGGTTCATTTCTTAATTACATTAATTAGGAAAACTAGTGCCCAGTCCTTTACTCGTTTTGTTACTGGCCAATGCAATGCACACATAAGAGCTTATATCAATGAAGGTAACGGCGTGACAACTGCAGAAGAGATGAAAAAAGCCCTCCAGTCCAGTGGAGGTATACATGGTGTTCGTTTGATAGCACTACAAGCCATCGTCAACAGTCCGACCAGTGATGAAGGTAAAATTCCTGGAATCAATAGGCTGAACAACTTCTCATTCGATGAAAATAAGATGACTACATGGCGAGCCTACGAAATTGGAAATGGCAAAGTAATGGAGTGCCCACAAAAAGGTAAATTGAAGAAATAGAAAACGCGCGCGCGTGCTGTGTGCAGTTATAAAGCATACGGGGTTGTCAGAACACGAGAGAAGTGTTAAGAGAAGCACGACTCAAAGCGGAGTGCTTCTCAACACTTCTTGAGTGTGTTGTGTCACAGCAAATGAGGAAGGCACTTGATTCAAATGGCAAACGTCTGTTTACGGTCAACGAATTCTTGTCACAACAGCAAACAAAGTCCTACTTCTCACATCGAGCTGCAAAACTGCGAAAGCAATGTGACGTCATGCCAGAAGACATTGATGCGGTCGAAGAAGAAGCAAATTTTTGCTTGATGCATGATGCCACGTAGCTGTAACAACATCCAGCTGCAACATCCAATTGAGTTTAACCAATACAACATATGTAAGATGTTTACAGAGGGCTCGCTTGGAAAGATGACGGTTCAACTGCTACAGGAGATCTGCGAAGACCTAGAGTTAAAATTACCAGAGAAGTGGGTTTGTTGAAAGCACCATATCTGGATTTGCTAAGGGAAGCTGTCTCTAAATGCACCTGCCAGCTAAGCTCGAATGTATAGTTTCAACAAAACACTTGATGTTATGTCATAGGCAGCCCAACTATTCCTCTGGAGCAGTTATTTATTTTTCAATAAATGCACTAAAAGAAAAATGTGCGCGATTCTTTTCACTATTTGCTTCGACGTGCGCTTGTAGTTTATGGGTTTCCTGTGGTAGCTTTTGGTGCGCGCTTGTAGTTTATGGGTTTCCTGTGGTCACATCTGATCCCGCAAGGCGCACTAAACTTGACATACTAGTTGTGTCCCGCGAGTCTTGCGGGATCGGGACGAAGGCTGCCAAAAGCTACCACAGGAAACCCATACACTACAAGCGTGCCTCGAAGCAAATTAATGAAAAGAATCGCACACATTTTTTTTATAGTGCTTTTATGGAAAAAAAAATAACTGCTCCAAAGAAATGGTTGGGCTGCCTATGGTTATGTATTGTCTGAATTGATGTTTGTTCACCGCGACAAACCTCGTTCCCAGGGCCCTCCGACGGAGAGACTTGTATTGCGTGACGACACAAAGGAGCTGCTGCACAGGACCCTAGAAACTCGGTGACAGGTAAAACAATAATCAATAACTGGCACATCCATGTCAAAACGTTTCCACACAAAATCAGGACTCACTAAGTCTAAGCTTCTCTTCTTTGATGAGAAAACTCTGGGAACGAGGTTGTGCTGCGACCTAAATAATACACGGACCTGTGTAATATTTGATACGCTTTCTGATTCAAGTCATTTTAAAACTATCAAGCAATTGCTATAGCTATAACAATATGATTTATTATATAGATTGATTCTAACGCGCGCTCTGATTGGCCAAACAAGCGTGGTTTATGAGAGTATAAACCACGGTCGTAAGTTTTCGAAATCAAACAGACTTTTTTGAACGATTTTTGAACAATTTTTAATCGAAATTTATATAATAAAATAAATAATTAAGGTTCAGCCTTGGTTTATACTCTGATAACCCCACGCTTGGCATTTGAACACACTTAAAAATGTCCAAAAGCACTCGCTTTCAGCTCGTGCTTCTTGACATTTTCTCGTGTGTTCAAATTGCCAAGCATGCGGTTATCAGAGTATAAACCACGGCTGAACCTTAATTATTTGTTAAATATTCAATACTTGCATCAATTCGTTAGCATACAAATATTATTTGGGAAAACTACTTGAAACCGTCTTAGCGTCAGGCGAATGTATATGTACAAAACTTAGACATTCGAAAATTCTACAAGGTTTTTTTTCAAAAAAGCATTGAAAATAAAAGTATATAGTAATAGTTATAATTCGATTATGAATGGATTCAAGAAACACTGAAATTGCGTGACCCTGTCACGTTAGCGTCAAGGGCTAGCGTCTATACTAGTGCTTCTAGCCATAGTTAACTTATGTTCTAATTGAAAGAATTATTGATTATTTGAATGAAGTGTTCATTGTACATGTATAAAAGTTAAAACTGAATCGTTATTTAGAACACAACTAATAGTGCAGTATTTTTATAATGCTTTGATTTTATTATCAAATTTATTTCTAGTCCGATTTGACATTTTAATTTATGCATAAAAATGATAATCACGCGAAAATAAAACACGAATATTCTCTTATAAAATAACTCTACTTATAACTCTAGTTATATTGCTATTTCAGCGCTTAATGTGATGTTTTTTAACATTGGAAATAAAATGCTTTTGTCCCAAAACTGGGGGAAATATTATTGCTTATATTAAAGCATTTATATTTGCTTATCAGAAGCGTGACAAACGGTCACGAAAGGGTCATACTCAAAAATCATTTTCGTCCGATCTATTTATTTCCCAAACTTGAAATTGCTTGTGCGAATAAAAGGATCAATTTGCTTTACAGTGGTTTAATGTGATGTTTTGTTACATTAGAAATGATTACGTCACAAAACTGGGAGAAATATCATCGCTTACTATTGAAGCATTCATTGATATTTGCTTATCAGAAGCGTGACAAACGGTCACGAAAGGGTCATAATCAAAAATCATTTTCGTCCGATCTATTTATTTCCCCAGCTTGAAATTTCTTGTGCAAATCAAAGGATAAATTTGCTTCACAATGGTTTAATTTTTGAGTCCAAAATATATATACCAGGAGTAGTTTTGACTATGCGAAAATTAGAATCTCACAGAACTGAAACTTCCATCGCATATCCAAGCAAAACAAAGAAGAACTAGACAATACCATCCTAAAAAGTTTATTAACGTTGGCAGTAAAAGTAACACATATAAAAACAGCTTCATAGCAAGAACAGTAAAGGAATGGAACTTACTGCCAAATAGTATTATAGACAGTCAGACACTAGATATATTCAAATCGGCACTCAGGAAACATTTATTATAGAAACACATAAATATACACATACAGTGATATGCAGAAATATGTCGCTGTACAAACATATATATATAACATTAATATTTTATATTGTATCTATACATTTTAATTGTACATATATTTATCAATTTATTTATTACTATAATTATTCATTTATTTATTTATATTTTTATTGATCTTTTGAAATTATTTTTAAGTATTTTGTTATATCTGCAGTGATGGGCAACCTTTGTCGATTAAAATTTAGATTTAGATTTAGATTTAGATTTTTGTCTCAATTTTTCAGGATAAACCAAACAAAAGGGATTCAGGGGGCACATCAAATGAGTCTAGCAGTAGCAGAGGGATCCCACATGCAACATCGTCTGTGTGTAAGTTTTGAAAATTGTTAAATAAAAGTGTGCTTCAGTTCTTTATATGGAAATTTTAATCCAACAATATAAGCAACATTTTTTACCAGCTTTAACAAGTGGAAATGCAAATGCACACCACAGAAGTGACAAGGCCCAATCAGTTACCACCCACGACAATGTAGATCAAGAACTAGAAGTAACAGAACCAGAACATAAACCAGAACCAGAACATGATCCAAAACCAGAACATGAACCAGAACCAGAACATGATCCAAAACCACAACATGAACCAGAACCACAAGCACAAGATTACACATGACAAGCTTAATACACTTTTAAACTGCTAAACGGGGAGCACATTAATCCTACGTAACTATGGGTACAAATCCTACATAGGTGACACTTCATGTCAACATGGCACTTGAACTATGCATGTGTTGTTTCTGCCTCGATTGGATAGTGTGACAAGCGTGACAAACATAATTATTCAACCTCCCATCTGCCCTAGCGAGCCCTTTCATCCTTACTTAAGATAGTTTGGATGAAGTACAAATCCTCTGAAATATTACATCTGTACAAACTGACATCTACACAATGGTAATAGTTAATATGAAACCACCGTATAAATACAGGATTTCGCGCTCAAATTTGACACACCAGCTCACACTCCACCAACTCCACCAGCGACTCCACAAGCATATAAATCCCATACTGAAATCCCAATGAAGGCTAGCAGTACAAAAGTTTATAGCAGTACTGTTGGGAGTAATATTTTAGCCCTGCGTAATTTAAAAGAATTAGGTCCAAGACTCCATGCAAAAGCAGCAGCTAGTATATCCAAGAATATTCTAAATGAGACCAAATTATGTATAAGTGAAAATAACGACAACATTGGCTCGATTCTTGGCAATGCATATTTACATGGCGAAGAAAACGATCGACAATTTGCCCAAGACGTGCTTAATTCAGCTATTAATGTTGTTGAAGCGAAAATGGGTATTCGTGGGACAATGAATACATTATTGGAAGAACACCAAA
This sequence comes from Metridium senile, assembly GCA_949775045.1. Taxonomy (NCBI): domain Eukaryota; kingdom Metazoa; phylum Cnidaria; class Anthozoa; order Actiniaria; family Metridiidae; genus Metridium; species Metridium senile. Next base: position 11,882,738 of record OX459104.1, read on the forward strand.
CAAAGTTCATTGGCTCTTTGAGATTGCCAGACTGGGTACAACTGTACGTAAAATTAGAGAGCAAGATCCCTGATCACTCTTGGCAAACTCTACTGAATTACCTCAACGTTGGACGAAGTGGGGTGAGTATAAAGGTTTTTATCTTCTTAATATCGAATAAAATGAAGTCATTTGTTGATGTTGTTGTTGTCCTACAACTAACCTAGTCTAGTACAAAATAACTTGTACCAGTACAATAGATATGGTACTGGTTTAAAATAAATTGAACCAATTCAAAATCATATTGAACACGAACCACAACACATACAATTGCATGGAGATACAATATAATAATGCTCATTATATAATATAAATAGCTATATATTTTATATTAAATGTTTATTTTTTAGGTGGAAAGGAATCAGAGATGATTTGCTATTCTTGTTTGATGAGGAGCTAACAAAGATAAATCTGTGTTCACTACATTGTGAAATGAGGAACACGGAACAATTGCTGGGTTCCCTTGGTTTGTTCTCATTCAAATGTGATACCCTTGATGAATGCAATGAAGCACTCCATCCTTATGGCCCTGAAAATTCTCGGAATTATGACCGAATAAGAGTTAACCTCCGTAAGGGCCACAGCTGTGACAAAGTCCAACATTACAGTTACATCATTTTCAGGTAGCCTCATTAACTGATGATTAATTAGAGAAGAAAATAAATATACCTAAAAAAACAGGCCATGTAATCATAGATCTCCTAATTAATCAAACCCTAGCACACTTACTATGAACAGTACTTGTGATTCTTGTCAATAATATAAATACAAATTCAAAGTACTATGCTGAATTTGTGTGTTAAGCAATTTTAGCTTACTGCGTTAACTTGTGGAACAAGAAAAATGAATTATTGCAAAATTTGATGTAGTAGAATTACCATCTCTATTGTTTTGTTTACCTGTGTGAAACACATGTTTACATTTACTTTCTACTTATTACAGGTAATACCGAGAGAAAAATTTTGGAAAATGCAGAAAAAATTGTCACTGACTCGCTTCCTATCCCAAAAGTGGCCAAATATTTCCAAGAAGTCACAAATGCACCATTGTACTTGGTTATGTGTCATTTGCCAATGAGCAAAAAAAGGCAAGTTTCATAATCAAACCGATAATATTCCTTGACTATCATATTATCAATATAACTCCATAGTGTGAATCTATGATGCAAATCAAGTTGCAATTTACTGCAGCATAATAAGTTTTGTACTGCTTTAAATAACTTAAAAGGGAATTTATACCATTTTAGATGGGATAAATGGTTTGATGCACCAATGCGTTGTATTTCCGGTAAGGATAACATCAGGTTTGCCTAATGACGTCACTGGGAGTATAAAGCCAATGATCACGTGACCCTTGGCCTCTTCAGCTGCCATCTTGTACCTCATCGGCCACATTTTTTCTCTTGTGCAATCCAATTTCTCTCTGGTCAATCTTGAAGCATCTCAAAGCATCCGAAAGCAAAAGTTAAGTATTATTCATTGTAGACTAATTCTGAAGGCAGTCGATGTGTTTTTAAAGCGAAAAGAGTGATATTTAATCAAATTTGAGATGTCTCCGAATAACCAAGCGAGGGCATTAATTTTAGGACATTCTTTCATACGGCGATTAAGGGACTTTGTTCAAAACGACAAAAAAGGAAGTTTCTTAGAAACAATGAACATTGATGAAAAGGGTATTGTACACTGGCACGGAACGGGTGACCAAATGGTGGAAAAGACAAACGACCAGAACAGTCAGCAGAAGGAGCCGCGCTCGAAGGCACTGCCCACATAAGTAATAAGTGCACTGCCGCGTGTGAATCAAACGGAGGCCCATCGTGCAGCAAGATCGTGCTTGTGGACGTCTTCTTGAAGAAAGAGCCAGCAAACAACCACCGCACGTACGCTATCGTAGACGACCAGAGCAACGCGTCACTAATAAGCAACGAGCTGGCCGACACCCTCGGTGTAGAAGGCCCACAGGAGCAGTACCTTCTGTCAACCTGCAGCAGTGCTAACGAAATCAGATACGGAAGGAGGGTCTCAGGTTTGGCCGCACGACCAGCCCTAGGCGGTCGATACTTAGACCTACCAACCCTTGTTGAGTGCCAGAAACTGTGAGACAATTTGCTCACCTTGAGGATATCGCAGAAGAAATCCCCACACTGGACCACTGGCTGGCATTCATATACTCCTAGGATGGGACGCACCCAAGCTACTTAAAGTTCGCGCGTTTAAAAACGGTCCTAGGGGCACCCCCTGGGCTCAAAAGCTTCTCTTAGGCTGGACTGTGTCAGGTCAAATGTGCCTTGATCTTATCAACAAGCCAGTGAATGTCAAAGCGCGTCGAACAAAGATCACCGGAGACACCGCCAACACAACCAAGCTTGACGGCGACCCCTCATCAAGCTTGAGTGCGTAGTAGCGCCCTGCGCAAACCAGCTGAGTCACCGACGACCTGACACTACATCACGCAGACAGTCTGAAGAACGACATCTTTTACGTGGAATCAAACGACAACGACGTCAGCCTCTCCGTAGAAGACCGCAAGTTTCTAAATCTAATGGAAAGGGAAATACACAAGAACGAAAACAACAACTGGGAGATGCCACTCCCTTTTCGACGCCAAGACATCAACATACCTAAAAACAAGCCCCAAGCCCTGCAGCGATTCAAGAGCCTCATGAAGACCTTAAACAGAAAGCCTCAGATGAAAAAAGATTATCTCGAATTCATGGAAAAGATCACCAGTAAAGACCACGCCTCGCCTGTTCCTTCAGACGAGGTCGAGGCGCAAAACGGACAGGTCTGGTACCTACCCCATTTCGGAGTCTACCATCCTAAGAAGCCCACTCAGATCCGCGTGGTGTTCGATTCCTCTGCAGAATTCGACGATGTATCCCTTAATAAGGAGCTGCTTCCAGGTCCTGACTTGGCAAACAGTCTTCTGGGTGTCCTTATACGCTTCAGACGAGAAAATATCGTAGTCATGTGCGATATCAAACAGATGTTTCATTCATTTCACGTGAGTCCCCAACACCATGACTTCCTGCGCTTCCTTTGTTTCGAAGGAAATGACCCCGAGAAGGCTGTTATCGAATACCACATGAACGTCCACCTCTTTGGCAACGGACCGAGTCCCGCAGTAGCGACCTCCGGCCTCAGAAAGACTGTCGATCACGGCGAGGAGAGAGAAGAGACTACCACAGAAGAAGTGAAAGACTTCGTTAAAAGGAATTTTTACGTCGACGATGGGTTGGCATCGACGCCGACACCCAAACAATCCATTGATCTCATCAGCAAGGCCCAAGAAGTTCTTGCTACCGCAAACCTGCGGCTGCATAAAGTAGTCTCCAACTCCATCGAAGTCATGGAGGCATTCCCAACGGTCGACAGGGCGAAAGACGTACGCGATCTGGACCTCAACCATGACAGTATCCCAGCACAACGTTCACAAGGAGTGTATTGGGATCTAGAGAAGGACGCGTTCACATTTCGAGTGGTTCTGCCCGAGAAACCATTCACACGTAGAGGAGTCCTATCAGTAGTGAACTCGGTGTACAACCCACTAGGAATGGCAGTACCAACCATGTTAGAAGGAAAGAAACTCCTACAACAGCTAATCCTGATGGGGAAAGAGACAAGCGACAATGCTTCCCTTGGCTGGGACGACCCGCTAACAGAGAGGTTGATGGACCGATGGAAACGTTGGAAAGACACTCTCCCAGACCTACAGGAAGTCTCGGTTTCTAGATGCTACCACCCAGAAGGATTTGGAGCGATCAAGAGAGCGGAACTCCACGCCTTCTCCGATGCGAGCCAGGATGCTAAAGCAACCGCAGTATATCTCTTTTTGACCTAGAATCAAATCAACCAAATTTTAAATAAAGCTTGTCAAATTTAGACAGAGTTTTTTCATAAATACTAATACCTTTTTGGCAGACAGCAAGCTATCATGATCAGAGGAATCAGGGGATTCATCTTCTGAACTGCTTGGTTGACTCTGGCAATTTACAATGTAATTGCATCAATGTCAATATATATTCACACAAGCACAAGATCAATCTGACTCTGACTATAACAGGGTTCGTGCTGATGTCAGTAAACAAAATCTAAGGAGTTTTCAATGAGTTTTCAAGGTTTAAGCACTTTTTGCAACAACATTGCATTCTGGGAAATAGCCCTCATTAGATACAGGGATGCCTGTCGGAAAATTTCTTTGCAATTTTAATTAATCTTGATGAACATGTTTAACGAAAATGATGTACAATACTAGAATTTTTACTTAACTTTAATTTGCAATACTAGAATTTGTACCCTACTTAGGCAAGAATTAAGGAGTTTTTAAGGAGTTTTTGCTGATTTTCTAAAATTCAAGGGCTTTTCAAGTGTCCTTAAAATTAAAAACGTAAATAGAATCTAAGGAGTTTAAGGAGTAGCATGAACCCTGCTATAAGTAACCTAGGGCAAACTACATATCATTAAAATTTTACTTACCACAACTTTAGGCTGACAAGTTACAGGTTTCTTGCAGTTTGACTTTTTTCTTTGGATCCCCCAATATAATGAATTTTAAATAAGTACAATTTTTATTGCTGTAAAACACCACAAGGTGAAGTAGGTATCTTCAATAAAGATTATCATTATTGAATTGTTTATTTTTATAAATGCTATTAAATGCACATAAAAATCTTACAATAAGACTTCGATCATGGGAAAAGAGTTATGTTTATAGCTTTCTGTTGATATGATTATTATGATACAGAAATAGTTAACTGTATTTTTGCATACAGTATATTGATATACATGTATACTTTCATTAGCTAGAATTTAATGCCCTGTATCCCTCTAGTAAAGATTAGTTCAAATAGTATTCTATCACTTTAACATGAGTTACCCCAGGTCACCACAACAATCACTGAGGGGGTCACAGAATTAGTGAAAAATATTACAGAAGATTCTTATTTCAAACCACTTCACTTGAAATCAACATTACACACCTGCTTTTGCCCATCTGAGTCTTGATCAGTCCCTTCGGACCACTTGGCACTCTATAAAAAGCAAACAAGCACCGTTATCATAAAATATCTAATACATGCTCTGCATTATGTTCTCCTAATCATAATGCTTCAACAGGTTAACCTGTTTAGAAACATTACAACCATTATCGTTGAAGTGCGACCCACACAAGTCCAATGTCTCGTTTGCAAATTAGTGTTTTGGTGAGTGTTTTAGTGGCTGCCAATCAAACAGCTAACATTATAAATATAAACATCTTCACATAGATTTTGGGCTAAACAAAGTGCTTTGATTACTTTTGATATTGTCTTTAACCAAAAAGTAGTCATAATTAATATTGAATTCTGCTAAAAATGACCATTAATTCTAAGTCAAAATCCTTGATTGACAGCCACCAAAACACTAGTTTGCAAACCAGACATTGGTCTTTTGTGGGTCGCACTTCAACGATAATGTTTGTAACTTACTCTTTTTTGGTGTCTTCTTTGCTCGTTAAAGTAATCACGTACATGCTGTATGATGCCCTGAAGGTCGAATCCAGCTTTTAGCATTGCACAATCTTTCTCAATTTCTTTAGCAAAGTTTTCCAATTCCACCTTGGATTCAGGGCTATTGAATTTAGGAAGAGTAGAACCCCATCTTTCTGCAGCAAGGATGCCTACTTTCTTTCTTCTGTGTAATAAAATAAAATGTTTTAAGGTATTAGTTCTGGTTAAAGTGGGTGTCATTTGGACAAAAATATTTTAAATGTTATTCAATTTCTTACAAAAATCATTGCATCACTAAGGCTATAAAAGAATTTTCTTTACATTTTCAACGAGAAAAGTGTGAAAATTCACACCTAAGGGGTTAAAAAACCACAGCAAACCCAAAGGCTTTTTTCAGTAAATCCTTAATAATTCTTTAGATAATAAAAGAAAATGGACACAATTTTAATATGAAAAGTAATTACTATAAGGAATTAAATTTGGGCAGCCCAGAGTAAAATATTTTTTTGTCGAGAAATTAAATAATTAAAATGTCACGCTTAAAAAGTTAAGGGTCCCAAAAGCATTAAAAAAACATACTTAGCAAGATACTGCATTTTGACTTCAGGACTGAAAGAAGCTAAAGTTGCCATGGTTGGTTTAGGTTTGTCAAGAGTTGGCGAACCTGACACTGACAGGCATCCAGGTAGCCATAAATCCTTGAATTCATTCTTAAGTTCCACAACTTTACCAAATGTTAGACCACATATTTCAAAAATCTTGGCATCATTATCTCTTCGCAGTAATTCCTTGAACGTCTCCTCATGTGTTATGTCTTGGTCTAGGTATCAAAGATAAGTTTTAATGCTAATATTCAGGCTTTTGAAATTTATTGCGATGCAGAGGATGTGCTGCGAGCAAGCTTATGTATAAATTGAGGTACACCTACTTGCAGTAAGGTTGTCATACAAAAATATACATTTGTTATAAAGAAAATAGAACATTTGTGATTTAGTACGATAGGAATTAATTAAAAGACAAAAGAAGATCATCAAGCTTAACTCTCTCTTTTGTCTTTTAATTAATTCCTTTCGCACTAAATCACAAATGTTCTATTTTCTTTGTAACAAATGTTCTATTTTGTATGACAACCTTACTGCAAGTACGTGTATGCTTTGTACACTTAAAAATTTGCAATATGATGAAAAACCTGTTGAGCATTGAGATCACTTCAATCTTATCAAGATATAAAAAGCTCAGAACGTCAAGATTATAATAGAAATGAAAATAATTCGATAATCATAAATGCCATTAGGTCGATGCAAAATTTATAGTTTTGCCGAACAAACGCTCACACGTTCAAAGCCTACTTGATTTTGTCCAGTCACATGGACATCGAATCCGTTTCCATCCACATGAAGCGAAAACTGAATAGTTATATTTCCGATGATACGGAATGTTAAATCCATTGACCAACAAGTCCCTGGTAGTATTTTTACCAATTAACTAGCCAAAATAGAACAAATTCAACAAATCGTGGATGGTACGTTATGGTAGTTTTCTTGGCGCCAAAAGTAGTCGTTTTAGTAACTTATATATTGGCTAGCAGGTTACGTTTTTCAACTCAATTCACCCAAAATTTTTGCTATCCTAAATAGTGAAAGGCTAAATAATAAACTGAATCTCATATCAAGTTTGGTTTGATTATAAACTTTCGCGTTTGAACTGCACATATTAAAGACGTGATAGCAGGGAGGAGGCACCAAACATACCTTTAAATTTCTTCGCGATAGCTTCGCCAAATAACTTCTTCACTCTTTCAATTGGTGGTTTAACGCTTGTGTTTTCGGGTTGGTCATTATCAAGATCCTGATCGGGTACTTGTTCGTTGTTGTTCATAATTATAATCGCCGTATTTATCCAAACTTATCTCGCCACAACTTACTTTGCAAATGGGCAGATTGAAAGTCAGGTAAGTTCTTTCTAAAGCATGCCTATTTAGATGGTTAGTTCTGATTGGCTATGAACTCTATCTACATATAAGCGAAATGATGATTGGGTAAATCTTCCCGCCAGACAGCCTCGTTTTCAAGACTTTTTTCAAATAAATCCTTTTGTCGATAAAATTCTTTTCATGACGGATTTGAAAAAAAAAAATACAAAATTTTCTATTTTTTGAAGAAAAGAAAGAAAGAAGAAAAAAAAAAAGAAATTAAAAAAAATTATCCTGTGGAAAATCTGTGTTGATGTCAGCAAGGCTAATGGTCAGCGGCTACTTCGCATAATACAATATGGCGGCGTGTGTGCATGTGGTTCACTTTGAACGCTTCGGATCTGTTTGTTATGTGGAGAAGATATGATGTCGCTTGTTGTACTTGCAAGGAAAAAAATTACCGCCATGTTCACTGCCCTTGTAATACATGTAATGGACGTGCTACCGACAGAAAGACGGAGATAATACATTGGCAAGACAACCTCGTCCCCAGGGTCTTCTCGGCCGACTCCAATTCAAGATGGCGGTCGTCGGGGAGAAGACCCTGGTGTAGGCTGGAATAAGACGATTTTTGATTGGCCATTGGAAATGACGTCATAGTATTTCTTAAAAGCTTTTTTATTGGATTAGCGTTAACAATGATAGCAAAATGGAGCAAAATGGAGTAACAAGGTAGTAGTTTAATATTTTATAGTTTTCGTTTTTTTAACGCTGTTGAACGATTGTTGAATAGTAACTGAAAGAACCTTTTTGCGGTTTATATGATAACTTATGTTCAAATGACTTTATTTGTGGAAATATATAAGCTTAGCTAGCTTAGATTCAAAAACTATCAAACGGAAAGACACGAGCAACTGCATTCTAGCAAAATGATATATTTTATAGTCAGTTCGATCTGAGCCAGTACATACTTTATTTATTGTACAGTTTGTACACATTCTGAGACTATGATCAAAAAATGAATATTTATCTGTTGTTGATTGAATGCTTTCGGACTCTTGCTTTCATGGGATTTAAGATTAACCTCCACTGTCAGAATACATTAATTTTTTGTAAATAAGTTGACAAATTTATACTTTAATTTAACTCAATAATTGAATTGAACGTTTTATAAGTGTAGATTAGTATAGTAATTTTATATCTTGGGGTATGGAAAATGTCATAAATGTTACATAATATATTTTAAAATGCACTGTGAAATACAATCTGTATGTTACTTAAACATTTGACATTTTCCATACCCCACGACATAAGAACATAGCTGTTAGCAAAACATATACTGTCAAGTTGCAAATTAATTTGTCATTAATCATTATGTTTACAACTATAGTGAGGGTTCTGAAAGGGGAGGGGATCCGAATCCCATTTTCCAGTTTATATTTGGACCAAATCCCAGTTAAAAATCACATAATCCCATCAGTTTTGGTCAAGTTTTCAATCCCATTCCCATTTTCTATTGTTCTTTTATTTGTAAATCCCAGCCCCAGTGCATCCAATCCCATTTTCCCAGTCAAAAATAAGGCCAATCCCAGCTCCCATTTTACCCCTTCAGGACCCTCTATAGTGCTGAAAGATGTGAATGCAATCACCACTATTTGTGAATCAGCATAAAATCAAAAATTATAAAAAACACCTAATTGCAAGAATATTTTTATACAGAGAAAGAACATTAGTGATTTAGTGAGAAATGAATTCATTTCATTACTGAGACAAAAGATAAAGTTCAGCTGGAGTGATCTTCTTTTGCCTTTCAATGAATGATTTAAATTTTCCACTAAATCACAAATGTACCTGTTCTGTACAATAACATCATTAGGGCGAACCGTTTTGGTATATAAGCCCATTAGCATGAACATTGTTTCATTATTGCCATTGACTATCCCAAAATACCCGAACCTATTTTGCCAAACTTGAGAAAATTAAGTCAGGTTTTACACATATGTATAATTTTAGTGTTTTGGCTATATATAGTTCAAACTATTATTATTAATTTTTATGCTTATGTTTTAATAGCTATAACATACTCATAGCAATTTATTAGCTATTACCAAACTAACATTTTGATAATAAACAATATACAACTCTATGATTTGTATTTGTTTTTTTTATTGTATTTTTTATTTGTTCATTTTCCAGTGTTATTCTGCAATATTACAGGATGCAGACACCCTGTTATGTCGTAGTAAATTTATTGATGCCTGTATTAAATCAATATCTGGTAAATGAAAACATAAAATGAAACACCCTGGTGTCAATTAAAAATCAACAAGATATGTTTATTTAATAGATGTAACCCTAAAATAATGAAAACACAGCTTACTACTATTGCAATCCAAGCAGATGAGTGTCCCACAATTATCTAAATATTATAATATTATCCTTTGTGGACTGTGGACTGTGGACAACCAAGCTTAGTATTAAGCCAATTACCCTCATATATTGCCAGCCATTTAATTTTTTTTATACTGACTTTGATTTTCTTTTGCAGTCAAAAAGTGCATGCACTCAGCTTAATAATGAGGTTTTTTATTGTTTACTTTAAATAATAATTGAAAATAAATGTCAATTGAAACAGAAACTTGTACACATTAAAGCTGTCCATTGCAATATAACAGTTTTTAATAGTGATATATAGTTAAACATGTACTATACAGCCAGTAAAGATATAAAGATAAAAGATTCAACTGTTATCTGTTCCACATACTTTGTATATAACACCCATGGCAACTTCAGTATGTGTTTCTTTCCATATAGGGAATGTTCGACATAGTTACTCAGCACTGCACAAGAAATATACTCACATTCATCAACAATTGACTCTATTAGCTTCAAAGTAAATCCTGTGCTAGACTGTCAATAGAACCAAATTTTCTCTGATTCGAACTATTCCAATGGCTAAATAAACACAAGCATCAGATTGCCATGTGATATTACAACAAGATTTTCGTAAGTATAAACGCCAAATTCACTTGAGGTTATTATCTTTTGGTTCTAAATAATTTAAGAGGATAAATGCACCGATTAACTCCATAACTTTCAATAGCCGGCAGCCATATTGTTTTTAATTTTCAAAGGACTAACGCATGCGCAGCTTTATTTGGCAGCCATTTTGTTTAGTAAACACGTGATCAAAATCTCCACAGATCGTGGAGATTTTGGTCACGTGATTCCAGCCTACACCAGGGTCTTCTCCCCGACGACCGCCATCTTGAATTGGAGTCGGCCGAGAAGACCCTGGGGACGAGGTTGTTGGCAAGATGCAAATCGAGCTGCACAAGAAACATCCAATCTGACACCTGACTCTGAATTCGAAGAACAATTAAATACTGCTGAAAGTTATAATGAGTCTATGGACTTTGATGTTGTTCAAAGCGATCATGAAACAGATGACAATTACGATTCTACTGACATGGAAGACAATGTCCGCCCAGAAGTTATAGTTTTAAATGAAGGTTTGAATGATTGTATCAATTCTGATACAAATAATATTGATGATGAAAATTCCACTCCTTCCAACCCTCTGAAGAAGTTAATTATTGATGCAGTTTTAAACGCACTTAAAATACAGAAAACCAGTGGAGTGTCTATAAAAACGTTCGAGGATATTCTAGAGTATGGCAAGCAATTGTTGTTGGACTCATGTTCTTTTAATGAACAGTTCTTTGATAGAGATATTTTAATCACCTTGTGGCCTAAAACATGGAGTGACGTTCAAAAACTTTTAAAGCAAGAGGGCTATCAAGATGCAAGAGAATACTTTATTTGCTTATGCCACTGTGAAACTAGATCTGAAAATTCTAACTCTAAAATCAAGTACACTGGGAAGTATAGTTTGATGACTAACAAAGATGACAAATGCAGTAATTGTGGGAGGGAAGGTACTATAGCCTATTATTATCTTGGCCTGCAAAGCAAAGTTAAAAATTGGTTTCGTGACGAAAACATGTGCAAAAAAATGCTTTCCCACTGGGATGAACGTGATCATTGGCTTGGGAGGGAAGAGCCTTGGCCAATTAAAAAAGAGCTATGGCATGGCAAACGATGGATTGAGTTGCAATGGTTCTGGGACCCCACCAGGACCTGGGTTGTCCCATGCTCCTGTAAGCACTGTGGGATTCCAATACCTGCCAATCATTTGACTGAATCACAGGATTCTGTAACAGAAGGTATCAAACTTGTTGAATGCCCAGAATGTCTGGAATCATTCGAACATCCTATAAAGGTTGCTAACGGATCTCCACATAACATTGCTCTGATAGGCCATTGGGATGGCTGGCAGGCATTTACATCCAGCTCAAGAAGCTGTGGATCTTTAGAAGTTACTATTGCAAATTTAAGAAAGGAACATAGAAATCACACTGATGAAGTGTATGTCTTAGGATTTGTCCCATTGTCCTCGACTCCGAAGCTACCACAAACCTATGATCCTTTTCTGCAGCCACTCATGGAGGATCTCTGTGAAGGGTTTATTAATGGATTTGAAGTTACTATACCACAAGAACCTAATTCGAAAAGGGTGCGTGTTATACTTCTCTGTTGGTCTGGGGATCACCCAGGACAATGCGAAATAGGAAAGATTCTTAACCAGGGTAAATGTCCTTGCCGTAGGTGCAAGCTAGTTGGGCAGCATTTACCAACAAATGAGTCAAATAACCACATGTACTATGGGGATAATCGCATTCATTATAGACATAAGTGGGACAGTCGTGATATTTCTCTTATGTTGACAGATCTCTTTGATATTGAGGCTGAATCACGCACAAGTGTTCGGAAGAAGATGTCCTCAGAAAAAGGTGTAACAGGTATAAGCCTTTTACACAAATATCTATACCCGTTGTATGGGTTTGACATTTTACAAGACTTGACATTTGATGTTTTTCATACTGTGTGTCTCAACGTGGTAAAAAGTCAAGCAGAAAGACTCCTGGACTATGAGCTACTTGATAAGAAATCCCTTGACAGAGAAATAATCAATTTCCCATGGCCTAGAGAGCTAAAATGTGGTAGACTTCCCAAGTCAATAAAAGGGTACAATGGTTCTTTGGGGCAATGGAAAGCTGAGGGCTTGCAGAAATTTTCTTACCCAATGGCTGATTGCATTCTTGTTAACAAAATGAAATCAGACAAAGAACAAGAAATTCAACATCTGGTGTCAAGATTGACGGAAATGCATTTCAACAGTGGAAGAAATGGTTGGACAAACAGTATGATTGAGATACACCACCAGATGGCATGGCGTTTGAATATATTAGTGGAAGAATGTCAGGGCCTCCATATGTGTACTATTTCTCTTCATAATTTGCTGCATATCCATGAGGACGTCATCAGATTCTCTGCTACTGACAATTACTGGTGTGCGGTTTTTGAACGAGCTGTAAAGGCAAGTGCATTTAATCAGATTTATCTTTTTAAAATTAATAAACACAATTTCAGCAGTTGTCATAACAAATAGTTGGAAGAACAAAGAAGAAAAGGAATAATTTTCTATAATTAGTTTCCAAGCTACAGTTAGTAGCAGAGTAGTTGCACTAAATCTGTGGAACAAATATACTACTAAATAGTGTTGATGAGACAATAGAAATTAGCATAATTTAGTAGTATTTATGTTTCATGGATTAAGTGTACTTACTCTATCAATAAAACAAAATAACATTTATTATAGTCTTGAATCATTTTATGCAATACTCTCGCAAAGTATATAATAATTGGTATTTTGCTTTTCAGGGGTACATCAAGAGGGCAAGTAACTGCAGAGGGATTGAAAAGACATTTGCATTAGCTGAGTGTAGAAGGGAATTTCTAAAACCATACTCTAAAGTGAAAGGCAAGGAAGGAAAGATAGACAAGAAAGTGGTATGTTGTTAAATTCCCTGCTAGCAGAGGCTCCTTTGAATGATCCTTATAGAAATAAAAAGAATAGAAAATATTTTTAGAATTCTATACACTCAAGAAATAGGTGAAGCTACACCAGCTGGTGGTATAATTTGATCTTCAATGTATATTATAGTACTGTTGTAGCTGCAAATGAATGTACTAAAGTTGCAATTGAAAGTGTGTCATATTTTTCAGGGAATTGCAAGCTCAGTTGAGGCAGCAAGAATAGCTACAGACTCAGACTCAGGACAGCATCAGTCATTTCTTCTTGGGGCCATGGATAGCATGACAATGCTAGATGTTGATGACCAACTGAAAATAGCAAACACTTTAAATGTTATAATTCATGATGTTCTTGAATTTGCATTTTCATCAAAAAAATGTTACATGTCTGACAAAAGTTTTGAAGGAACAGTTTGTTCATCTGGAGAGTCGGTAATAGTATTGATTGCACAAAAGGAAGTGGTTATGAAAGTAGACAAATTTCTATCAATAAAAGATAACACTGAGTCTTATAAACTGCTTGTGAAGGGGAACCTCTATGATTATGTTTATGCAGACAATGGACAGCCAGTAAAGCAGTTTTGGAGTGGATTCACAGATGTAAATAGCAAACCACAGGAAGAATCTTGTTTTGCTACTGTTGACAGAATTCAAAGAAAGGTTTTTCTGTATAGCAACTGCGAAGCATCTAGTACAGTGACTGTTGTTGAATACCAAAGATGCCTGGAGGGACTTCCATTTGATCTTGTAGTGCCAGTTTTTCCAGAGAAAGGAGATATGCTATTAGTGCAAGGTATTGAAGTTGGTGATATATGGTATGGTCATGTCCGAAATGTTGACTGTGCACATAAAACTGTAGAAATATATTTCTATATAGAGAGCTCAAGAATGCCCAATATTTTTGTGCGAGAGTCAATTGGAAGGGCTTCAAGGAATACTGTTCCTTGGGATTCATTATTAGGAGTTGCTGATGGTCAGTGGAAGAGCCCAACACAATGGCAAAAAACAGTGTGATGCAGTAGTGCTTAAATGACTTTCTTAAATGACAAAAACGATGTTTGACCCAATTTTGGGATTCTTTTGTGAAATATTTCCCAGAAATTCCCAATTATGCGATCTTATAGGGATATCAAAAACGATGTTTGACCCAATGTTGGGATTCTTTGTGAAATATTTCCCAAAAATTCCCAATTATGGGATCTTATAGGCATATCAAAAATGATGTTTGACCCAATTTTGGGATTCGTTTGTGAAATGTTTCCCAGAAATTCCCAATTATGGGATCTTATAGGGATATCAAAAATGATGTTTGACCCAATTTTGGGATTCGTTTGTGAAATGTTTCCCAGAAATTCCCAATTATGGGATCTTATAGGGATATCAAAAACGATGTTTGACCCAATTTTGGGATTCGTTTGTGAAATATTTCCCAGAAATTCCCAATTATGGGATCTTATAGGGATATCAAAAATGATGTTTGACCCAATGTTGGGATTCTTTGTGAAATATTTCCCAGAAATTCCCAATTATGGGATCTTATAGGGATATCAAAAACGATGTTTGACCCAATGTTGGGATTCTTTGTGAAATATTTCCCAGAAATTCCCAATTATGGGATCTTATAGGGATATCAAAAATGATGTTTGACCCAATGTTGGGATTCTTTGTGAAATATTTCCCAGAAATTCCCAATTATGGGATCTTATAGGGATATCAAAAACGATGTTTGACCCAATGTTGGGATTCTTTGTGAAATATTTCCCAGAAATTCCCAATTATGGGATCTTATAGGGATGTCAAAAATGATGTTTGACCCAATGTTGGGATTCTTTGTGAAATATTTCCCAGAAATTCCCAATTATGGGATCTTATAGGGATATCAAAAACGATGTTTGACCCAATGTTGGGATTCTTTTGTGAAATATTTCCCAGAAATTCCCAATTATGGGATCTTATAGGGATATCAAAAATGATGTTTGACCCAATGTTGGGATTCTTTGTGAAATATTTCCCAGAAATTCCCAATTATGGGATCTTATAGGGATGTAAAAAACGATGTTTGACCCAATGTTGGGATTATTTTGTGAAATACTTCCCAGAAATTCCCAATTATGGGATCTTATAGGGATATCAAAAATGATGTTTGACCCAATGTTGGGATTCTTTGTGAAATATTTCCCAGAAATTTCCAATTATGGGATCTTATAGGGATATCAAAAACGATGTTTGACCCAATGTTAGGATTCTTTGTGAAATACTGCCAATTTACTCCCAATATTGGGAAATTGTTGTAAATTGCTTTATTAGTTGTTTTTTTTTCTCCAAAAATCCCCAATTTTGTGCCAAAGATATCCCAACTTGGACCCAAAATTGGGAAATATCCCATTATTTTCCCAATTTTTTCAAAATTGGAAAATCAGAATTTTTTCCTGTGTCACATGTAGTTGGAGATAGTTTACTGGAGAGAAGTTGAAGTTTATATACGGAGTTTTAAAGTTTATTCAAGGAGTTTTCAATCGTTTCTACACTCTAGGAATCAGCACAGAATGTAAGTCTTTTATCAATATTTCTATGTACTAGTTTGTATCCTATATATTTTTCCTTTTTTATGCTCCTCGCCATGATTCACAGTTAATTAGTTATCGTTTGTTGTACATGTAGTTTTACCGATTTGTAATTGGAACAATAAAGACATTAAACTACCAGTTATCAAGTCTGGTTATTGGCGGACTCGTGCTCATCGACCAACAGACGTACGGGAATGCGACAATACTCTTTATTGATAATTTGGGATGGTTGTAGTCCTCCCGTTATGTATATTTGTGTTGTTTATTGCAACGTTATACCAGGTGGCACCGCCCCCTTTTCCTCTTAGACAATTAACTCTCATCTTCGGTGAAAGGTTTTTGTCTATTGTACTTACTATGATATTTTGTTTCAAGTCATGCCTCCAAAAAGTGGTTCTCGTCGTACTTCTGGCATCCATACACAGTACGCAGAACAGCAACTCACTAGCCACCCAAGAAAACGGGCAAGATGACTGCCCGATCTAACTGAGACTCGCCCCATGGAACCCCATGGAACTGCCCAGCCTGGTACGATGGCCGTAAACATCTAGGCCCTAAGCACCAGCATATCCACTGCGCTGTCGCAAGCTGTAGAGACCAGTTTGAGGAACAGTTTAGGAAGCAGTTTTAACCAACAAACAAACAACCAACAAACTTCAGTCGCGCCTGTGGGCATCGCCGCCGTGGTCTACGAGGAGACAGATACAATCACGGCCAGTAGTTTAGGTACTAGCACCCTAGAGAAGCCCGCCTCGCCGCTCTTCTCTAGCATTGCTATCCCTTTTGGTAGCAATGTTAGCGATAAAATCAAAGCAAAAATTTGGGCGAACGAGTTTGTCAGGCAAATCAAATGTCTTCACTTTTGCAAGGCACCCAAACCAACTAGTGTGTCCTGTAAATGCATTATAAGATTGTATGGTAATTTGCATTTCAATTTTAAGGCCCTTTATTTCGAGACACGTGTGGAGATGTAGTGTTCCAGGAAGCCTTCTCTACAGATGCTGCCGAATCTCATTCGAAAAGCATACTTGGCAGTTTGAGGACTCTCAAGTAGGATGCTCTATAGTTTTAGATGTGGAAGGGGCGATCACTATGGCTCGGAATGGTAGCAACATTGTGGATCATGTTTGGTTGATATCAAGTCAAGAAAAAAAGATCCCCATTAAAACTAATGGGCTCTAAATACAGGAAAACAAGCAAAGCCATTCACTAAAGAGCAAAAGTCTTATCTTGAGGAAAAGTTCAATAATGGTCAGGAAACAGGTTATCGGCTTGATGGAGGAAGATGAAGAAGATCATGTTGCCACAGAAAAAGAAAATGCTTTCACCTGCACACGCACAGCCATAATTAAAGAGTTTCAGAAAACAGAACCTATCAACTATGACACTTAAACTATTTGCAAAAAAAAGCAAAGCTTGATGAAGCTCAGCGTTGTATTGCTTTGCACGATATGCAAATATTTTGATGTGGATTACAAGGATATAAAAGTCCACAGAAAAGCTCCATATATTGAACTACAAGAAATTACTGTTACAAATATTGCTCTTTTATACATTTTTGTTTTCATTAACATTTCTTAGTTATACATGTATAAAATATACTATGCATAATATTTACACCGTTTTAATATATTTTAGAGATTTATTTGTATCAATAATCATATATTGTTTTTAAATATTTAAGTAGTAATTCTAATTACGCAAACTACATCTTTTTTTTTTTTGTATGAAATTTTAGGATATAGAAGTAATAAATTATTAGAAGTAGTAGTAGTAATATAATAACTATTATTATTATTTTATGCATTGTGTACTGCATGATGAAAATTGGAAATTTGTATATACGAATTTTACTTAAATTAATGGCCTGAAAGATATAATTTATATTATGTTTATGTTGTGTATACGTATTGAAAGATATAATTTTAAAATGTACATGAGCTTGAAAAGAAAATCTTCATACGCTATCAAATGTATGAAAGTAGTAGGGAGGCAGTGATGTGAGAAATGTTACCAAAAGTCGCTATTTCTATGCTTTGTACTGGCTCGATGTTCTGCATCACAATTTCTCCTACAACGACAGAAACAGGTAAGTCCATAACGGTGCAGTATCACTGTTTGTAGTGGTTGCTGTAATATTGTGGTGGTGTAAGCAAAGTAAAAGTAAGCCAATGATCTCGTTAGTAGGAATGGGCAATGCTTTGATGTCAGCATGTCGTTTGTGATACTCTAAATGAATCTTATGCCAGTTGAAGTGGAATAATGGTGAACAGTGACTTCACATCAAAAGTCACAAGTTTGTGATCGTCTGAAATGTGAATGGACTGAATGGCATTGATAAAGCCGTCAGTAGATCATAACCGATGGGTGGATTTCGAAGTGAGTTGTTGTAAAATGGATATTAGGTAGTTAGACAGTTTGTAAGGAGGTGACCCACCAAAAGGCACTATAGGTCCCATTTGTATGTGTGGTTTTTGAAGTTTGCAAAGTTCTTATCGTTTGGGTGTCTGAAGAGCTGAACACACAAGTCGATAATAGCAGAGGTAATCTAAAATGCCCACTTTCTTGAGTGCAAAAATTTGATGTTGAGCCTGTGTTTTAATGAAGTTGTATGGTCATTAGTCAGTTGACCATAGGCGTATATCTCATTAACAAGCACTTCCGTCTTTCTAAAGCAGTCTGTGTTCTCCGCAACAACAGTAACCCGTCGATTGTCAGCAGGTAGTATCATAATGCCATTTTCGTTCTTGAGTCATTTCAGTAATCACTGTTCATCCCGTCTTAAGATGCTTTTGTGTCAGGGTGTGGATTGTACGACAGAAGAGATACTGGCTCTAATGTTATCATTTTCAGGCCAAAGTATGTCACTCTTGCAAAAGAGGGATGCACCAACACTAGAAACAATTCTGTCAGTAGGTGTGTGTTTGGTGAGGATGAGTGTTTGAGTCCCTATGAGAGTACTTGTGTTTCACGGTGATCTAGTGTTTACAAAGAGGTGTTCCTAACCCAGTTGTCACCCTGTTTTCATTAATTTCTGCCTTTGTGTTCTTGTGGTCTGTTAAGTTTCTGTACGTATCAAGCGTGGCATTGGTCAACAATTTTGTGTGCCCCTTTGTTGGTGATGTCCTGTATGGCATCAAATTATAATGATGGTAAACATTATGTGAGCTGATGTTGTATGTGTTGTAACTGTCTGTTGTAATGTTTCAGTTGTCAGTGGTTGCTGTTGATCCGTGCTTTGATCTGCCAGTCTTGTAAAATCTACGGTAAGTACAGCGTTTTGGGTGTTGAATGGATACTTGATCTTGCCACAGGCTAGAACAAGACTGGGATCTTTGCAGTGGAGGTAAAACCAAAACTGTTGATGTGTCTGTCTGATCGTTACTATGAGTGAGATGTAATGTGTGGTACTTTCTTCGCTGTTGCGTCAAGGTGAATGCCTAAGAGTGAATGGTCTAAACCCAAGTGTTAGCAATGTTGCTGTGTTGTGATCTCCCTGGTGTTAGTTGTCTTGAGAAAGACTGTTGCTGTTGGTGTTTGACGTTTCAACAACCTGAGCAAAAGTCATCATCAGAGTAAAGAAATGGAAAGCTAGTGGTCATATTTATATGCCTTGGTAATGTTGTTGAAATGCATGTGCATTGGTATGTTGTTCATTTATTGTTGTTAAGCATCGTACTAGCGGTGTATTTGAAGATGTCAATGAGTCTATCATAAAATGCAGGTAAAGTTTGGCAGTGGTTAATGGATTCTGTTGTAAATTTGTGTATCACCTTTCGAGTAAACAGTGTAGTGATTAGTGCAGTGTACAATGCAGGTGGCAGATCCCCAGTCAATGTTGTGTTCAGTGTGTTTGTGTGTTAAGCAATGTTAGGGTCTTTGTTTTTCATACCACGTTTGTGTTCAATCGGGTCTAGTGTTTAAAATATTTTCAGTATTATCACAGTCGGAACAAGTTATATTATAAACGTTTTAATATCATGGCAGGTTTGTGTGCACCCAAACCTGACATAATATTAAGACGTTTATTGACTGTACATAAACGTTGCATGAAAAACAAAGACCCTAATAATCACATTGCTGAGCACACAGACACACTGGACACAACATTGACTGGGGATCTGCTGCCTGCATTGTACACCGCACTAATCACTATGCTGTATACTCAAAAGGTGATACACAAATTTACAACTAAATCCATTAACCACTGCCAAACTTTACCTGCATTTTACAATGGACTCATTGACATCTGCTAGCACACCGCTAGTACGATGTAAATACACCAAATACACACTTACTGACAGCATTGTTTCTAGTGTCGATGCATTCCTCTTTCGCAAGAGTGACATACTTTGGCCTGAAAAGGATAACATTAGAGCCAGTATCTCTTCAGCCATACAATCAACACCCAGACATGAAAGCATCTTGGGATGAGATGATCAGACAGCACTGAAATGATTCGAGAACGACAATGACATTGTGATACTACCTGCTGACAAGGGATGGGTTACTGTTGTCATGGAGAATACAGACGACTTTGGAAAGATGGAATCTCTTATTAATCAGAAAGACACCTATGGTCAACTGACTAAAGACCATACAACACACCCTCAACAACAAACTACTCGCACTCAAGAAAGCACACATTTTCCATTACCTCTGCTACTATCGACTTTGGTTTTCAGCTCCTTAAATACCGAAACAAAAAGAACTTCACAAACTTCACAAACCACACATACAAATGCGACCTATAGTGTCTCTTCGTGGGTCACTAACTGACAAACTGTCTAACTACCCGAGATCCATTTTACAGCCACTCGCTACCAAATCCACACATCAGTAAATCTACTTACAGCTTGTCAATGCCATTCAGACCATTCACATTTCAGACAATCACAAACTTATGACTTTTTAGGTGAAGTTACTGTTCACTAGTATTCTACTTCAACTTGTATCAGACTACACTCACAGTACTATAAAACTACGTGCTGACAAAACAACATTGTCTATATCTTCTAACGACATCATTGGCTTGCTTTCACTCTGCCTTCCATCCACTTACTTTCAGCAGCAACTGTTACAAACAATTACATGGCACAGTCATGCACCATCTAGTTTCTGTTGTTGTAGCAGAAATTGCCATGCAGAACATTGAGCCCTTACAACATACAAATAATCATACATTACGATGACAAAATCATAACTGCACTACTTCCTGACGGCAATTACCTATTTCATTGCCACTTAAACAATCAAAAAGTTCATATAAAAAGTTCACCAATGAGAATTAAGAGAATGGTGCTCAACAAAGTAAGAATCGCTTACACATCATTGTTTACTGTAGACCCATCCACACTGAAAGACAAGGCACCAATCGATAGATAGTGTTATTAATGCAAAACCGTGTATGCAGGCAGCTAGGTAGGCAGGTATTGGAAACGCCACAACACACTCAAAGACACTACTGTCATGTTCATGTGGGGGGAAAAGGCTTTCTTTTTCCAGGCTATTTTATTTATAGAGAAAGTTATATTGTTATTATGCCTTGTTGGCTTCTATTTCCTTTTGTAGAATATGATCAATGCTAAATGTTTGGTATGTTTTATGATAATTTATTTTCTTCATTTTATTTTAGTCTTCTTTTTTTTGTTCTTGTCTTTGTTTGTTTAATGTTTGGATTACTTAGATATGGAGCATTTACATAAATCAGCACTAAACATGCACATTCAATTTTACATATTAGCACAATGGCTGGAAAGTTAGCTTTGCTTAAACTTCTTTAACTTCTTTTCAAAACTAGCAAAGCATTGTATTTTATATCCCAGAATCTAATGCTGGCAAAAAAGAAATATTTACTCCTTGTAATTTATCACCCCAGGTTCTCACTAATTCAATGACAAAAAAATAAAATATAGGAGGTAGTCATCCTTCCAACATCAGCAGTTATACAGATGATTCTGTATGTAATTATGTTGATGGATATCTAGTCATAGACGGAAATGAGTGCACAACCAAATACAGCAAGAGAGATAGAACCATATGCTAATAAGCACCAATAGTGCATAGCAATGTTAAGACACATGGAACTAAAAAAGACGAATGGCATAGGTGTGACAATTTAGTATTAGTAAAATTTACATAATTGTGCTTTTTTTGATTAAGCATTGAACATTGCGTTTCTTAGTTATATTGTAGTGTGATGTAACCCGTATTGTTAGATTATGTAACCTAAATACGCCAACGCCAGAAACATATTCAGTCATCGACAGTTAGTTGGATGATGATTAAGCTAATCAATCCGCAGTGATTTCAAGTCTTTTTCAGTACTGGTCAGTTTACTAAAATCTTCAAATCCAGATGTAAAAGAAGAGAGAGTCTTCGATAGTCATACCAGAAGTAAAAGAAGAGAGAGTCTTCTCAGTATAAACAGAGTCGCATGAAGAGAGATTCTTCAGTGGCCTTAAAAACACTCTGAATTGGAAACTCATTCCAATTATCTACACCGACATACAGTCAAAGGAATTCCTCCGCTGGTTAATTTATAAGAAGAATACTGAATTAACTGAAGTAGCTTGCAGAAATCGACTGTAAAGTCACCGAGCTGGAAATATTGAAAGAAACCCTGAAGTCAACAGCTTGGGAAGCTATAAGTACTGGCGTAATAAGAACTGTGCACTTTATTGACAATTATCCTTGTAATACTCGAAGAAAAAAAAAACGTTGTACAAAAATATCTTATAAGTTATTATACATCAATAATTATATTGAAACTTAATTATAGAGTAATAATTTCATTGATAAGTTACTAGAGTACAAACACTAAAAGTGTGCAATACTTTGTACTATTTACCACTAAATAGTGTTGATTAAACAATAGAGAACAAAAGAATTTAGCAGTATTTAGTGGTATTTATGTTGCACACTTTTAGTGTTTGTACTCTATATATCAATTATCATATTAAAACTTAGTTATAGTGTAATAAGTACATTAATAAGTTATTATATATCAATAATTATATTGAAACTTAATTATATAGAAACAGTAATAATTTACTTTAAACATAAGTATATGTATGAAGTTAATAATGAAGTTCAAATTAAAGTATTATCTGAATGCATGAAAGTGTTGGTTGGATTTTGGAGGGGGCACAAGAAACCCACCTGTGACTCTCGGGTCACAATAGGTCAAAGGTCCGATGTGCTGATATAGTCTAGATGAGAGTTATGTATTTGAAGAATACACACCATAGCACAATGAAAGGAGTTTTTTTCGTTATGTCAGAAAGATTGTGAAGAATTCAAATCAGAGATGTGGAAAGGACTGGTAGAGATGTACCAAACAAAGATGATGTCCCTTTGTGTGGGTTATTTCAATAGAATGGACAGAAACTGTCTTACTTCTGCCTACTCTGCAAGTTGGAGAACAATGTACACCGAGAAGAAAAAAACTGTGCGAGTGGATGCAGAAGAATAAATTTGCCATACCTTCTTACCGTCCTATTCAAAGTCCTTTACATATTATATTATTTACAACACCATTGTTATGATAATTTGTGTACACGTGATTGGTCGACCAGTGTTTAAATACCCTGATGCATAAATTATCGATCACTCGTTTCAAGATGGACAGAGAAGTACTAGGCATAAAAATCACTAAGAAATCCCGAAAAGAGACTGATTGTAAGCAAAATAGGAGACCAAGAACCAAGACCAAAAAAGAGAGGAAATGTTTATTTAGAGTTTATAAGTATATATTTGGAAGTGTTGTTTACACAAGATTGACTTGCAAACGGACGAAAACATTCAATGGCAGTGATAATAACATGTTTTTCTACAAATAGTAATTATTACCGAAAGCTTTAACTCATCTACATTTTATAAAAATAAATATTGTTGTTTAGCAATATTTTGTTCTTTCAAAAATGCATTATTCAAACATATTGTACACATTAAAGACACCAGCTTTTGAACTCATTTGTCCATTAAAATTTGATTTTTGAAGAGAAACCAACCAGAGAGCAGCAATGGAATGAAATTTTTGGGATTCAAAAATTGTATGGAGTTGTTACTAGAGACAAAAAGGCTCCAAATAAACAACCTTTGTGTCTGATCGACAAACAATGATATCCAGCCACATAAAACATTATTATGATATATAGTATTTGAATCGAAAAAAGGTAAATGCACTATAAAGATATGACAATGAAAGGGTGCAAAGTGTTACAATGACGAATGGGTAAATCCAATAAAATAGTAAGTCAGCGTTAGTCAGAGTGCAGATACCATGTACCTCATTGCCCACTATGTTCATCAGGCTAATTTAGCATTGGTCTTCCTTTGTCATGTTTACGTTCAGGCAACGTTTGGGCAATGTATGAAATGTACAATTAAGTTTGAATTAACTTTTGTAATGGATGAACAAATTGATCGCCCTTGCTTTTGTCATAAAATAATAGTTAATATTATTTTGCTATATAACTCTGATACTTTGGTGCTCAAATTCAAACCAGCATCAGAACTTACAAAGGAGGAGGATGAAGGCGAGTGATTGAAAAAAAGATTTCAAAAAGATTTCCCAGAACATTCCCATTATCAAATGCAACAAAAAGCGTTTTCAATCTAGTTTCATTCCCTATGTAGTCATAAAGTGGGATGCTGATCAATAAGTGAAACCTCGTATATATGCACATTTGATTTTTTTTATATTTTTACATTGAAGCCAATTTATAAGTATTATAAATTTAAGTTAATGCGACAACCATGACATTGCCCTCTAAATCGCCACAGGACACGATGTTATATGTAGGCCAACGTGACCTCTATTTTGACAGGCTTGCGTGACGGATCTATCAATCATTAACTCCACGTGCCCGCTACGATCTGTCCCTCGGACAGAGCTCTTTGCATTCTCGTGTTCGCGTAGATAAAAGCAAACATGAGACGTCTAAAAGAAAACTTGGATTTTCACAACTGTTTTGCCTCTGTTCTTGTCCGCTAACTATCCTGACAGGACTTTACCATTACAATGATATGACTCCTATTAGACAAAGCAAACGACTAGAGTCCAGCAACAAACGAGTAATACCGAAGTTAACGAGGAAATCCCCAGCAGTAAACACAACTAACAGCTATGAGCACGAGGTCAACCACTGAAGCGCTACTTCTGCAGTCCCCATAGCGTCCCTGCACAAGGTCTACAACCTCAGCTACAACCTCATCAAAGAGAATTAGAGCCATAACCAGTTTTTGTGTTTGACTTTGTCCTAGAGAGCCGCTTTATCTGTTGTTTTGCTGCAGACTTCTGGACTCCCCGTAATTGGCCTGGTTAGTGCATTTAGAAGTCATTGGAGTACATTACAGTATGGATCCAACTTTTGCAAATTGTTATTACCAACTTTCGGTGGAAGTGTGTTATGAGACATTACTTTTACAATGAGAACATTTAATTGTAGGACTCTACAACTTGTATGTGACATCCTCTTAGGACCCTTAATCTCCCAAAGGTTGCAGTAACGCATGGTTGGGGGTACACGTTCCCACAATTTTTCCACAAAGTGGTTTTTGTGGGTTTTCGTGTCCGGCGTGCTGCCTAGCATAATTTAACCTTAATATTTAGGTAGTCTGCTCAACGGTGCATCTTATAAGTTATGTCACGTAAAACCAGTTTTAAAATTTACAAGCTTGGTGCCTTGGTGCATGGGGCAGCGGCCTCCTTAGTCTATACAATGACATACTTGTTTGCTCAATTAAGCAAATTATCGCACGTTTATATTACACGAAATATAAATGTATAAATACATTTATCATGAACTGACGGCCGCCGTTCTCTTTACATCATATGGTATATCTATGTATATCTAAGGAAATAGCAGAGTGTAGTCCACATCAACTGAGAGTGCTAATAATAATAATAATAATAATACGAATATTTATACAGGATAAACCCTTCAACAATACTGCTGTTATCAATGGGGGTCCTGTTCAAAATTATATAAAGAAACTAATGTGAAAGATAAATTAAAAACTAAGAATACATCTATAAGATATAAAAATTGCAAAAACTAGGAAATATAAAAATATATAAAAAGTATAATATAAATATAAAATATCTATCAATCATCAATCTAGAGATTAATAATGTTCATTTGTAGTGTTCAATAATATCCATTTATAATGTTCATTTAAAAGTTTTTCAAAATGTTTAAAATTGTCTTTCTTATTTCTAATGGAAGTTCATTGTAGATCTGAGCGGCCATGAAGTAACTCCTTTGCGGGCATACTCCGTCTTTATACTGGGAAGTGTTAAACTAAGAGTGTTATTTCTTGTGTTCTGTTTATGTTGTTGGATAATGAAGTAATTTTCAAATGGATCGCATATATCACCGTCCAGAGTTTTCTTAACTGGGATACAGGCCCGTTTCTTATTGGCTTTCCTCAATGGCTTCTCAAAACCTTAGGACGGTGGTTCTTCAACTGTTATGAGCGATATATTAAATCCAAACATTGCCTCCTATTTCAAGTTTCAAGCAAACTACTTAAGGTTTCCCGCCATTAGTATTATTACACGGGTTGAGGTTTCGTCAATGGGGAATACACTTCGTGTATTTGTGGGGTGAAGTGCTCCCATAAAGGTCACACTTTGCCCAATTGACTCACACAAATGGTTGTCGCCCTCTGAATATACATGGTTAACACGGTAGTAACTAAGGGGCGCAACCAGAGATAGGATAAGGACCTCTCTATGGGGGATTGTGACCCTCTGGAGAGGATTGTGACCTCGCTTCGCCTCAGGTGTTGTCATGGCCTTGGGGATTGTCACCCCTTGGAGAGGATTGCGACCTCTCGTTGCCAGGCAACTTAGCAAACTTGATGTCTAAAATAATGACCTACGTTGGAGTACTTCATACCCTTCCCCATTATCCCACAATCCGTTGTTGTGTCTTTACTGTCATGGGTTGGGAGGATTAATATTTTTATAATGTATATTAACATTTAACAATATGATATTAATATGATCTCTTAGCTTTCTTTTTATATCATTGTAAACTTGAGTTTTTTTAAATTTCTACTTGCCATTCAAGTACCTAAATAAACTTGTGCGCACATTAGCATATATTAGCGTCACGAGCGGCTGCTTAAATTTGAGCTCCTGATATTTTAGAATTTTATCCATGATTTTAGTACTTTTTTGGTTTTTACTCTTAGAACTTCTGTTCTAAGTTGTCCTACAGTATAACTATGCTTTCTTACTCAAGAAACTTTTTGTTTTCTCGCTGTTTTTGGTGGAAATGCTGTGCTGGCCTTCAAACTTCCCGCCAATGCTTGACAAATGGACATCATTTTGGTCAAAACCCACTTGATTCTGGAACTTGGAATGTTATGAAATCTTTTGGAATACTACGACCATTTACAGGAAAACGTAAACGATCTAAAGATTTATCCATCAGATAAAACCAATCCTTTCACAATCTACTCATGGCAAATTAAATATTCAAGATTTGTACCCTCGTTCATCTTGGCTGAACACCGTTCACAAACACATCCTTCACAAACATTTAAACAATCCTCACCGAAAAACACACATTATACCACAAAGTATAATGGGATTTTTATGAAGCGCCGAGCTGATTAATTGAATTAGGGCCTCCGGAAGGATCAACATTTTGTGGGCTAGGGTACACATTCCTTCATGATGTGTAACCGGAATCATGTGAAGATTACTGGTCAAATAGTACGATTTGTGCTGCATTACTCCAATCTTTGTTCAACGTTCACATTGCAAACAACAATCAGAAAGTTTTAAAGTTTTATCATCTCTTCAACTCCAGTGTTTAAGGCAAGTATATGTTGTGGGTATATTTGCCTGCATAAGCTTACGCTTTTCTGACTCGGCTGTTTTCCATCTTCTAATAGTTATGGCACCACGTATTTTACTTTTGGGTCATTCCATTATCAAGAGGTTAATGCAGTTTGCAAACAATTCCTCTAACTTCCATCTGAATTTCAATATTGGAAAGCCAAGCAATGTTAAGTGGCACAGAGTCGGCGGTTACGATTACCATTATGATTTACACGTGTTGGAATCTTTCAAGCCCAATATCGTCCTCTTGCAACTGGGCACAAATGACCTGTGTAACCGTTCTGCTGTTTCAGTCGGCTCAGATATTGAAGAATTAGTTCACCTGCTGCACAACGTTTATGGCGTAAAAAGTGTTTGTGTGTGCCAAACTGTTAGTAGAGGAACAGCTTACGAAGAGTTTAATACAGAGGTTGGCTTGCTGACGCAATACTTGCGTGTGGTTTTGGAGCCATTACCTTATGCCTTTTTCTGGGGTCACAGGGGGTTTTGGAATTCATCGCAGAACTTTTTATCGCGCGATGGCGTTCATTTGAACAAAATCGGTCAAATCAAATTGTATCATAGTTTACGAGGGGCGGCGCTGAAATGTATACGTTTGCTATATTAATAGTTGTTGAGTATGTCGTGGGTTGCGCAATGTTTAATAACAAAGCCTTATTTAACGTTGAGTTATCGGGATTAATTGCTCAGACACGTATTTGTTTATTGCCGCCAGTGTGCCTGGCTTTTTTATGCAATTTTATGTTGGTGTTCGTTTGTTTGTTTGACACTTTGAGATTCCATTGGAGTGTACAACCATTTGGCGGCCTTTAACAAGATGTGCTCTATTCACTCAGTATTCTCAAGTATATTTATTTGTAAGACGTTATACCACAAACTCGATTATACTCTTTATTGATAATTTGGGATGGTTGTAGTCCTCCCTTTATGCATATTTGTGTTGTTTATTGCAACGTTATACCAGGCGGCACCACCCCCTTTTCCTCTTAGACAATTAACTCTCATCTTCGGTGAAAGGTTTTTGTCTATTGTACTTACTACGATATTTTGTTTCAAGTCATGTCTCCAAAAAGGGGTTCTCGTCATACTTCTGGCAACCATACACAGTACGCAGAACAGCAACTCACTAGCCGCCCAAGAAAATGGGCAAGATGATTGGCCGATCTAACTGAGACTCGCCACGTGGAACCTTCGCAAACCTCCCAACCTGGTACGATGGCCGTAAACATCGAGGCACTAAGCACCAGCATATCCGCTGCGCTATCGCAAGCTGTAGAGACCAGTTTGGGAAACAGTTTAGGAAGCAGTTTTAACCAACCAACAAACAACCAACAAACTTCAGTCGCGCCTGTGGGCATCGCCTCCGTGGTCTACGAGACAGATACAATCACAGCCAGTAGTTTAGGTACTAGCACCCTAGAGAAGCCCGCCTCGCCGCTCTTCTCTAGCATTGCTATCCCTTTGGGTAGCAATGTTAGCGATAAAATCAAAGCAAAAATTTGGGCGAACGAGTTTGTCAGGCAAATCAAATGTCTTTACTTTTGCAAGGCACCCAAACCAACTCGTGTGTCCTGTAAAGGCATTATCAGATTGTATGGTAATTTGCATTTCAATTTTAAGGCCCTTTATTTTCAGACACGTGTGGAGATGTAGTGTTCCAGGAAGCCTTCTCTACAGATGCTGCCGAATCTCATTCGAAAAGCATACTTGGCGGTTTGAGGTCTCTCAAATAGGATGCTCTATAGTTTTAGATGTGGAAGGGGGGATCACTATGGCTCGGAATGGTAGCAACATTGTGGATCATGTTCAGTTGATATCAAGTCAAGAAAAAAAGATCCCCATTAAAACTATTGGGCTCTAAATACAGGAAAACAAGCAAAGCCATTCACTAAAGAGCAAAAGTCTTATCTTGAGGAAAAGTTCAATACTGGTCAGGAAACAGGTTATCAGCTTGATGGAGGAAGATGAAGAAGATCATGTTGCCACAGTAAAAGAAAATGCTTTCACCTGCACACGAACAGCCACAATTAAAGAGTTTCAGAAAACAGAACCTATCAACTATGACACTTAAACTATTTGTAAAAAAAAGGAAAGCTTGATGAAGCTCAGCGTTGTATTGCTTTGCACGATATGCAAATATTTTGATGTGGATTGCAAGGATATAAAAGTCCAAGGAAAAGCTCCATATATTGAACTACTAGAAATTACTGTTACAATTATTGCTCTTTTATACATTTTTTTTTCATTAACATTTCTTAGTTATACATGTATAAAATATACTATGCATAATATTTACAGCGTTTTAATATATTTTAGAGATTTATTTGTATCAATAATCATATATTGTTTTTAAATATTTAACAGGCTGTCTCCGTATGCAACTTCAAAATAGATTTCTTTCATACTCTACTATTTTGAAGTTCTGTCCTTGGGAACAACTAATATCGAAGTGATTTGGCTCAAATTTATTTTAATATTTTTTGGGGGACCGTTTAATGTTCGACTGGTCGAAGGCCAATTTTAACTCCCAAATAGTATGGAATAACGACATATTCTTATCTCATTTTATACAACAAAAACATACTCAAATGATATAATTTTTGCACAGATGTATAGACATTTCCTTCTAGTTTCAACGGCCATATGACTTAAATAATAATAATTTTTTATTTTAACGTCAGCAGCTTAGAAAGTGACCCTTCTGCACTCGCATCGGACATCGGCTCAAAACAAGTCAACTTTAAGAGCTTATTTCAAAATCGTGGCACCTGATTGAAACTTCTCCTTTACTTCACTATAAACTACTAACATTAATCAATACAAAACGCCAATAAAATCTTTCTGTTCTACAATTTCGAAAGAATGACAAGGACTTAAACTTTGTTAAATTTCCAAATGTGTCAAAATCGAGCATTCTTTATCGGTAAAATACTCATTGGTATTAACAGCTAAAATTACCTTAAACTGCATTCACTAATGCTCGGCTGTGCAATTAAGTCGTTAACCATCCTCTTTAGCGATCTAAATAACGTAATAACTTGACCTTCAAGGTTAGGGATCTAGCAGTTGATTTTCGCTGTTTCGATTGCTTTAAATGTCCATGTGACCTTCGTTTAAGGTACCGTTTCCATCAATATAAATGTCTCGGACAAGTTTGTGATCATCTGAATTGTCAATGGACTGAATGGCATTGATAAAGTCGTCAGTAGATCATAACCGATGGGTGGATTTGGAAGTGAGTTGTTGTAAAATGGATATTAGGTAGTTAGACAGTTTGTAAGGAGGTGACCCACCAAAAGGCACTATAGGTCCCATTTGTTTGTGTGGTTTTTGAAGTTTGCAAAGTTCTTATCATTTGGATGTCTGAAGAGCTGAACACACAAGTCGATAATAGCAGAGGTAATCTAAAATGCCTGCTTTCTTGAGTGCGAGGAATTTGATGTTGAGCCTGTGTTTTAATGAAGTTGTATGGTCATTAGTCAGTTGACCATAGGCGTATTTCTCATTAACAAGCACTTCCGTCTTTCTAAAGCAGTCTGTCTTCTCCGCAACAACAGTAACCCGTCGATTGTCAGCAGGTAGTATCATAATGCCATTTTCGTTCTTGAGTCATTTCAGTAATCACTGTTCGTCCCCTCTTAAGATGCTTTTGTGTCAGGGTGTGGATTGTACGACAGAAGAGATACTGGCTCTAATGTTATCATTTTCAGGCCAAAGTATGTCACTCTTGCAAAAGAGGGATGCACCAACACTTGAAACAATTCTGTCAGTAGGTGTGTGTTTGGTGAGGATGAGTGTTTGAGTCCCTATGAGAGTACTTGTGTTTCACGGTGATCTAGTGTTTAGAAAGAGGTGTTCCTAACCCAGTTGTCACCCTGTTTTCATTAATTTCTGCCTTTGTGTTCTTGTTGTCTGTTAAGTTTCAGTACGTATCAAGCATGGCATTGGTCAACAATTTTCTGTGCCCCTTTGTTGGTGATGTCCTGTATGGCATCAAATTATAATGATGGTAAACATTATGTGAGCTGATGTTGTATGTGTTGTAACCGTCTGTTGTAATGTTTCAGTTGTCAGTGGTTGCTGTTGATCCGTGCTTTGATCTGCCAGTCTTGTAAAATCTACGGTAAGTACAGCGTTTTGGGTGTTGAATGGATACTTGATCTTGCCACAGGCTAGAACAAGACTGGGATCTTTGCAGTGGTGGTAAAACCAAAATTGTTGACGTGTCTGTCTGATCTTTACTACGAGTGAGATGTAATGTGCAGTACTTTCATCGCTCTTGTGTCAAAGTGAACGTTTAAGAGTGAATGGTCGCAACCCAAGTGTTAGCAATGTTGCTGTGTTTGATCTCCCTGGTGTTTGTAGTCTTCAGAAAGACTGTTGCTGTTGGTGTTTGACGTTTCGACAACCTGAGCAAAAGTCATCATCAGAGTAAAGAAATGGAAAGCTAGTGGTCATATTTATATGCCTTGGTAATGTTGTTGAAATGCATGTGCATTGGTATGTTGTTCATTTATTGTTGTTAAGCATCGTACTAGCAGTGTACTTGAAGATGTCAATGAATCTATCATAAAATGCAGGTAAAGTTTGGCAGTGGTTAATGGATTCTGTTGTAAATTTGTGTATCACCTTTCGAGTAAACAGCGTAGTGCTTAGTGCAGTGCACAATGCAGGTGGCAGATCCCCAGTCAATGTTGTGTTCAGTGTGTTTGTGTGTTAAGCAATGTTAGGGTCTTTGTTTTTCATACCACGTTTGTGTTCAATCGGTCCAGTGTTTAAAATCTTTTCAGTATTATCACAGTCAGAACAGGTTATATTATAAACGTTTTAATATCATGGCAGGTTTGTGTGCACCCAAACCTGACATAATATTAAGACGTTTATTGACTGTACATAAACGTTGCATGAAAAACAAAGACCCTAATAATCACATTGCTGAGCACACAGACACACTGGACACAACATTGACTGGGGATCTGCTGTCTGCATTGTACACCGCACTAACCACTATGCTGTATACTCAAAAGGTGATACACAAATTTACAACTAAATCCATTAACCACTGCCAAACTTTACCTGCATTTTACAATGGACTCATTGACATCTTCTAGCACACCGCTAGTACGATGTCTAACAACAATAAATGAACAACATACCAATGCGCATTCATTTAAACAACATCACCAAGGCATATAGATACGACCACTGACTTTCCATTTCTTAACTCTGAAAGTGACTTCTGCTCAGGTTTTCGAAACGTCAGACATCAACACCATTAGCCTTTCTCAAGCCTACAAACACCAGGGAGATCAAACACACCAACACTGCTAACACTTGGGTTTAGTCCATTCACTCTTAAACGTTTACTTGGATGCGAGAGCGAAAAAAGTACCACACATTACATCTCACTCATAATAAAGATCAGACAGACACGTGAACAGTTTTGGTTCAACCAAAACTGCAAAGATCCCAGTCTTGATCTAGCCTGTGGTAAGATCAAGTATCCATTCAACACCCAAAAGGCTGTACTTAACGTAGATTTTACAACACATTGACAGATCAAAGCACGGATCAACAGCAACCACTAACGACTGAAACATTACAACAATTATAACATCAGCTCACAGAATGTTTGCCATCATTTTTATTTGATGCCATACTGGACATCGCCAACAAAGGAGCACACAAAATTGTCAATTAATGTCAGACTTTACACGTACAGAAACCTACCAGACTACAACAACACAAAGGCAGAAAATAATGAAAGCAGTGACAACTGGCTTAGGAATATCTCTTCCGAAACACTAGACCAGCATAAAACACAGGTATTTTCAAAGCGGCTCAAACACTCATCCTCACCAAATACACACTTACTGACAGCATTGTTTCTAGTGTCGATGCATTCCTCTTTCGCAAGAGTGACATACTTTGGCCTGAAAAGGATAACATTAGAGCCAGTATCTCTTCAGGCATACAATCAACACCCAGACATGAAAGCATCTTTGGATGACACGATCAGACAGCACTGAAATGATTCGAGAACGACAATGACATTGTGATACTACCTGCTGACAAGGGATGGGTTACTGTTGTCATGGAGAATACAGACGACTTTGGAAAGATGGAACCTCTTATTAATCAGAAAGACACCTATGGTCAACTGACTAAAGACCATACAACACACCCTCAACAACAAACTACTCGCACTCAAGAAAGTACACATTTTCCATTACCTCTGCTACTATCGACTTTGGTTTTCAGCTCCTTAAATACCGAAACAAAAAGAACTTCACAAACTTCACAAACCACACATACAAATGTGACCTATAGTGTCTCTTCGTGGGTCACTTACTTACAAACTGTCTAACTACCTGAGATCCATTTTACAGCCACTCGCTACCAAATCCACACATCAGTAAATCTACTTACAGCTTGTCAATGCCATTCAGACCATTCACATTTCAGACAATCACAAACTTATGACTTTTTAGGTGAAGTTACTGTTCACTAGTATTATACTTCAACTTGTATCAGACTACACTCACAGTACTATAAAACTACGTGCTGACAAAACAACATTGTCTATATCTTCTAACGACATCATTGGCTTGCTTTCACTCTGCCTTCCATCCACTTACTTTCAGCAGCAACTGTTACAAATAATTACATGGCACAGTCATGCACCATCTAGTTTCTGTTGTTGTAGAAGAATTTGTCATGCATAACATTGAGCCCTTACAACATACAAATAATTATACATTACACTGACGATATCATAACTGCACTACCTCCTGGCGGTAATTACCTATTTCACTACCACTTAAAACAATCAAAAAGTTCATATAAATTTCACCAAAGAGATCAGGAGAACGGTGCTAAACAAAAAATGGGCAGGGCTTACTCTTGTAATTTTCTCAAAATTGTCTTTAACTTCTTTTCAAAACTAGCAAAGCATTGTGTTTTATATCCCAGAATCTAATGCTGGCAAAAAGAAAGATTTTTTGTTGTTGTTGTTGTTGTTGTTGTTGTTGTTGTTGTTGTTGTTGTTGTTGTTGTATTTACTCCTTGGAATTGATCACCCCAGTTTCTCACTAATTCAATGACAAAAAAAATAAAGAAAGTAGTCATCCTTCCAACATCAGCAGTTATACAGATGATTCTAGATGTAATTATATTGATGGATATCTAGTTGTAGACGGAAATGAGTGCACAACCAAATACAGCAAGAGATAGAACCATATGCTAATGAGCACCAGTAGTGCATAACAATGTTAAGAAGACACATGGAACTACAAAAGACGATGGCACCAAAAAAGCCCGACACACAGCAAATGGCATAGGTCAAAGGTCCCATGTGCTGATGGAGTCTAGATGAGAGTTATGTTATTGAAGAATATACATTATGTTATATGTTATACGTTATGTGAGAAATATTGTGAAGAATGCAAATCAGAGAGATGGAAAGGACTGGTAGAGATGTACCAAAGAAAGATTATGTCCCTTTGTGTGGGTTATTTCAATAGAATAATGGACAGAAATTGTCTTTCTTCTGTTTACTCTGCGAGATGGAGAACAATGGACACCAAGAAGAAAAAACTGTGTGAGTGCATCCATAAGAATAAATTTGCTACATCTTGTTGCTGTCTTATTTACAGCCTTGTTAAATACAGACTATATTGGAAAACATAAAACCATTGAAAGTGTGTCTACTTTATCAACAACGAGACCATGATAACAGTATCTTTTCTGGTATTTCCTACAACGATAACTTCAATCGTAAAGGCAAAATGGCTGATCTGGCAATGATCAAATCAATGTCTTGTACCAATCCCTCAAACGTGGACATAAGCATCTTCCCTTCATTCTGTAAGGTCTTGACTAACATGCAGGTGTTATTATTTATAAAAAGAAAGTATCTTACTGATATGGCATATGTGTTAATATTGCTTATTCTAGTTTGGTTAAATGCTAGATGTTGGTACATATTTTATGAAGACATTTTAACTTATGTTAGAGTGATAGGGCTGGGTTCATCCTCTGTCTTTGTTGTACATGTTTGGATCGCTTAGATACGTTCATAAAGTATATCTAAAGTGATAACCCCTTGGGTCCCTCATACCCGGTATTGTTTTTCAAGAAACGTGCCTTGATATTGAATATACTATGTATTGATATACTTTAAATGTTTTTCAGAATGTTTTTGTTGCCCTTGTCAAAGTCTAATTTTTGCTCTCAATATAAGGCAGGATAGTACCCGGCTACCTCCCTTACAAAGACTTGCTGCGAAACTAAATGTTTGACTGAGTGAGTTTTGGAGCGATCCAAAGAAAGCCAAAGACAATTTTTTTTTTGAATTATCTTCATTTCTGCTGTATCCCTGCTGAAAATGGAAAGCTGCTTTTTGAATATCGTATAAAGGAATAGAGTGTTTGTAAGAAGGCCTGATTATTGTAATACCTTTTGTGCCTTTCTTGCTAAGGCAAATATCTCGTTGTTTACTTGTCCGTCGAGCGGAACGGACGTCCAAGTTTGAGCTCTGAAATTTACAGCAAACTTTCACTTAACTTCACTTAACTTAACCGAAAATATATTTCTCCACAAACCCTAACACGAAATGTCTAAAGATATTACAAAACTCCGTAAAGAAAACGATGAATTAAAGTCTCAAGTCGCTGGCTTCGGAAAGGAACTTGAACAGATACAAAGTCAACTGGCCAACATTGATGCCGACAAAGATATCGAGAGAAGTGTCCAATACCTTTCTGACGACTACGACAGCTTTAAGTCTTTTAAGGAGAGGATGGAAACCGAAGTTCTAAACATGGCATCTAGGCTTTCAGCGCTAGAAGATAGCGTGTACAAGATCGACGAAGCCATAGAAGATGCATTGAAACTTCGGAAATAATATCAAAAATCTCAAAATTGAAATAATTGGTACCTCAATTGTATTGTATACATATATTTTCTTTAACAGATCTGTAAAAATATATGTGTGTGTATTATTTAATGTAATATATATGTCTATATATTATTGTTATTATTATTTATTTATTTATTTATTTATTTTCGGTTAACATTTAAAACATTACTATTTTTGTAATATATTGAAATAATAAGTATAATTGTAATATCAAAATGTAAATCTCTAAGTATCTGCACAGCCTGCCTCGACTAGTTATGCTACCTGCAGGCTGCGCACGTAAATCAAATGTACAATATTATATATTTATAAATAAATTGAATTGAATTGAATTAAAAAGTTATGTTAATTTGTATGGTTTTTACAACAAAAAAAGCTATACAGTCTCAACATTAGTACGTCAATTCCAGTCAAGCATAGCATTAAATGAAATACACCTCTGCTTGCAGGGTAAGGTAAGTCTCTCTCTTTTGCAATATTTTTCAAGAAATATTGAGTTGCCCATTGTATTTCCATTGTAAAAGAACCCCAAAATAATTTCACTTTTCTTATAATAGGTGCAGTTCTCATATCTCATTGTGGGTCACACCCATTACATGGTTGCCAGGAAAGCCTATATAAGCCTTAGCAAGGTGACATCTGGGTGCACCAAGTGTGTTAAGGCCTGAAAACAAAAAGTATGTGACCTGGATACGATGACAAAGGCAGTCAACAAATTTCTCCACATGAGTGAAAATGACATGCATTAGTGGGAGAAATTTAGACTTGATGAGGTTTGATTACTGACAAAGATTAGAAAGAAGCTGGTGAGAGGTACATCATTACGTCTCTACAATATGCAGAGTACTCCTCTTAAAGCCCCACGTGCATCCAAGATGCATTGCGCGCTTCAATGATTTTCTCACATACGGAAAATAACAATTTTTGCAGAAAAAGATAATAGCTGTTTCTATCTTTCAGCTGTAAAAGTTTTTTTTTTACAAATATTCGTGTTTAACAGTTAACGTTAATATCAAATTAAGCTTTTGAGGAAAATATTTTAGTCAAACTGTTTGGTTTTTTTTTTTTTTTTTAGACGCATTTTTAATCTAAATGTCAACCCAATGTCGTGGAAGGTCTCTTCACGGGCGACCTAAATTTCTAAGGATCAGAAGCTCTGTGTTTAACCTATTCAGAGAGAGAAAAATCGCACTTGGCTTCGAAAAAAGTTTGTCAATTTGTTGAAGCCCTACTGCATCGTGTCAACGTTAATACAAGGAATGAAGACTCGGCTGCTGTTATAATCTGAAATATGACCAAATATGTTTGTCATAGTGAAAACATTTTTAAAGAACACTTGGAAAAGCTATAAAAACTAGACCCTGGCTGCAGGGTTTACTTGTGCCCTTGATCTGGCTCTTATGGAGAGATGATCAATAGCTACGGACAGTTGATTAAAGTTAGGGACAGATTATCAGAAAAACTGTATAACTAGACCCTGGGCTCCAGGCTTAACTGGGCTACCAGGTTGTGGCAGTTGTTTCTATGTACCAGGATTCTTGTTTTGCAAAGTGTTTGAAAACTAAGTCTCAAAAACATTATTATCAAGTTGTTGAGAAATAAACGTCACACAAATAAGATGGGCAGTTACTGTGCAATTTGTGTGATTTTGGGCTTGTACAGAAACCTGGGTGGCATTTGCTTCTATGTAGCGTGATCCCTGTGTCACCAAGTGTTGACATTTCACCCCCTCCCCTCCCCCAAAGGGCCGCTATGGAGGCTCAGACTTTAGTACCCGAGAGCTTTGAAAACTGTCTCAGAAAGAGTTTTATGAAGTTGTTCTCGAAAATTAAACGTAAGAACAAGAAAGATAGATAGTTACTTAGGCAATATGTGTGATTTTTGAGGCAATTTGGGCTGTTGAGAGTGGTTTTCAGACAGGCTGATTTGACAGTTCCCATGTCGAGGTTGAGTTTGCTTGGTTTCGTGAAGAAAGTCACATTCTCTGACATTGTGAAGAAAATATTTCACATTAATCAATATAAACTCAATATTTCTATTTGAAAGTGCTAGATAATATGCCGTAGCGAATACAATTCTGTTGGCACATCTTGTTTTGTGTTACTCCATCGCTCAACGCAGTCTTCGAACACATTCCCGTGAAGATTTCCTAGTCTTTTTCAAAAAGGTCCACCCTTTAGTACAGCACTTAATGATAGGGAATGTCTTGGTGGTGATCAGTCCAAAAAAATATAGCAATTGTTTTCAGCAGGATCAGAGTTAAACGAGTATGTTAACAAAAGTCGATATAGATTGAACAAATTGTCCGTCATTTTCATAACAAGACTACAAAATCACCACTTGTGTTACCATGTGATCTTATCTGTCAAAACCATGACAACGTCAAATAAGGCACGAAGGTCTGTCTGATGAGGTCATGCTCTAATCTGATTGGCTGATTGCATTTCTGTCTACCAATCAAAGATGCTCAGTGATTTACGAAAATACTTTGCGACATCTTTGGACTTTCCGAAGTACAACTTCTGACATGGACTAAAAAAACATGCGTTGAGTAATAAAACTGTATATTCTTGAATGTGTTGATGTTTCTGTAAACATTTATTTTATTATGTCGTCATCCTGACCTTCTATAGTAATATCCAAGGACATTAACAAGTCGGATTCCATAATATCATTTATTAGTACATGAACCAAACCACGAACACTTCTCAAGAGACTATAAAAAATGTCAAAGACTTTAAGGCCCGGGTCGCACTATGGCCAAATCTAAAAATTTACTTGCCAAAATGACCTCCAAAGTGTTAATCCCGACACAGGAAATACAATTATTTGAAGTTTTGAGCATGGTCGCATTACAGATCTATGCCGATATTTGTATGTCAGCGTTAGCAGGGATATTATTGCAAACACTGAATCAAAGTGTTCTAAAATATAGCTTATTTGTAGTTCTTTTCAAAGCTTTGACTCTCCAATGTCCAACTAATTGATTTGGCTGTCCAGATGTGATATCTGAAGCGAAAACAGTCAACTCTCAATCACTGATGAAGCCGTAACTGGTTGACTACAGTCAAAACTTTAACATATGCTTCTCCGAGTCTCCGTAGGACTGTTTTTCCTTACATCAAGCAAGTTAAAAGTACATTATTTTGTTTTTCAAAAGTTGTCTGTTTTTGTTCGAACAGCCATATTGACAAGCGTTGACAGTTCCCGCTGTGATTTCTTTTGTTTAAGCAAAATTTCAAAAAATCGGGCTGCCTCGGGGCAGCACTACGGTGTCTTTGAAGTTTTGCCCGATTTCTAAATTTTTGCCAAACTGGTAAAAGTGAGGTCGCACTAGGGAAAGGGTTGTGATGACAGATTTGAACACTTGTGTAAACAAAAATCGACCAAAATTTGGTATAATGCGACCCGGGCCTAAGTGTGATACTTGAAAAAGGAGAAACTTCAAATGCTACTCAAATAACAGCAAGTAGCAGCCAAGTAAACTGCATGAACTGATATAACAAAGAGTCTATCAGCTTTTTGTTTGATTCTAAAAGTAGGAAATATCTTGTAGATTATATTCTTTGATATAATAGTGCCCCTTTGAACTTTTTTAACCTTTATTTAATATAAATCACTAATGTAGCTAAAGCGATTACTATAGCTAATGTGTTTGCTATTGCTTGAAATTTGACGGAGATTCCTTTAACACAGCAATGGGAAATTCATGTCTGCGTGACTATTCTTGGCTTTCACGCGATGTCATCAATTTTTTTATTTCGGAAACATTAGTTATATTTACTTCTGGCAGAAATGCTCTTTAGAGCTCCCCTAAACGAATATTTGTGCCAAATCTTGTGTCTTTGCTGTGTTTTGGTTTCGAAATATAAGCGAGACAATTTGAGTCGTGCAATTCTAGTCACACATCTTTAGTAGTCGAAAATCAAGCTACAATCTTGGACATAAATAGTTGACACTCCTGATAAATGTTTGATACTATCCATTTCACAACCATTTTCTCCCCTCCCTCCCCCACCCCTGGACAATGTTGATATTCCTGAGAAAGAAACATCTTCAGGGAACACAACATTGCATTGGGGGGATGGGGGTATCAAAATACGATCGTTTTAGTGATATTTAGCGACGAAAATGCAAAGAAATGCTTAAGTTTTCAAACAGTGTCAACATTTATGTCCAAGATTGTATTTTAGCCATTTTCGCTAAAATACAGCTATCAGTAGTGGTTGTGCATTGCATATCGATTTAATTCTCTCACAACATCGTAATGTATCTTTCAAATTATGTTCGACATTGATAAAGAAGGTAATTTGAAAAGAGTTGGACCAAAAATAGTCTTGTTTGCCATGGTCACTTGAACCAATTGGGAAACGGACCCTTAAGAAATCATTAGTACGGGAATGCGTTAGCAACATTTCTTGAAGTAAAATCAGAAACCCTTGTTAGTGTAAAATATATGGTTTACCACAGCTGTGCAAATAGTTTGTGACAGTTTAAGATGGCAATCATGGTTGAAACGGCATTGCGTGACCTTTAAAGTCGTAAGCCGCTATTGGAATTTAGTATAAATCACATGAAAAGTTGATGTCGTGAGCAATTGTTGATGGTTTTTCTTAAGTTTTGCCTAAACACTCAGCCTTGAAACTTTCCTAAATTAAAAAGTAACTGTAAACATTGAGTTATGGCGTATAAACAACTCGCCGCTTAAACAATAGAGGTTTTGGTTAAGTGAGGTGTTCGCTTACACGACAGCAAACTGCACGGTTTACACGATTTGTAAGCTCACATCCACTTCGATGTGCTTTCTTTTATTAATTAATCTGTTGTATACTGTAAATATATATATTAATATAACAGTTTCCGTAAGAAAATGTAGTTTTGAAACGAGAAATAACGAGAAAACAACGGTTTACATTTTTCTGCACAATAAAGATAGATATCCCTAGTACATTCTTTAATTTGCGATTAGCACGGTTTACAAATTGTAAACCATGTAAAACTTCAACTTTTTCAACTTTTTCACATATTTTTTTAGCTCAACGTGTTTATTATATTTAAAATATTATCAAACTGAAATAAAAATTAAACTTCAGGCGAAAACATATGAATTAGAGCGAATTTTAGATAACGCTTTACATGACGGTTTACAAACCGGAAGTAAATCTACGAGGAAACCGGAAGTGATATAATATTCAAGCTTTATTCAAACATTTCTATACGAGCATCACTAGTTTGGGAAATTAATGACTTTTTCGTTTATTTCGTAAAAATAGTGGGCCTTGCCATCAATTTTTATGTCGTTTTATGAAAACTTGGATTCTAACCACCAATGACGTCATATTCTTATGTAATTCCAAAAGACGTCATATTTTAAACACAATTTAACATGGTAATTATGTCCAAATTAATGCTAAAAGC
Source organism: Metridium senile (assembly GCA_949775045.1). Classification (NCBI taxonomy): domain Eukaryota; kingdom Metazoa; phylum Cnidaria; class Anthozoa; order Actiniaria; family Metridiidae; genus Metridium; species Metridium senile. Next base: position 11,924,876 of record OX459104.1, read on the forward strand.
CTATCTGTTTAATGCTTTGTGAACTTTTTTCATGTTTTATAACCTTATCAACTAGTAATAGCTCTCATTCGTCTGTATTTTAGGAAAAATGACAAAATACAATCTTGGACATAAATAGTTGACACTCCTGATAAATGTTTGATACTATCCATTTCACAACCATTTTCTCCCCTCCCTCCCCCACCCCTGGACAATGTTGATATTCCTGAGAAAGAAACATCTTCAGGGAACACAACATTGCATTGGGGGGAGGGGGGTATCAAAATACGATCGTTTTAGTGATATTTAGCGACGAAAATGCAAAGAAATGCTTAAGTTTTCAAACAGTGTCAACATTTATGTCCAAGATTGTAGATTCATGTCAGTTTAGTATATATCGATGTTTGATTGAACTCAAAACCTTAAAATTATCATTAGAAAGCTAAATTACTGGCATTTTCGCCGTAATTTTAGGATCTTGCAAAGTTCGGCATTTGGCGGCCATTACTGTGCCCCTCAAGGCGCATATTCACAGGATCCATATTCGGTCACAATTAGTCCATGTATGCTCAAATTTTGGCAAATCATAAATTGGTCACCTGGCTTTAAGCTAATGTGGCCTGGATTGCTATTTGTATCGCAGAAAAGATCTGGTTAATGATATAATCAACACAACCGGAAATGCTTTTGCCATACATTTCTTACTAAAAATCTTTAGTAATAGCTTGACTATAACTCTGCCAATAGTCATTCTTCTGACCTCATATTTGCTAACACTGCTAAATAAAGTATGTGCTTCATGAATTCAGTGATTGTTTACAGTTTAAGCGACAATTTAAGGACTTTCAATATGTCATGTGATCATTGAAAGCCAAGAATTAAAAACTAGACGACCTGATGGTGATTTACGGGCAACCTGGATTGTCAGATTTCACATTTGATTTGATAATTTTTTCAGCTACAAGTTCAAGTTACTGATCTCTTGTTTTATTTAGTAATCTTTGCCTCGAATTAACTTGGAACCATTTGAGATTTGACGATATCAGATAAACATTGTTTAAAAAATTGCTTGTTCTTATTGGTTAAAAGCAAGAAACAGCAAGAACAGTTTCAAAACTGTTAATAAACATTTTTTTTTGCTAGTAATTTTCCCTTTTGAAATGGCATTTCCAATATTGAAATGGCATTTTCCAGTTTGTAATAGCAGTGTTGAATATAAAGCAGTACTCATGAACATGTAAAATAAATACTAGAAGGTATTGTTCCTGTATGAGCCTCATCTCCGCATTTGCCAAAGTAATACTGACAAAGTCCTCAAGCTTTTCACTTATTATATTATATTACTCTCAAAACAATTAACATTCAGATATTAGCAAGTAACAGTCAAAACGACTGATGCACTCCCAAGAAAACTGAGTTGAAATTTTTGCTTTTTGATTCGTTGCAAGAAAATGGATTTGATAATATAACATTTAACAACTTTTATAACTTGACAAATTTCAAACTTTTTTAAACGATTTGTGTATTTTAGCCAAGTACCTGAATGGCAATGTGACTTTTACTTTACTTCAACTACTGTACAGCCTTGTTTGACATAAGTAATCAATATCTCTGGGGATAACAGCATCCCTATAACCAAAAGAATTCGGTCAATAAAATAATATTAGCTTGTTTGTTGGCTTGTTTGGAAGCCATAAGGCTACAACAAGCAGTCATGCGTTACTACTGATAATATGCATAGTGATGTACAAGTTATTATTATCAATATTAGAAAGTTTGAGTGCAAAATATACCATGATATATACAAAAACAACAAAGAAACGAACCGAAAAAGAGAAATTCGAAACAGTCATATTTAGAGAGAAAAAGCGCAAATTTAAAGTTACAGACGGATGAAGAATGTAAGTCTACTCGTAGGAAAATACTATACAGGAAGAACGCATAAAGTTTACAATTATAAGTTTGGGCTTACTTTAATATTTTAGCAGCTCAGTAGTTTCATTAGTGATCAAAACCAGAAATCTCTTCCAACATCTTCAATCCGCAGCTAAAAACCATCAATCTTCGAATGTAAATTATAAAAATTGACGCACAAATATGCAAGTTTTACTTTACAAGCTATAAATGTGTGTATTAAATTTGAAATGTGAACGTTGGCGCCATTTTACCCAATCGAGTTCCAAGTGGAAAAGAACGGAATATTTTCGTTATCACACATTTAGAATTAGAAAGAGACAGGAAAACATAAAACTTACCGTTATGAAGCATAACGGATGACAAAATCTTCTTTCGAATAGTACAAAATCTACTTTCTTTGCAGATACATAACCACAAATCGTTCACTCCACCTCGTTGGCTTGCACTGATCAAGTCTTGTATATCCACAATGCATTGCACACTATCCAGCATGCAACAAGGTCTGCAAAAAGGGACTGAGGGAGTGAGGGAGAGTCTGCAGAGTTGTCTGCACAAAGCACAGGAGTCCCGTTTCCTGATTTGCCTTAATTTTTTTCTTCCCTTTCGTTTTGTATAGAGGGTCCTGAAGGGGTAAATTGGGAATTGGGATTTGCCTTTTTTCGAGGCTGGGAATTGGGATTTGCCCATTGGGATTGGGATTTGTCCATTGGGATTGGGATTTGTCCATAGGATTTGACTATTTCTTGTCCATTCGTTTTCTCTTTAGATGCTAAAATAATGTTTTAAATTGAGTAATTTGCAACATTTTACGTCGTTTTAGTAGACTAGAAGAGAAAATCGAACTATCTTGGGCTTCCTGTGGTTAGTATTCAATTTGGGCTTCCTGTGGTTAATGTTTGGGCTTCCTGTGGTTAATGTTTGGGCTTCCTGTGGTAATTGGGATTTTGATAAAAAATTGATTGGGAATTGGGATTGGATACCCCCCTTCAGGACCCTCTGTATACGCAAAACATTTTGAATTAGTACTTTTTGTTGTTGTTGTTGTTGTTGTCGTTTTTATGGAACTGAACTGAAAACTCGTACGACCTTCACAATAGTTTCAAACTGTTCTTAATAATAATAATATAGCTTGTATAGCGCTTATACAAGTCTGTTCTAGGCGCTTAAAATAAACAAAATGGATATGATTACAATGAAAAAGCTAATTTAAATAAATGAGTTTTGGGTAGACAGCAGTAAAAAATGCGTATTCAAATAAGTGTGAATTTGTGTCCATTAGATCGTTTTTAAAGTCTTTTTGCTACTTAGAAAAATATATAATAAAAAAAGATCACTATCAGAAAGAGCAAGCCATATGTTCAGTGAACTGTTTCCTTGCTTGCCTCGTTGTGGTGTTTTTCACATTTTGGAATTCGCATAACCTCTCAAGAATTAAGTACTTTTTACCTTTGTTGATGTCATTCTAATCTATAATCTTGATATAGTGGTCAATTAAAATATGAATTTACAAAGATATGCTAATCCATGGATGAGTGGCGGCCATATTGGCATTCGGTTTATATTATGTCGGTATCCCTGTGTTGAGTTTGAGACACAAGCAATCCAAAAAATAGCCTTCAATGGCAGCGTAGAACGTGGAGTTCTTGACTAATGAAAAAATTAAAACTAAATTAAAACATTATTCAAAAAACTAGAGAATCTAAATAAATAACTATTGTTTGATCGTTCGTAGTTGGACCCTCGGGACTCCCGTATGTTCATACAGCTGTTCGTGACGTCATCTCTTAAGCTCCACTGCAGTTGTGTTCAGTGGTGCCACGTTTCATAAGGACTATTGATCATTTCATCGATTTCTATTCGTAATAACTTTATTTCTGATCCAGAAACCCATCATAAAGGACTGTATAGCCTGTTTAACGGGAAGGCTTGCTAAAATGAGGTATAATGGTGTAGTTTTATTCGTGGCGATAGTTCTTGTCTTGATGACATGTTGTTATGCGCCGCCGGTAGTACCCAAGAAAGAACCCAAAGCTCCAGAGGAAGACCTACCAGAATACGCTAGATATCTAAGACAAGTTGTAGAAATCCTAGAAAAGGACGAAGACTATGTAAAAAAGCTAATGAATGCTTCAGATGCAGAACTTCGTTCGGGTAAAGTTGCTGATGATCTTGACTTAGTAAATCATGATGTACGAACCAAGCTGGATGAACTGAAACGACAAGAGATCGAACGACAAAGACAAATACGTCGACAAATGAACGATCACCAAGCTGGTCTAAAGGAACGAGAGCACTGGAATCCTGTATTTGATGATGACAATCCGGATTTCTTTGGTCCAGAGGATTTTAAGAAACTACTGGATAAGGTATGTAAGCTTATTATTAAATACGTTGAGGAAATTCCAGATGCCGTAACAAATTTCACCTTAGGATACTACTTGTCTCTTTGCTTTAATCGTCAATTAATACGCTATTACTAAGCTAAAACTAACAAAAATTTTCTTTATTTCTGCCAGCTAATCTTCCAAACCGAGTTATTAAAATCACTGTCATATACTCTTTTAAGGCCACGTATGACTCCAACTTCGTTATCATAATTATCAAATTTGTATGCTAATTATTCCTGTATATAATAACCTTACTTTAGAAAAGGTTTGTGAGATTGTATTATTATTTTCTTATGTGATTAACAACTATTTTGTTATTGTACACTTAGTCAAAACATGTATGATAGCAGGGTTTATTGGGTACAATTTTATGTATATTAAATATATTAAGTTAATCTTACATGTCGGAACATGTAATGTTATAATTTAGTTATTTATTCATATACATTAAACAAGTTTCCCGATAGTATATGACCAATTAATTGACAACTTTTGTTGCTAAATGTTTCTTTAAAACAATGTAGAATTAAACAATGAATTAAGTTTTTTATGATATCAGAATAATCAAGGTTTTTGGCAAGTAAAATACATATATCCCCTGACCTAAGCTGATTACCCTTGCCTCCACCTTGATTATTTTGGAGATCAAAAAATCCTTATCCCATAATTTTTTTAATCAAGATGTGTTCAAGATAATCAACCAGTGTGCTAGGAAAACCCAAACTAAGTCTATTATACTAACAGTGTTCCAAAAAGTAGGCTTAAGGCATTTACGTGAGGGGCTTAACATGTACAATGTAACATAAATATTATATGTAGGCAGAAATTATTTGTGGATAAATGGATAATTGGACTTGTTTCTAGTTGGAAGAAGATACTATTTGCATGGAATGAGTATATAGGTTGAGTATATAGGAAATGTGATATGAGCTTGACATATATATGCTAGAACATGAATTATAGATGGTAAGGGCTGGTAAACAAAGTTTATCAGTACTCTTCAGGGGTTAAGATATTAAACTGTTGTCATTATGGTGGATGACAAAAGTGTTTCATACTCCAAGGCCTTGAAGCCACAAGGCTACCAAATATATTTTTATGAAGACTATAAATACAGTTTTTGTCATAATGATGAAAACTGACACAGATAATAATATAATAATAATAATATTTTATATATCGTCAATTCCTTAAAGTTCAACAACGCTTTACATATTTAAAATAGAGTTTAGGAATATTCAATTTAATGTAATTAAAACAAGCTAAAAAATATTATAAAAAGCCAAATAAAGGCGGAAATATAGAAATTCTTGCATAGAAGGAATTCATATATAAAAATATATTATATATCGGTAATTAATATATGTTAAAATATTAAGTTAATCAATTAATTAATCAGAAAGAAGAATACGCCTTTCTAAACAGAAACGTTTTAAGATCACGCTTGAATAAAGTGATGTCAGTAAATGATCTAATATGCACAGGAAGGCTATTCCATAGATCCGGAGCTGCATAAGAGAAGGCTCGTTTGCCATATGTTTTCAGACAGTAAGAGCCTCAGATGCACGCAGTGAAGCGTTAATAACTTTTATTGTTGAAAACCATAACCTTATCAGTGTTCACAAGTTTTGTAATAATCTTATAGCCCAATTAAATTTATTGTTCATATTATAGCACCACTCAGAAATGGACAAAAGAGATCTAGAGAGAAAAGACGATTTTAAAAAGTATGAAATGGAAAAGGAACATAAACGAAAAATGAATCTAAAAAAAATGGATGAACAACACAGAAAGGAAGCAGAAGAGAAATTTAAGAAAGAACAAGAGAGACACATTGAAGAAGCCAAAAAACTACACCATCCTGTAAGTAGATAATGTCATCATTTTTACAACATGAGCAACGTTACCATATTGTATCGGCATATACAATCACAAGCCTAAGCACATGATTTTATATCTGATACAACACGGACGGTCATGTTGTAAACTTCTTAGGTTACTGTGAACTTTAAAAAAAAAAAAATCTCAAATAATCCTATAATCCTTTTATAGCTTGGTTCGTTTATGAGACATTGTGTTCTGTTTTTTTTTTTATAAATTTCTTCATAATTTTTAAGGTTTTAGATGTTTAAAAATTTGCTTTAATCTTATTTTTGCTCACCATGTTTATTGCTTCATGCTTATCAATGTCTATACACAAATGATACAGGGCATCTGAAAAAGTGAGAGGATGCGATTCAGCACTATTTCCCAAAAATCGCACCAAATCACACTATTTATTGTTTTCCACACTTTTCGACAAGAAAAATACAGAAAAACTTGCAAACCTGTTGACAATGTTCTTTAATACACAATAATTCTTCAAATAAGCAAGTTTTACATCGGAATTCATATCATTTTGGGCTGAAAATTGACTGTAAAACGGTTGTTTTCTTGACAATAATCTACCAGGCGTTCCTCACCGTAAGTTCTAGTTCTAATTCTATAAACGCTTTTGATTGGTCTAAAAAGCATCCAATCACATGCCTTTATAAAATACAACAAATTTAGTGGGAATTTAGTGGAAAATTTCTTCATTTTGCATCAAAATAATATCAATAATAGATAATAATATGCAAATCAGCATTTCCACACTTTTCCGCACTATTTGCTAAAATTTCCGCACTTTCCCCAAGTTTTTTTTTTCTGCACTTTTTCAGATGCCCTGTCTATAGTATAGTTCTTTCAAATTTTACCAAAATTTTCAAGAATAAAGTAAACTTTGCTGAGAAATATTTTAGAAATCGTTTATTATTCATTGAACAACTCACAAACAACTATATCACCGCAAGAACTTTGACTAATGTGTAGTATGATAAACTTTTTGTAGTTAGAGTTGTTTGTGAGTTGTTCAACAAACAATAAACGATTTCTATATATTTCTGGGTAGTGCCCACGGTTTTTCGATTCACACTGTAATATTTAAGTACAAAAATTGCACATACAAGTCAAACTTTCAATGAATGCTTATTTGTGATGGTCTTTCCATATGACAATGCTCAAATATTAAAATATCTGTTTATCTGTAAAAAATCATTTTCGGCCATTTGTGCAGAAGGTCTGTAGTGTGTTGTTTACATCTCAAAAGACATTGTTCCTTAATATTTGTGTCATTGCTGTTCATTGTTTTTCAAACTCTTGTCTTAGGATGTATTGTCAAGGAATATTGTGTACAATTAAGAATTGAATTAATTTCTTTATTCAGTAAAAAAAAGAACATATTCGGTAAAAAGATTGTATTGGGATAGACTGCAAAAAAGTCACTACTTAAATGCAAAAACTCAGAGGAAGTGAGTTGAAGTTCAATCGAATGAAATCCTGCCACAAGAGAATGAGGATAGGATTATAGCAAGGGGGAGAGAAGCGAAAAGCAGGGACTGTCGCCTTCCCATACTTAAAATCTGTACATGCTACATGCAGGGTCAAAAACATATCATCCACGCCATGATATCAATTGATGTTGAGCTAACAAACAGACATTTCCATTCATTTCAAGCCAGAAAAAAAAACAGCAAAACATGGTGATAAAGCTAATCCTAATTCAGACAAATGCTGTTTATGTCAAGTTTATATGACGGTGACAGGCCATACTTTTCACGTCTCTTCCTCCTCGCATCACTCCCGCTCTTCCATTAAATCCTTTCCTCGTTCTCATTTTCGTGCGGCTAGAATTTCGTCTGATTGAACTTCGAGTTTTACGTAAAGGTAGGACTGTTTTGCAGTCTTGTATTGGGAAAATTTTGAATCAAATATCTCAACCATTAATTTTTTTGTTTTTTAAATAACAGATTTGTATAGGCCATTTGCATTTTTGAGTCATTACCAGTACCAGAAGAGATGTGCCTACTATCCATGTACTTATTTATTAACAGCAGTAACAATCTGAATAATACACTTAGGAAGTTCACAAATTATTTTGGTACTTGTAGTAATTTACACAGGGAGCCCGGCTTTTTGTCGTTTCTTTTCATTTTTCTCTCTCTTTATTTACGCTAATAATACGCTATATTATGTTTTCATAGGGATTCCTGTGGTATGAGACAGTTCCGACGTATTGATGTAATTAACAGTATCTCGATAAGAGGATTAACTCTTATCTGTAATGGACTCGCTAGTAACCGTTAATGTATAGAAGGGCTGAAACAACTGCTAGATGCCTCCATTAAAACGCATATATAAAATGTTTTAAGCATTCTTTCATTGTTATAAAGCCTCCAAACGTTTGTGTAATAAACATACTTTATGTTAGGATGTTAAAATTTGGGGAAATCTGAAATGATACGATGCTATGCAGCAATATTTAAAAGTCGAGTTTTAGTTACATGTTCACCGCTAGTTGCCCTGACCGAGGAGGTTACGAAACTTATTAACTAAGCCGTTAAATTTTTATTCTTAGACGAGTAACAACTACTGATTTATGATCGTGGATTTTGTTATTCAAGTTTTTACTTGTACGGTTTACTTTGCATTGTTAGATTGATTGTGTCACAGATAGAGTCGAGTCGCTGAAAATAGCTGGTCAGGGCAAGTAGCGGTGGTGCTGTTACGATAATCTAGCAGTTGTTTCGGCCCTTCTCAATTATTTACTGTTACTAGAGAGTGTGTTACAGATAAGAGTTTATCCTACTATCGAGTTACGGTTACATCATCATGTTAACGATACGTCGGAACTGTCTCATACCACAGGAATCCCGATGAAAACATAATATAGCGTATTATTAGCACAAATAAAGAGAGAGAAAAATGAAAAGAAACGACAAAAAGCCGGGCTCCCTGTGTAATTTACGAATACTACCATATTTACTCGAAAAAGTGCTAGAACTGTAGAACAGCATAAAAAAAATTTTTTTATCAAAAGCTATATTCTTCAGTTCAAAGTTATTATATTTCACTGCTCACCCATTAAGTTATCTCCCCAAATTATAGTCATAGTTCTGATCAAGAAGGGGACTGTGAGATTTAATTAATGGCAATGGAGCTTATTCATGTAAATATGGTCCTGTAAAAGTGTTCTATTAACATCATTTATTTGCTATTGTTAGGGAAGCAAAGCTCAGCTTGAACAGGTTTGGGAGGAATCTGATGGTCTTGATAAGAATGACTTTGATCCTAAAACATTTTTTAAACTCCATGGTAAGTACATTGTACATGGAAGAGCAATGCATTACAATATAACATGCTTGTGCAGTGATACATTCAAACTAGGTTTGATAATGGTTGCAAATGTACCTTGTTGGTATATTATATGTAAAAGATATTATGTGATAGTTATACAGTGAACAGGTTCCCATTTAAATCTGTACTTTCCCATTTAAATCTGTACTTATGCAAATTGTGTTGATGTGTGCTAAACACACAGATCAACCAATCAGAGAATTCCACTTCAGAAATAATATACTCTGATTGGTTGATCTGTGTGTTTAGCACACATCAACAAAATTTGCATAAGTACAGATTTAAATGGGAAAATACAGATTTAAATGGGAACCTGTTAGTGGTACCTACATTAAGTGGTCACCCATTAAGCGGTCACCCTCTATTAGGCGGGAGAATTCTGGAAGGATGAGTCAATGAGTCATGCTATGAGTCAGGTCAGCGGTTTTTCAAAATTCAAAATGGCGGTACAAAACTCAAAGAACTTTTCCACGGCTACGGCTAGGCACTGACTTTTTTTCTTCAGCTCCAAATTCCTTTGAATAGACCAACAAGCTCAAAGGTTGAAATTATTTTAAAAAGCGATAGTTACAGACTCAGAAAGGCATTAGAATGTTCTTGCTTAAATGAATCAGAAAAGACCAAATTCCACTGCCATTGTTTCACTTGAATCATATCACCTCAAGCACTAATGACACTCAAGGTTTTAGTAGTGGTAGAAGTTCAGAAAAAATGTCCAGGTATCCATTTAAGCTTATAATCAAAAATAGAATTTAATTATTTTTTGACAATCAGCATGCAATACCGATCACCCACTCGTAATTCTTACTTAGCTTATACATTTTTTTTTTCCTTTTCCTTTTTTTCAAAACATTCAAAGTACTATTGTAAAGTTAAGATAAAATGTCCTGGTAACCTGAAAACAAATAAATACACTTCAACAAAAACAACAACGTGTCTTAATGTATAAATAATTAATCAAAACTGAGACAGGAATTCAAAATCACTTGATGGAATGCAGAAAATATGAATGTAGTCTTCATGGAAAGACTAGTAATGGGCTCTTTGCTAGCTAATAAAAATGTGTTGTGTTAACATTTTGTTAAATTTGTTTATATTTATAAATCAGTATGTCGTTTTATGTTGTTGTTTTTTCTATTCCTCAAATCAGTAATTCTAAACTGATGTGGAAAATGTTGCTGTTTGGAGTTTCTTTAGCTTTCATGCGTTAAACCTTTTTATTATATAATAATTGTCAAAAATGCTTACAGAAATAGTAAACCAACCTTTTTAACCTACACATTTTAGTAAAATGCCCATTCATTTTATGTTGATATTTAATTTGTTAATTTTAGATATCAATGGAGATGGATACCTTGACAGTGGTGAACTAGAAGCTCTCTTTGTCAAAGAGGTAAATGTAGACCATATTCTAGAAACCTCTCATAAGTACTGTCCTGAGTACCACCAATTTCATTGTGTCCTTAGACAAAAAAAGTTGTGAAACAAAGATGGCAATTCTCTTTGCATTCACTTGCACATTTGTCTAGACAACTTGAACTATGAATATAAAACAGGTAGAAGTACCTAAGTACCAAGAACATGTTCCCATTTAAATCTGTACTTTCCCATTTAAATCTATACTTATGCAAATTTTGTTGATGTGTGCTAAACACACAGATCAACCAATCAGAGAAGTTCACTTTAGAAATAATATTCTCTGATTGGTTGATCTGTGTGTTTAACACAAAGTACAGATTTAAATAGGAAGGTACAGATTTAAATGAGAACCTGTTCAAGCTAAAAATACCACTGTTGTTCACAACTAGACAAAATGTGTTTTAAAAATGATGGAATTGCCAACCCACTTTGAAATACAAACTCTGCCGGGCATGTAGCAATGGAATCGGTGGTAATAGACATTTTTACTAATTATTCAAAGTCAGATATCCTGTGTAAATACAGTGAAACCTCACACTCATTATCAAATCAAAGGCCACCTACATGTATGGCGAACTCGTGGATCATTGTTAGAACATTTTGAAAGCGCTTACAGTTTAGACCACTTTTAATGTTGACTATGTAGGTTATATTTAAACTAGACGCAATCTGTGTGAACTTGGGCTCCATTACGATTATGTAATTATTTTCTCGGATTAGCTTGAGATGATTTGAAGCGAAAAATAAGTACAGTATGTGTGTACAAATCCGGACAGTGTGCAAATCCGGACACTTTGGCATTTAAGCGTTAAAAAAAGAGATCGAATTTGTTTAAAAATGAAAACAACATTATAGAATTAAGCATTTGTATGTATTCTATTGTTTAAGAAGTTTTTGTGACAATCGAGATATTTTCAGCTAGGAAAAAGAGCAATTTGTCATCGCATGTGAATATGCAAATTCGCAATAAGTCAGTTTTTAACGCGCTCCGAATTACATGTTAAACTTAAAATGGTGATTTTTCTGCAGATTCAAATTATAACGCCAAAATAATTAGTACGTTTTCAATTGCAAACAATGTTTTATCTTGTGTGAACAGAAGAGCTTTTAATAGTTTTAAATAAGTGTAGGAGACGGTTTTAGAAATACTACTAAAATCCACTAAGGTATGTGCAATTCCGGACGATAAAATATACAAGATTAGCAATCACCCGTAACTTTGAATTGTAGGTTAAAATGTCGCTTAAAAATATACAATTCAACTGCAGGTTGATTTTGCAAACAAAAATTATCTTTTGGATAGTTTATTCACCATGCACTATTCATTTATAGGACATTTATATTCATTTGCAGAATCCAGCGCACGAAAGCAATTACTCATGTGTGAAATACTTTAGTGCTCAAACGTATTAATCAAGCAACGTAATTCATGATTTAATTAACACAAATTTATGCTTTAATCTCAAATTTGACTGTGGAAATGGAAAATCTATCGTAAGCATTCGAAAATTAGGAAATAACTTCAAAGAATTGATTAAACAGAACCTACTTTAATAGTGTCCGGCTTTGCACACAACTGTCCGGAATTGCACCACTCAAACTACTTTACAAATATATCCATAACATTTTTTTTAAATATATACTATTGACAGATAAACTGGTTATTTTAATCAAAAATATAAAAGAAACTAGACACATAACTGCGTGAACTCAGGCTTCATTACGAGTATGTAATCATTTTCTTGGATTAGCTTGAGATGATTTGAAGCAAAAAAAAGTTATTTTTTTGGTCGTCCTCCTTTTCTGTTTGGTCCGTTCCTTCAGTCCGTGATCCGCTTGCCTGTACTGCTTTTACCTGGATATCGATGTTCGGTTCGTGCAGTGATACATGCGAGCTGAAAGACTGTCTAGAATTATTAAAGTTGTTCTTGCAAAATAAACGCAAGAAAAAGCAAGATAGATACTAGTCACTAAAGCAATTGGTTTTATATTTGAGGCGATTTAATTTAGGCTGTTGGATGTAGTTTTCAGAGAGGCTGATTTCAGCTGTTTTATATTTGTTGTTGTCAAGCTTGACCTTGAGTTTTAAAATCGGTCACGTTATCTGACATATTGTAAACAAAGAAATATTACTTTCATCGTTCAACTGCTAGATAATAGGTTGAAGCGATTAAGTTTAAACTTAAAAGTTTTGCGTATAAGTTTGTTGTTCTTTGCAGAGAAGCTAAGCGCTCGGCAATCACCAATCAATCGAGGATCTGAAGCTTGAACGAGCTAATAGTATAGTCAATAAAATTAAACTATTGACAGATAAACTCGTTATTTTAATAAAAAATATAAAATAAATAATTACAAGAAGCAAAATATTTACCCTAAACCACAGGTAGCCCAAGCTCACTATTTGTGTTGATTTACTATAGGATATATGGGGATTTTTCAACGTACAATTTTTTGCCTTAATTCTTAATAAAATAAAATGAAACTCTTACCATGTCTTTTTGTTGCTCTCATCAACCATCTGACTGACTTTCAGCGATTTTCGTTGGAATTTAGCTGCCTTTCCCTAACGTGTAGTAAGAGAGAGAAAGGTAGGAGGCCAAGGCCCCAAAACGGCCTTCGAACTGCTGAACTAATCGCCAAATAATTCCTCGAAAAACGCTTCTAGTCCAAATCTTTCTACGCAGCAGTTCGAAGGGATAAATATGACACGCAAAAATCCCAATGGATTAGAATCAACGGCTTTTTTGAAGCAGCCAGCCTCCACGAAGTTCGAATAAAACCGCTCGAAAAACACACAAAATATTCGTGTCTGGGAGAGTTGGGACAGTTGAAGCCGTTAAAAAACAGAGAGAGACTGGACCGGGCAAAAACAACAACTATCCGTGGGGTGCAAGGGTCGAAAATTGTACGACAAAACTAGGAACCGCCCCCGCTCCCAGGGGCGAATTACTTGACAGCTATTGTACTTCGTCGGTCTATCACTGACCGCGCTGAACACGTTGACATTCAAAATTAATGTTAGGGGGAAAAAACGACCGTTTCTCTCTTTCAGTGTGGAGTTTAATCACAAGTAATTCGCCCCTGGGAGCGGGGGCGGTTCCTAGTTTTGTCGTACAATTTTCGACCCTTGCACCCCACGGATAGTTGTTGTTTTTGCCCGGTCCAGTCTCTCTCTGTTTTTTAACGGCTTCAACTGTCCCAACTCTCCCAGACACGAATATTTTGTGTGTTTTTCGAGCGGTTTTATTCGAACTTCGTGGAGGCTGGCTGCTTCAAAAAAGCCGTTGATTCTAATCCATTGGGATTTTTGCGTGTCATATTTATCCCTTCGAACTGCTGCGTAGAAAGATTTGGACTAGAAGCGTTTTTCGAGGAATTATTTGGCGATTAGTTCAGCAGTTCGAAGGCCGTTTTGGGGCCTTCGCCTCCTACCTTTCTCTCTCTTACTACACGTTAGGGAAAGGCAGCTAAATTCCAACGAAAATCGCTGAAAGTCAGTCAGACGGTTGATGAGAGCAACAAAAAGACATGGTAAGAGTTTCATTTTATTTTATTAAGAATTAAGGCAAAAAATTGTACGTTGAAAAATCCCCATATATCCTATAGTAAATCAACACAAATAGTGAGCTTGGGCTACCTGTGCCTAAACATCACTAAAGTATTATACTGTTGTTGTCTTCACTTCTAGTGCGCTGTATCGTACTCTCTAAGAATGCTTACCATACAGTTAAATATCCAGTAGTAACAGCTTCGTCCTTTGTAACTGGTTGTGAATCAATTCCATAGCATTATGAGTTTATAGCAGGGATGATTTCTCTATAAATTCCATCATAATAAGTTGGCTCGCTTATTTAGCCCGTAAATTGCATGATCTGTATTAAAATTCACAGTGACCCTTTCCGAAAACATTCGACATAAACTTAAGTGTAATTCTACTGCGAATCATGTGGAGTGAGCGCATAAAATATGAGAATATTCCACCTAGAAATCAATCCTTTGACAAATCAAATATCCATGTGCTCGTATTGGCCAGTCTACGCATGCGCGGTGACGACTAGACGGCGTTTTGCGACCCAAGAAAAAAAAAATGGAAGCCCATTTTAAGACTCGGGTTTCCTTTGGAAAGCCTGAGTAATAATTACAATAAGCAATATATTTACCCTAAAACATCACTAAAGTATTAGACTGTTGTTGTCTTCACTTCTAGTGTATCGTACTCTCTAAGAATGCTTACCGGCAATACTGTTAAATATCCAGTAGTAACCGCTTCGTTATTTGAAACTGGTTGTGAATCCATTCCATACGGCATGAAAGGATGGATAAAAAGTAGCTTCTGTTTATAGCAGGGAAGATATCTCGATAAATTTGATCATAATATTAAGGTTGGTTCGCTTAGTTCGCTCTTAAATTGCATGATCTTTAGTAAAATTCACAGTGACCATTTCCAAAAACATTCGAAATAAAATTATGTGTAATTCTACTGCGAATCGTGTGGCGTGAGCACATAAAATATGAGAGTATTCGCGATTACTTCGATCGAGAAATCATTCCTGCAGACGAATCAAATATCCATGTGCTCGAAGTACGCTGACCGAGATCTTGGGGCTCAAAAGTTTACACTGACGGTCTAGTGAGTGAGCGAGTGAGTGAACGAGTGAGTGAGCGAGTGAGTGAGCGAGTGAGTGAGTGACACTTCCGGTTCAAAAGCCCCATCCCAATAACTCATGGATCTTCGATCCATGAGTTAAAAAATGGGTTTGACAAAAAAAGTTTAAAACCTGATTCCACAGTTAGATATAGATACTGTAATAAGAACAATAAGTTTCTTCTATAAGGTGGATAATATATAGTATTAAGATGACCTTTAGATTTAAAGTTTATTGTATTACTATTTTAATTAAGGAATATATAGAATGGCACATGTATCACTGTGATTTAAACATGCTGGGAACTCTAGAGCAAGAGAGGAGTTTTAAAGAAGTTTACACTCTGCTAAACCTCATGTTTCTTTGACTCCGTACACTGCAGCTGCCAGAGTGTTTATATCACACTTATAATTGTGGACAAAAGCAGACATTCTTTATTGGTTTTATAAAATATCAACACTGAGCATGCCTCTGTCAGGACTGCTATAATCATGGCAGCGAGCCAATCAAAGCATACATATATAGTATATTTACCTCATGGTTTGTCTTTCACTTTAACATGTTTTAATTAAAATTGATTTAGGTTGGAAGGACTCATGATCCAAAGGCAGAAGGTTTTGACAAACGTGAAAGTGATGAAGAATTATCAAGAATGCGTGAACATGTCATGACAGAGGTAGGAACACTGCCTATTTGACGTTGTATCTAATTGAAGTTTGTCATGTTTTTCACATTCAAATGCCAACATGTCAAAGAGGTGGTTTATGCTGCTGTCAATACAAAAATAATGTGTTGGTTCCGTTGACATTTCCATTGACATCAGTAAAAATGCCTTTTGCACATTAGTATTGATCTTTGATGGTTGCATAAATGAAAGGAGCTATAAGGAAGATCATAGTTCAAAGAAGCTGAGAGCTAGAGGGATTGTGGAAAGTGGAAATCAACACTTTTTATACATGTATGTGATTGCATAATGTGTACAGGCACTGAATAATCCTGTTAAGATTGAATACATTGACTAGATTTTTTTTTACATTTTCTATATTTACTATACATGAAAACATGTCTTATGCATATAATGATTACCTAACATCCAATCTGGTATTTTGGTCTTAGCTTCTATGAGATACTTGTTGATCATTGCAACCTTTTCAAAGTGTATACACATTGTAAATACTAGCCGGTTTCATCAGGTCATCTCTCTAAGACCGGATACATGTAGGCTTAGTATATCCTAGCCTAATCTTGAGGGATATATTCTGTCAAGACACCATACAGAGTAAAGGGAGTGAGGCACTCAATGTGTATTTGTTTACAAATTATTGCTTATATTCAAGTGTAATATTCAGACGAAAAGCCACTGTTTCTATGTGGAAATACTGAATAAATTATTATTATGATTAATTAACTTAAATTATACCATACTTGATTTCCCAGATTGATAAAGATAAAGATGGTTTTGTATCCCGGGATGAGTTCCTGCAAGCAAGCAAAGGAGAAGAATTCGAAAAGGATGAAGGGTGGAAAGGTGTTGAAGATCCAGACCAAAAACCCTACACTGACGATGAGCTAGAGGAGTTTGAGAAAAGTTTGAGGGACGAGGAACAACAAAGAGAAGATCACAAAGAATCACAGACAACGGTATGTCTAGACACACAACGAACAAAATAATAAAATTACACAACAGGAAAACTAAAGAGAAAACAACAACAAATGCACAGGACAATAAAATAACAAGTGTACAAACAACAAGCTACAAAAAGTTAAAAACAAAATAAAATGTTAAAAAATACACAACAAATACATAAAAAGAAGAAAAAGTAGACAAAAACAAACCAAACAATGATTACCCAAAATGTAACTTTTAAAATAGTCTCTTTTTTTTATAATTCAGGAGGACCATGACCAAGACCAGCAGCAACAAGACCATAAGGAACCTGAAAAACACTAACATAAACAATACAATAATTACTAACCGTTAAATCCTACCTATAAATTTTCTACACTTTGATACATGACGAAAACATATAGTAGTAGTATGCTTGCCAATGGACTATTCACGATGCCTCCAATCAACTATCGATCACTATCCTCAATAATTCCAAACTACTATCCATGAGTCATCAGTTTGGCATGTTTTTTTAACTATAATTTGTATAATGTGAAAAGTAAAGGCCGTTATTATTTGCAGTGCAAACGGCCTCCCTGCGCATGCGTATCTGTTAATCTAAAGCTAATACCTCGATATTTTGGTTATGATCAGACACAATTGAACCAATACAGGGTTCCGTACAAACAATGAATACTATTCACCGAATTGGTTCATCTGTTTATAGTCACTCTACCAAATTACCGAAGGGTCTATTAGGGCGGGCTTCATTTTTTTCTAAAACCATGAAGAAACCCCTACATGTTTATTAGGAGTATTAATAACAGGGTTCGTGCTACTCCTTAAACTCCTTGAAAACTCCTTAGATTTGATTTACGTTTTTAAGGGCACTTGAAAAGCCCTTGAATTTTAGAAAATCAGCAAAAACTCCTTAATTCTAGCTAGAGTAGGGTAAAAATTCCAGTATTGCAAATTAAAGTTAAGTAAAAATCATAGTATTGTACATCATTTTCGTAAATTCGTAAATTTTCGTTACTTTTTGGTCCTTGAAAACTCCTTGAAAACTCCTTAGATTTTGTTTACTGACATCAGCCCGAACCCTGTAATAACTAGATACGAATATATGGTTGATGCTTATTTAGCCCTTTTCGTGATGACCATGCTTCACTGATGCAAAACTTAATTTTTCCTCTCGAGACTACATTATCGATGGAGAAAGCTTTGTTTCAACTGAAAGAAGTATCTATTTTGCTGTCTAAAACTACTACTAATAAAAACAATACATGTAAATAAAATGCAATATTTGCTCGTAATCAATTATTTATGTATTGTATAAATACATGTTGATCTTTGTGATGTGATTCCTTATACTTTAATTATACATTTTATTTTTGAAATTGTATGACTTGTGATGTTTCTTTGGTCCGATCAAGGCCAAGGGAGCACGGCAGAAACTGGAGTTTTTCTGGTGATGACGAATGCGGTTTCCAAGTACAATTACAGTGGGCTCATGCGAAATTGCATGCACAATTTTTTATTATTAAGAGAGAATGCGCACTGATTCGGAAAGGGAAGCCCGCGTGCGCTCTTTACTTATTACCACAGGAAAACCAGTTTTTGGCGAGCTCCCTTGGTCTAATATTCTAGCCTGACATAAGTTGACTCAGACCCACACTCACTACCTTTACATTTACCACCTTAAGTGCAATCATGCGAAAATGTTTCACAGCAATTCCAGTCAGTACAACAAGAAATGTAGAGCTATGTTCTCTGGGGACTTCTCATTAATAAAGCCTAAAAACTAATTATTATTGCATTCCATCGTGCAGAATGCTTCCCCTGCGAATAGATTACATCACTCGTTTAGTGAAATGCGCATAAATAGCGAGATCTAGTCCAAAATCTCTGTTAGCCTCTGCAATAACGCTTTAAGAGATAAAAAGCCCTCGAAGTTATAAACGCCGAATTAACTTCCTCGTGGTCATCGCTGCGCCTTGAAAACTGAATTCGCCATGGCTGACCAATTACCTCAAATACCTCAACTACCTGAAAACTTAGATGTCGTTCAAGCAGCTGAGTGTCGTTCAAGTTCAGCCTGTGCAAGTCGCTGACGAAGCTCCAGCCGTGGTAGCTGACTTGGCGGAATTAGGTTCGGCCAATGACCCCCCACAAGCTTTGCCGGTAGGTTGTCTTTTGGTGAGGTATAGTTGGCCCATGACAATGAAGACAATGGGTAGCAATCAACGATAGTCCAGCTATTGTCCAGCCAGTGAACAGTACTACTTGAATATTAGGCCTCGTCTACACGAATCCGATCCGGCTGAAACCGCATAGAAATATTTGCGTCCACACGAATCCGCGTATCCGGAGGATTCAAGTAAAAGTATGTGGTTTCGGTGACCGGATTCAATGGATTCGTGTGGACGATAGGCCGATTCGCATCAAAAAGTATGCGGTTTCAAAAGTATCCGGATTCGTGTAAACTGGGCCTTAATTTGAGTAGAAGACATTTTTCGATGAAAACCACGAGAATGTGTTGTTACCATCTCTGAAAATGCTGCAATTTGTACTTGAGCTACTTAGAAACTGGTTGTTACGTTCATATGCCAAGTCAGTGCAGAAAATATATAGTAAAAAGACCAAAAACGTGCAGCTTGAAAACGCGTTACTGCCCATCGTAATTCCTTCAATAAAAAAACCCTTCTCCCTCCTCCCTCTATTTTTACCTTTCTTTCTCCCTCCTCCTTGTTTAATACTTTTGCTGTTTCTCCCTCCTTCCTGATCCGTTCCTCCTCTCTTTATGATATTAAATGTATGTAGCGATAAACTATTCCTTCTGATTTCCAGAATATGCGATAATCATCGGCAGAAAAAAACGAACGGACATGCGCATCAGCAACACGACCTAGAACACAATCAAGAGGTTTATGTTCTTTAGTTAACAGAAAATGTAGGGAACCGCACATATATTTATACAAATCGTCCTTCCGTCCACAGCTAGTCCAGTCAATCTATGAGATTTTATAGCCCAAGATCAAACTAATTGCAACAAAAGGGTTTTCACTGCCAAATGATAGTTAGTGGTCTACTTACAAACATACTAAAAGTTCCCCAAAATTCGGATAGCGGAACCTGGTTAAAATTAGCTTTTTTCTATTTCAAAGTTTTACCACAGGGTACCCAAAGCCAGAAAAAAAATATTTAAAAATTATTTCGCTAAAAATAGAATTAAACTTATCACAAATTCACAGATATTGCTTCTAACAAATAAGGAGACACTCTCTAAGTCTTCAGTAAAACATTTCACAAATATTGTGTGGCAGAACATGCTAAAATGAGTGATTTATTATTTCTCACTCTTACCACAGAATACCCAATTCGAGAAAAGTATATTTTGATAAAACATATAACTAAACATAATGAATTTGCAGATATTGTTCCAAACGATAATCCCATCATTTTTTTATTAAATAAATATATCTTTGTATTATTTATTAGACATAATTGATTTGTTTTTATTTAATCAAATGATCCGATGGGATTACTATACTAGAATCTATGCTTACTTAAATCTTTGCATCTTCAGATTTTCTAAAAGATTTCTATATACATTTGTACTGCATTACTCGAATTATAGTTGTGTTTAGCAAACGTCCACGCCAATATGTACGCGTGTCGTGACACAAAGTCACGCTGTCACGAATTTTTGTGTGATTTGAACTCAAAAGGTAAAATCTAAAAATTAATGTCTTTCAAAAACGCGTGAATACCCCTAATTTTGTTTCTCTAGAAAAGTTATAGTTTTTTTCTAGGCTCATATTTAAAAAAAAAAATGGTTTGGTTTGGATTTTTAGTCAATAATTCATCATGCACATAAAATACCTTTTTCATAATTTGAGCATAAAATTATTGAAAAATATAGTACGTTGTACGTATGCGTGATACATAAGATTTTTGAATTTTTATCGAAATATATATATATATCGCAGATATAATTATTTGCTTATAAAGTAAATAAAATTAAAAGTCCGCTCCACCTATATCTATGATTTTGTAGTTGTCTTTTGCGGTTACATAACTAAAATAATTACAGTTTAGATTGAGCATTTACATGCACATATTTACATGCACATATTTACATGCACATATTTACATGCACATATTGATGTTGAAAGAACAATTTAAACTGGGAGCTCCGCTATTAGGTATTACCCAATTTGTATATTAGATGTGATATTAGGTCTGACTAGGCAAACGCGTGATTAAT
Organism: Metridium senile; assembly: GCA_949775045.1. Taxonomy (NCBI): domain Eukaryota; kingdom Metazoa; phylum Cnidaria; class Anthozoa; order Actiniaria; family Metridiidae; genus Metridium; species Metridium senile. The sequence goes on from OX459104.1 coordinate 11,946,314, forward strand.
TAACAACCCAGTTAGTTTTATCAATTGGTTGAGATGTTACAGAAACTTTAGAGGGTTTCCTCTCCATAAGTTCACTAAACTTATTCTGTTGGCGTGTATTACTGTTGTTATATACTCCCTGGGTGTTTTCTTCTATCTTCGTAAGGACTCTGGAACTATCTTCAGCTGAAAGCATGGAAGTCATCTTAGCTGCTGTGTCGTCGACTTAATAACAAGATTCCATCCGTTTCACCATGGAAACCGAGAATGACAACAAGATCGCCTTTCTCGACACCTTAGGCACAGGGATCCCAACGGCCGTCTCTACACAAGCGTCTACAGAAAATCCACCCATACAGAGCATGTAGAGATTTTGTCTGCGCATGCGTTTGTTTCGATGCTAAAATTCCTTTTCATGTCGAATGAAAGAATTTTATGCTGACATGGAACATTTAGTTTGCAATCTCATCTTGCACAACTATGTTCAAGAACCGAATTACTGAGATATCAAATGTTGACCGTCTACTAGTGCGCTGTAGTTAATTATTTCAATCGAACAAACTCCGGATGGAAAAATATCACACGTCAAAGTCTGACAAAAGTGGATAAAAGGACCAGAACTTCGAACTTTCGAATACAAGTTTGGGCGCTAATTTAATCTATTAGGTAAACATAACAGTATAAGTCATTACCAACACGATACTGTTTGTATTTAATCATATTGGGAGATATTAGACGCCCTCGATTGTCAATAAAACTGCCTTGATTACCTCGAGTGCGTGCGAAATCCCTAGAATTCATCTTAGAATTTTTATATCTTAAACATCGTGCCCCAGCGAATTTACTTCAGAAATAGCTTTTTACATGTTTATATTTTGCAAAACTAAGCTTTTTAGGTAGTAACTTTTGGTCCCGCAATGTGATCCAAAGCGATTTTGTGTACGTGGTTTTATGCATATTTTCGCTCAAAACAACATGCAAATTTTAGCGAACTATTTTTTATTCTTGAATTAAGAATTAAAGTTGGCTTTATAGGCAAAAACTTTAATGGCTCCCATAAAATTGAAATATATAATTACATTCTAGGTAAATCTTTTAGATTATAAAATACAGGTTGTTGAAGTTCGTCAAATTTATCACAGTGAAACAGGGCCTAAACCATGTTGTAAACATTGCTTGAAATCATATCCAGGGACAACAAGTTTCTTCCAAAATAGCTCAGTTTTGCGAGAAGTAAACATGGAAATGGAAATTTCTTTAAACGTTTTTTTGGGGCACGATGTTTAAGATATAAAAATTCTATGATGAATTCTAAGGATTTCGCACTCAATATTGCTGATATTGACATCAACACGGCGGTTTACTTGACGATCTAAGGCCTCTAATATCTCCTAATATAATGCAATGCACAAAGTAGCGTATTGGTTATAACTTCTACTAAAAGTTTTGACCTGCACATTGGTTTATCGTCCAACATGCTACTTGAAAGTACGCAGTTCTGGTCTTTCTTTCCACTTTTGTCAGACTTTGACGTGAGATATTTTTCCATCCGGATCGTTTGTTCCTGTGATTGCCTGACGCGTGATGTCCCAGCATGCTTCTTGATTGTTGGCATCCACGCTTCCGGTAGATCGATGCCGCAATCCCTATTGATGTTGTTAGGGTGTAGTCGGATCTGAATGGCTTCCTTGACTCTGCGTGTGTGCCAATGTACGTCTTGGTCGATGTATTTGACGTCTTTCCAGCTCAGGTTGTGTCCGGTCTTGTGGGCATGTTCGGCTACGGCTGAGGTCTCGGTACGGGCCAGTCTTACATCTCTTTGGTGTTCTTTCATTCACGGGTCTTCCGGTTTCTCCGATGTAAACTTTGTCGCATTCACCGCATGGAATCCTGTAGACTACGCTGTCTTTCCTTTCAAATGGTATTGGGTCTTTCGGTCTTACCAAGTGTTTGCGTAGAGTCGTATCAGATCTAAAGACTGTGCGAATGCCATGGTGTTGAAGGCAACGGCTTAGACTCTGAGATACTCCATCTACGAAAGGTAGTACAGCTAAGGATCTGTGAGTCTGTTGTTCTTTCTGGCGGGCTGGACGGGTCTTGGTAACTCTCTGCAAGAAAGGTGTAGGATAACCATTAGAATTAAGAGCTGAAGCGAGATGTTGTTTTTCACTTACCATGCCGTTTGGTTTAGTAACGACGCGAGACGCTCTGTCGTATAAACATTTCACAACTCCGCGTTTTACTGACTTGGGGTGGTGTGAGTCATACACAAGGTATTGGTCTGTATGGGAGCATGTACAGATTTTGTCTGCACATGCGTTTGTTTTGATGCTAAAATTCCTTTTCACGTCGAATGAAAGAATTTTATGCTGACATGGAACATTTAGTTTGCGAAAGTAAGACAACCATCATCCAGTCTACACCATCGCCTGATGAACCTGACTAGCAGATTGCAGTCGAAATTTCGCGGTGAGACAATTGATTAAGTATCCTTTTAATTTTAAAACTTTGTTTTTACCTCAAGTTTTTGACGTCTTTTGTACTAAAGAAAGCTTTATATGTTATAAACTAATATTTTTTGTTGTCCTTGATATTAAGATAAGTGTAATAATTGTTTTTTAAAATGATGTAAAAATGAGACTTAGTAAAGAAATAATTGTTTTTTGACGTTTCGGAGCCCATTAAGAAATGTTCTAGCAAATTTGACTGCCTTCTGCACGAGATGCTGTACATCAGGGAATTAAAACCTGTCCTGAATGTACAGTCCGATTCCATCAAGGCTAAATTATTTACATAAATTAGTTTATAAGCGAACCTTCTGCATTTTGTAATTAGTATTATCTGATAATGGAGCGTGATGGCTCCGAAACGTCAAAAAACAATTATTTCTTTACTAAGTCTCATTTTTACATCATTTTGTGTTTCAAAATCATTACTTATAAGATAATTGTTTTTTAAGAAGAAAATAAAATGATTGAGTACGGTATGCATTGATGACATTTTGTTTTGAGTGTTGTTGTCTCTAGAGCTAAATTGCACCGTAATTACCTATACAAACTAAATAAACTCTAAATCTGTGATAAACTTAGAGTATTTATTTATAAAATAGCCGGGTTTTTCCCCGATCCTGTTTTTACAAATGGTGCAATAAAAATTAATTCAAAAAATGATGCAATTCATGCTCATATCATAGCTGCTGAGAGCCAATCAGAGTACAGGATTGCTTAGTGATATCAAAATGGATATAATAAAACGTGGAAATTCCCTCGTCATCCAATGAATTTTTCTATAAAATCTCCACATAACCGCCCCACTACGAGTATGTTTGGCGTGTTTGGAAATGGTTTAACTTCGCGGAAAACCGCTAGTGTAGTAAGTGTAGCTAGTGTAGTTTTATTACAAAATGAACATAATGCTTTACTAAATTGAACATAATGCTTACATATTCTCTTAATAGCCAAGATCGGGCTGTCTGTGGAATATTATATAAACAGTTCGCAGCAGTTCACTTTCGATAGAAACGACCAGTTATAATTGTAATTGTGTATAGATGAATTGATGAATTGATATAACCAATGCCGAGTGAACGTCTATTAATCCTAATAACTACATAATTATATACAAGTCGATCGATCGGGCCGTTTCGACACAAATTCGTTATGAGCGAACTAATAACAATAAATCTGAGTTTTTATTTTGAAAGTAAACGTTTTGGATTAAAATGTAGTTATTCCAAATATATAGTTGTGTTTTATAGATTTATTGAGAAAAATATCAAACAATAAAGACGAAAATTACGTACAGCTACAGTCGTTTCCATACACATTGATGACTCGTTAAGAGAGCCGCTTGAGTATAAGTTATAACCGCGCATAATAAACCCGTTTTTATTTTGAAAGTAAATGTGCACTATACGTTTATTGAGAAAAAAATCAAGCAATAAAAACGATTATAACAAGTAGAGTCGTTTCCATACAAATGACAATTTACCACCGTTATTTATAATGAAAAGTTCGTACACTTTGACAACCTAAGGGGATTATAGGGGATTATGACGCCTTCGTGTTTTTGTATGATTTGCCATAAAATACATTTTGCGCTCTATCTCGTTTGGTTTAAAACTTTTTGGAAATATCTTTTTTTCATTTGAAAGTTTATCATTTAATATATACATTTGTGGAATAATATTTCTTTAGACAAATTGACGTCGCGAACGTGGACCACTAACATGGCTAATGTATGCAAACATTCTCAGTCCAACTTTTTAAATGTTTGCAGTCCAAAAATCCAAAAAAATAGATAGCTAGAATATGAAGACAATTTGACAAAGCGCACATGGGTAAAATGGGCATCTTAAAGTTCAGATGTGAAGCTAAATATTAACAAGTGAAAAGACTCGCCATTGCCAATTTGTGAAAAAAAGTATTTAACTCTTGATTCGAAAACTAAACAAAATAATTGTAATTATTTTTCGAAAAATAAATTCCAACACGTTTGAAATTAAGGTATTTCCATTCTTTTGAACAAATAATAGCAAAATCGATTTTGGACTGTGGTTGGTGGTTTTCTTGGTGTTTATTGGAGACATTCCAAGCGTTCTCAACTTCGATAGATGACTTAATAGTAAGCTATAGACATAAATTAACTAAAAACTAAAGACAGGCAGATCGAATGTAAGTAATATTTTCGTTCAATGATCGTATGAATAACATTGACAACGCGGCAATAGATAGATATAGATTTTTGCTTAACTGCCTTTGTTAACGATTAGACCGCTGATTGATACTGCTATACAGGCATTATATAAAGTCTTGTGCTTTATACACCTGTTTGTTTAACTTCTCTTTTCATTTAACATTTTATTAATCTGACTTTTAATGTCTTTTTAAATGTGCCTTTTTTAATTTTATTTGAGATAATGTATTTCATTTTTTCGTTTGAAATTTTCAAAATTATGCAGCTTTTTGAAAATGAGTATGTTTGACACTTGACTGTGAAAAAAACATTTAATATCCCAGACATTTTATTGCTTTTAGACAGAGTCAAATGATAGTATTCAATAGTTATGTGTCAATTTTGCCTGTTATCTTGTTGATCATGGGAGATATTCACTAACATGACATCCAACCTTACGGTAGAGTAGCTCAATGTCCTTTTGATAAGCAGCAGATGAGGGTGTTTTTATAGTTTTATGAGGGTTTAAAATGTTGGTTAAAAATTCCATGCTTTAGCTAAAAATGGCCTAAAGCCGAGGGGGGGGGGGGGGGGGGGGGGGGGGGTACCTCTTGCAAGTAGATTTGCTTCGAAAAGTGCACGTGCACGCAATTGGTAGTCATGGATTGGATAAAGTTAATCAATGGGTCTCGACATATGGCAACGACGGGGTAATGTTATCTGCCTATAATGGAGGGCGGTTTTTGCACGCTAACAATAATCAGAACACCATAGTTAAGAATGTGTTGGTCTCTGTTATTACTGCAAGGTACATCCGGGTAGTTCCTAAAAGCTGGTATTATTGGATTGCGATGAGAATTGAGCTTTACGAGCGCTAAGACTGATACAAGTTTGCGATCTATTAGAATGCGACTACTGAAACCGGGACACCAAAACATAAAGGCCGGTACACACGAGGGAGCTTGCTACCGCAACACGCTCCCGCAACATGCTCCCGGAGCAATGCTCCCTCGTGTGTACCAACAATTTCATGCAAAAAAAAAAATGTTGCGCAACAAACATTTTGTTCCCGGGTTTTGCTCCTTCATATTAAACTAGCTAAATGTGTGGGAGCAAGCTCCAGGAGCAAATCTGTTGCAGGAGCGTGTTGCAGGAGCAAGCTCCCTCGTGTGTACTGAACATTTTCTGCCGCGCAACAACCTGTCTCGAGTTGACCAATCAAATTGTTCGATTTAAACTTTTTCTCATGCTCCGGTCGGGTTGTTTGCATTGTTTCGCTCTCTCCTTTCTCTCGTGTGTACTGTCACTTTTTATGAGCTTTTTTGTTTGCGTTTCAAAAAATATACAAAATCTATCAATTTGATTTGCAAACCCTAAGCAATGTTGATATATATTGTCTTTGAAATGACAACCGTTTCACATTCCCACAATTCAACATTGATTCGGGGGAGAGGGAGAAACGGAAAAATGATTTTGAAATATTTTTAATGTAAAAAAAAAACAACAGATAAAGTCTCAAGGTATTTTGCACATGATTGTAGCTATCTATCTTTAATGGGTATGCTAAAATGACCAAAGAATGTTCAACATATATCACTTTTGCTAGACTGGCGTCAGAGTGTCGTAAATTATTATTAAAAATTGATTACGTGCGTTATTACTAACGCATTTGTAATATTGGCTCTCACAGCATTAACGGGTGTCTTGAATATTTAAAAAAGGGCGACATTTTAAGTATGGAGCAATGACCGACACAACTTCAAAATAGGATTTTCATCTTAAAAATATACTAAATGCAGGATTGCCTATTTACGTTCTAGGTGCTATTAAGTCATATTGTTTATTCACTTATTAATTAACACAACAAAGTTGGGTTTTTCACCGATCCGATTTCATGTTGCACCTGCTAATTGATGACAATAATAAACACTATTGTTTCGCGTTGAATTAGGTAGATTTTGCTACACGACCAACTATAAGAATAGTAAAGACTTGGCATGCATGTCGTGATGTTTATAGTTGCTGCTAGATGACTTTTGAGGTAATCACTCCGGAACGAGGTGCATTTATGGAATAAAACTCGAATATCAATTTCATAAAATCGAAAAAGGGAAATAAATGTAAATAATCATCTTCTAACTAACACTAGTATTTAAAATTTAAATATAAGTTTTGTCAATAAATTATTGTAAAAAGCGAAACATATCTGTTTTGTTTGTTAAGTTTTTATTGTGTGTAATTTTAATTACGTGCTCAAAAACAAAAAAGAATTAAAAAATTATTAACATATGCATATGTACATAATTTTCTTAAACTTTGCCAAAATTGAAGATAGACTTTGGCCTGTTTTTTTTTTTTTCCTCCTGAAAATAGTTTAAAAAATGTAGGGTCCCACTAACAAAGTGAGGATTTTTGGCTAAATATGAAATAAGAAATTAAATTTTTATCTTCCAACTCGATTATGGTCCTTATGCCAAATGCTGGTTGATTGCTATGGTAATCAAGTAGCATCTCCGTGCTTGCGCACTTCGAGCTCTTCAGGCATTGAGTAATCCATATTAAGTACTATAGTCTTTTGTCTTCTTCAAATATTGACAAAGTCATTGGGTGATTTCACACAATAAGGTATGTTTACACCTTCTTTGCAGTTGTGTTTAGACATGTAAAGTAGATTTAATTGTAATGTTTTTTTCCTAATGCCTGTAATTTATATTCCTACATCGATGTTTTATTGTATTTATTCATTCTTTTCAAGCTATTGTGACTGCGTCGCCAGGAGAAATAAGAATCTTTCTCTTTCAATCTCAAAAATAATGTTAAATGGTATTTGAATTGGTTTTAAGGTGATTTCACAGCCTTGATGCAGCCTTGGTATAACCAAGTGAACAATTTTACTACGAATAGATGAAAAGAGAAATAGTCTCTTCGAAATCACTTTGGGAGAGCATTTGGCCGGAAAGGATTTTTTCATCATTTTCAAATTTTGGAATCATAATTAAAAATGTTTAAAAATAACCTTCAAAAGATGCGAGTTTAAACAAGGTGAATTCGCGGATTCAATGCTATTTTCCAAAATTAAAAAACATCATGTGGCGTAGTATATATATTCTCAAATGTCAATTGATTCCTATAAAAAAAATTGTTTTAGTTCATGCCTTGCTTGCTCTCTCTCTCTCTCTCTCACACTGCTGAAGCTGCATACACTGTGTTTTCTTTTCTGCTCGTGGGAAAATATCTACCCGTGATATCGAACCCATACTATTTAACAATATTTATCATGATAAATCTAACTTTAGGCTAAAAGCTCTCCTGCAATCACAGGCATCCTCGTCAATCGAAAATAATAAGAAAGCTCGTTCAAGACATTGTTTAAAAAGTCATGTTGGGAAGGTAACCTATCATTTGAAAAACGAGTTTTCATTGATATTTCAGATATTTTTTATTCTATTTTTCAAGTTTTTTTTCTAATAAAATAGTCTTAAGGACGTTTTCGGCAAAATTCAAAGAAAATGTAAATTTTCTGAAAGTTTGCCAGTTGATAAAAAAATTGGGGTTATCGTCGTTGTTTTTTTAGTCAGCAATCTTGGCCTTTCATACTTTTCGCAAAAAGAATTAGCAAAAATTGCCTGTCATAATAAAAGAAGACCCTAAAATGTTTTTGAAACTCATAATATTTGTGAATAAAACGAGTTTTTGACACAATTGCAAAATGTGAAAACATTTACCTTTTGTATTTGGAGAAAAACACCGTACGTCTCGAACAAAATGGCCGTTTCTTTCGATGGTTTGAACGAAGTAGAGAAAGCCGATTTTCGGTGTGATAAAAATGTCATTTTTTTTTTCAAAAAATGTGAGAAGATATTTTTCTACAAAAAAAACAAAGGTCAAGTTCACATATCCAAACCATGTAAACCAAGAGAATGGCATCCGGCTGACAAAATTTAGCTCTTTAGTTCTTTTTGTAAGACACTCGCTGTCCCACTCTGTTAGTCTCATTTATCTCTTTCACTGACTTTGGTAAGTCATCCCCGAATAACAACTTTGAAATAGGGGTTTGTGTGCCACATAGCTGCCTGAACTGATCATTTAAATCTGGCTGAATTAAATCTCTCCTTTGGAGATTTATTTCATTCACTGAGTGTCCCATGAGGGTCAGTGAGTCTAGTGCTAAAGCCAAGAATTCGCATACTTCTGTTTTAGAAGCTGGCTTGTCATTCATCTTTAAATCTAGTAGCTTGTCAGCTAGTTGTAATGTAGGCAGCATGCTTTTTATCAAGCTAGTTTCCAACTTTTGCATCTTTAGACTCCTTTAGTCTTTGTATTAGACCTGATTTTGCTCCATATTTCTGGATTAACCCTTGTACCCATAAGGTTTTCACAATTCTGTGGTCGATTATATTTAGCATGCTTCTCTTTAAGTTGCTCCTCTGACAAGCTGGTCTTGACCATTTTATCGACCAAATTTGCCAGTTTGGCATTGCTAAGTGGGTCAGATACTGACCCTTCTGACTCATAAAGTTTTGCTAACTCCTGAAGAAGGTCGTCTTCTTTTCCTTTTTGTGGTTTTGGGTCAGTGTTTAAGAGGTCGTCGACCTCCTTGCTGACATCAATGGCATTTCCCGCCATTTCTGAGCCGCCGCCATTTGGAATGACTGCTCCTTCGTCTTCGCTTTCGAGATCTGGTTCGGAGTCGCTCATCTCGTCTCTCTTCCTTAATTTTAGAACTAGCTGGAGGAGTTTTTTCCAATCGTTCAACTATAGCTTCTGCCTTAGATTTCATTGATGCGATTGACTGTTGTTGCATTTCTTTTTAACAAATCGAAGTCAGTTTTCTATGGGTCTGTACTGTAATCGACAATCAAAATTACGTCACAAATGATCAAAACTCAAGTGGAACCAAGAGCGCAGCGAGGGGTTTCACTGTAAAGTTTTGATCATTTGTGTCGATTACAGTACAGACCCATAGAAAACTGATTTCGATTTGGTTTTTTTTACCATCAATAAGCGAAAAACAACTAAAAAAGGTCGAAGAAAACCGTTTTATCCGCTCGCGCACGGATGTCGTGAGCACAAGCAGGTCTGGACTGTAATCGACAATGGCTCTCAGCCAATCAGCGCGCGAGAAATTTACAAGTTATGGTAAAAAAGCTCCTCGAGTCCTTTGACTATGAGGCTTTCCCGGCTCGCATCATTACGATCCTTAGTGACTGTGACAGTCTTTTTTGCTCTCTTTCCGCCCCGTGGGCCTTCAGAGATTGTCTCCAGCATCACGTTTTCTTTCATTTTGGCAGTTGAATTCCCTGTGGGTTCACTGCTATTACCTTCGTTCGGTTTTGTGATGGTCACGGTCGATTTAGACCTTTTTGTATGACCTGTTATATCGCTTTCGTCCTGTGGACTGTTCATTGTTTTGATATAACTTGTTTTCTTTGTTTCTGCAGTGTTTATATAACTTATTTTGGTAAATAGTAGTAGATAATGTGTCAAAAACACGCGTCCGCCATGGACGGGATAGGTAAACGCATTGACTTCTGGGATTGGTATGTGCTATCTCATGTGATTCCTTCGCTGAATGATGACGAAATAGAATAAGCATTCAAAAACGTATGTTGTCTGTTTGGTTGGGGTTTCTGTGAGACGGCCGAGAAAGGTCTTAGGACGAACCTTTTCGTCCCTAGTCCTAACCCTCTTTTTTCTGGAAAAAGGAAGCCCAATATAGAAAGGAAGTCCGAATTCCGGTGGGTTGACAGCGGAGGAGGCTAGATATAACTCACAGCCGAGTCAATATTTTAAGTATTCATCAATGCATTCATCAGTCAAGAAGAGCAACACATATTTTTGTTCGAAGCCGTATTACATGTACCTGACTATCATGACGATTTCTGTTCGTCTGAATTTAGCGTTGAATTTAGCTTGATTGAGAAATGTCAAACCAGTCTGCTATGTAGATTTAATAAGTAAATATCATCAGCTTGAGGTGATGTCTCGTTTTGTTTGTAGGTCAAAAAGTCTTTCATTTTTATGACAAAATGTTATTGACAACAAAATCGAATCCCATTTCCCAGTTTATATTTGGACCAAATCCCAGTCAAAAATCACATAATCCCATCAGTTTTGCTTACGTTTTCAATCCCATTCCCATTTTCTATTGTTCTTTTATTTGTAAATCCCAGTCCCAGTGCATCAATCCCATTTTCCCAGTCAAAAATAATTATAAGGCCAATCCCAGCTCCCATTTTACCCCTTCAGGACCCTCTTATATAGCCTATTGCCTATATCAGATTGGTATTTATCTCTTACTTATTCTGCACAGTGACCCCATTGTTTATTTAAGCATTAGAAGATATTTTCCGTTTTTCTATTCTCTGTAAGAAACACGCGGGATTGTTGGGAGAACACGAGAAAGATTTTGAATCACGACTAGAGCTGAAAGCGAAAACTCAGATTTAATTTTTTTAAAAGCTTAAAAGTGTTAGACGTTTTAGTTCGTGACTTCTAAAGTGGTGAAGGCCGTCGAAAGTTTTTTTTTTCATTAGACGACACGATTTTGTATTTTTACGGATAAATCCAGCGACACTCCGTTTGAAAACCGTGTTTCTATGCTCTCATAGAAATACAGTTTTTTTCACGTTTCAGCCAATGAGAGCGCGCGTTATATATATATTAGTTATTTTAAAATTCAGTATTTCAACTTCCTTTATAATGATCAAGTATTTTATGGCAAGTTAAAAAAAGACATTATATACAACACTTGATTATTCACGTGGCTCAACGATCGTCTTGGTTTGATGCAAATGCCTGGTTACTTTTCAAATTGCACAGGCCGGGAAATATGAAGGGGACTATTTTGGTGTTGAGTGTTTTATGCTATTCAGAGGTCGACAGCATGCTCATTCAAATCTCCAATCTGCTGTTAATCTGAGATTAACACTCGTCTTGGTTATGATTTATCAATAGTTATTAATGTGTTTTTAAAATTCTAATATTGTTTTCATGTATAGGTAAAACACGTGAGGTAAAATGTTGTACATGTTGTTATTGCTACAAATACTACCCATATCAGCTCGACTTTGTACACCCCTACAGCAGGTCCAACGCATTGCTTATAAGCTGACAGGTCATGTCATCAAAACCTATTCGTTTATTGAGAAAAGCGAGGTATGCCTCGAAGCTTGCTCCATGAACAAAGAGTGCAGCAGTATAAACCTCTACCGAGTGAACAAGACATGCGAACTAAACAAAGCAAATCATGTATCCCACCCAGGAAATATGACAGCAGCGATGGACAGTGAATACATCGACTATCCTCAACACCCACCAACCAAATGTGTCAATGGAGGTAAGGGTTTTGATATGTTTGTTTTGTTTTCTATCGTTTAAATTGTATGCGAATCAATTGCCGTTTTCCTTAACGACATAAACCGGTTTAGTCCAAATGGCATTTTTAAACTTGAAAAAAGTCTCTCAAGCGCAGCCATTTTTAGTGCCGGGATTCCTGTGTCCCCCCCCCCCCCCCCCCCCCCCCCCCACACACTAACTGATACAGGAAGCCCGATACTAAAATCGGTTGCAAGGGAGACTAACCTGAGAACAGCTTGTGAAATATCAAAAACAATTCAATTTCTTGCAATCCTCGAGTCAATTTCGCACAAGTTTTGTCCCGATAAAGTCTATTATATAGCTAAAAGCCCTATAAATGTTTTAAGACAAAATACTTTTTAGTTTTCGAAAATGACAATTTAGTAAAGTTTGTCGAAATCGCAGTTTAAGCGGCAACAATCGGTCGCGATTTTAGTAGACCAGGAGTCCATAACCCGGAACGTACATCCCGTGTATCTCGTTTAGGATTTATTGTTTTACATGGCCTATAAAAATAGCCAGTCTAAGAAAACGTTCACTTGAGCCTTGCACAGAAAGAAACAACTGGCTCAAACTGGTATCCAGTTTATTACTTAATACAAGACCGACTGAAAGGTAATCCGTGATCGTCTAGCTATGTAATATGCATTATAAAATAACTATTCTATTTGAGGATTTTAAAAGGTGAATGAAATTATTGTTTTTTGACGTGCGCCATGCATGCATATTGTAAAACAAATCTTTTGTCATTTTTTGAGCTGGCGGATGGGCTTACTTCGATATACACCTATTTCAAAAAAGGATGTCATCGCCAAAGGCGATAGGCTATAGGCGATAGGTCATTCCAAGACCCAAGTGCACTATGGGTATTATCTTAAATCGTGAATATAATGCCGCGTGAATACCGTCGTGTTTGAATCTCAATCATGCCAACTCCACTAAACAACGATTGTTGGAGCTGACATCATTGAAATTCAAACATGGCGGCATTCACGATTTAAGATTATACCCATAGTGCACTTGGGTCTTGGAATGACCTATATATCGCCTTGGGCGATGACAACCTTTTTTGAAATAGGTGTATGTGTTTGAATGCGCGCGGATAGGGCTCTGTGGCTTTTCGCACGCTATTTTGCCGAACGATGGTACGGTGTCTAAGAGGTTAGACATTTGGAAAAGGTATGAAACTATGGATAATAAAAGCATTTTATTATCAATAATGAAAGTCAGTAACGCTACAAAACTTTTTCCGCGCATAGTCAATCAGCTGTTCAAGAAAATTTGATTGTCATGTGTATCAAGTGGATAACAAAATATAAAAACTGGGGAAAAAGTTGTTTTACTATGATTGGAGTTTAATACTTCTTATATCAAGGTAAACTATATTGAAAAGCAATCAATATTGAAATAAGTGTTAAAAGTTTAATCAATGAAAATCTCGATAAGCCTTACAATTAAATGATGCAATTTGTTTTTGTTCAAACATTTAATTCGGTCGTCTTTCAGATCCTCCCACAAAAACATGTAAAACTCTTTAGTAAGACCACCGTTGCCTGATGTCTTTGACTCACCCATTTGTTTGATAACATTCTTCGGCTGTAGTGTTTTTCACATGCTTCTTTCTTTTCCACCGACAGGAATGGAGTTTTAAATTGAGATAAAAAGATTACATTCGTTTTCTGTTTTTTTTTTCGAGTTTGACTTGAAAATTGAGCTATAGTGGTTCTTGATCATATATTTATATATTGGTGGTATCTGTTATTTCTTTTTCATCCTTATCTATGAATTTTTTGATATGCTTTTTTGCTTTTATGATGCACTTTGTTATTTGAATAAGTATAATTTCTTTGGACAGTCTTGGTGCTTCAACAATAGCAACCTGCATGCGGCGCATCTTTTTATGTCACGTGATTGGACGTTTTTAAACACCTTGTAAAAAAAAACAATATGCTTCGATTGCAGCCGAGCTGCTAAAAAAGCGTGAGATTTGCGATTCCGCAAAAATAGCAAAATACTTTTTTTGACAATATGGTGCCAGGTGCGCGCGCTGTAAAAAATAAATTTGTTGCTTCTTCAAAACACTCCTCAGGTAGATCTGTTAGGCTTCCTGTGAAATACCGTCAAAACATTTTTCAAACATTTACGATGCTTTTTATTGTTTGATAGCGCTTGGCATGGAGGATGGCCGCATCGCTAATAATCAAGTGACTGCATCTTCTATGTATGTAAACATGTATCCGTACAATGGCCGTCTTAATCTGGCTAGTATGGGTCAGCGATCGGGATGGGCAGTAAAGACCACTAACGTCAACCAATGGCTGCAGATGGATTTGCTTCGAAAAGTGCACGTGCATGCAATTGCCAGTCAGGGATTGGATAATATTGATCAATGGGTAACGACATACTACTTGCAATACAGCAATGACGGGGTATCCTTTGCTGACTACAAAAGAGGACATGTCTGGACTGGTAACAATGATCAAAGCACGGTAGTCAAAAATGCGTTGATACCTGCTATTTCCGCAAGGTACATCCGGGTAATTCCTAAAAGTTGGTATAATTGGATTGCGATGAGAATTGAGCTTTACGGGTGTGATTTCTGAACATTGTAATGAGAGCCTGATGAGAAAGAGACATGTCATAATGATTACAATTTTACTACACCAACAAATACATTTACAAAATCATAGGTCGCGTATTGTAGTAAAATTTTATGCCCAATGATCAGTGTACATTGACATATAGTTTTGTTTACAGAATATCGGGAGAATGTCTGCGTTCAAACCGAACCACCCTTTCTCTCGTTTCAGCTTCCTGTGTAATTACGTCAAAGTTCTCGACTTTCCCACTTGAGCTTAATATATGATAATGTCACCGTCCTACACCTCCCCGCTCCTAATGAGGCTTCATATGTTATGACGTTATCAAGCTATATCACTTCCCCTGTGACACCGATCAATTAAAGGAGCTCAAGGAGCTCATGTGGTTACTCTCACTTGTTTAGAAATGATGATACTATAAGTTTCTGCAGTGAAATGCTGCAATGCTATTCGAGTGGCTTTTGAATTTAGATTAGAAGTTAAAAAAATACAAAAATAACTATAAACTAGACCTACTTTAAAATTAGATTAAATGGAAACTAGCGAGTAAACTAGTTTATTATATATATAACTAGAATTTCATACAATAAATCTCTATTATAAAAATCTCTATGCTTTATATTTCACTGGTGAAAAATGCACTACGACCAATCAGCGTCGCGTACAGCTTTTCACAGTGTAAAAATATAACCAATCAAAATTTAGAGTTGACCAAACCAACCAATCATAAAACGAGCAATTGTGACATTTGAATGGCTTCCCGCTAAAACAAAATTGCGTTTTCTGTAGCTTTGTTGATGTGAACAAAATGGCGAGTCGTTTTGTGTCACTAGATGTGCCGGTAGATGAGTTTATTCAAAACCAAGAAAACAAAAACACACTAAGCAAGACGAAGAGAGACCTGGCTTTATTGACTGAATATCTTGAAACAAAAAATGTGCAGCAAAACCTGGAAGAAATCCAGCCAAGAGATTTAGACGAGCTGCTTTCTGCTTTTCTCGTTGAAGTAAGGAATAAAGATGGGGATGAATAGTCAATACGAACCGACAACTTTAAGGTCGTTCATATCGAGCTTTGACCGTTACTTACGAAAGAAAGACTACTCAACAACGATAATAGAAGGGCAAGAATTCAGACGAAGAAGGGAAGCTTTTCGTGAAGAAACGACAACTAAGCGCCGCCGTCATTATTGCATCTTGGATTCGCCGGACAGCGACTAATGAAAAACAATCAAAGTACATTTTTAATATTTATATTGACTTTTTATATATCCATTTTCCTTTTATAAACAGACATGCGGAGTTTTTCAATTTAATTGTGTATAGTTGACATTGCATGCATCTACTTAACTTATAAACTTAAAACTTACGAAAGTTTCGACAAAATTTGTCATTTTTACTCAATCAAAATAAACGTGTTTGTATGTGAATTCTAGTTATATATATAATAAAGAGAAAACATCATAGAAAGTGCTTTGTACGGGGTTATATTCACTCGTTGTTTGTGTAAAAAAAAAAACTCACTCGCTCGAAGACTCGCTCGTTCGTGTTTTACACAAACAACTCGTGAATATAACCCCGTACGCCGCACTTTCTATGAAGTAATCTATATATAGGCTGCGTCGGTGTTTGGTATAAATGATCGATAGGTAATATAATGCAATTTGTAACACCGTAAAAAATGTTGAATTAACTTTACTGACGTTTGTAAGTTTCTAGTTTAACTCGTCTATTATCGATATTTTGGTTGAGTGGTCACGGACAAAAAAATTCAATGACGCTCCGAGGAACAAATATATTGTAGAAATGCCTGAAAATGAAAGTATTGATAATGATATCAAAGCTTCGCAGTCACAAACAAATGATGACAACAACAACAACATTGTTTTTGACAAAATAAACACTGAAGATGATTCAAGTGAAGATGAAGATGAAGCTGAAACATAATCTTTTTCTTGAAATAGAAGAAATGGTAGACCCGGGTTGTTTAAAAAAAGTTTCTCTATCGGAAACCAATAAATAAGTATCAAAAACTATCAAAGAAAACAAAAAGGAGAAAAAAAGAGAGAAAAAAGAAAAAGGAAAAAAAAAAGTAGTGATGTCAGTTGGATTCGAACTCTTAACCCTTCCAGTGTATCGCGTTAACCCGGTTGTGCTAGCGTAGTAAACTTGTGACGTCACTCCAAGTTTTTGGATATATATTTATTGGTTTAAGAAGTTACACTCGGACTTACACTGCACGATGACATAGTGGTTACCTATCTTATAGATAGAGTAACCACAAAAATAGGCCATTTGCAAGACTTAGTCACGTGCTTGGTTACCGCATAGCACTCACTGAACGGGATTTTTGGGCAAAAGAGGACAAATTTACAAAACAAAAAGGAAAGCATTTGTTTTTTGGAGTTAGTTCATTCTTTAGTTTGGCCTTTCCAATTCAATCTAATACTTCTAAACTTCTACAATCTAAACCTATCGCCCGTGTTATATTAAATTACAAAACAAAAAGCAAAACATCTGATCTATGGAGATTCAATCTGATACTTATAGATTCTCCCTCTATAAACCTATCGTCCGTCCTTTCTCCTTCAATTGTTGTTTTTGACCTGAAAAATACCGATATGTCTTGAAACAGGAAAAAAAACATAAAGTTTCCGTGACTACTAACCTCGCAAAGTTGCCTTCTTCTCTGTTCTCAAAGGAAGAGGAAAAGAAAACCATAAAAACGTCAGTTTTCAGGACAAAAACAACATTTGAAGTAGAAAAGACGGACGATAGGTTTATAGAGGAAGAGTCTAAAGTGTTAGATTGAATCTCCAAAGATCAGGTGTTTTGCTTTTAGCTAATTTTTATATTCAAAGTGAGGCAGCTTTGCCATCCAAAATCTCGTTATGATAGCTCTTTCATTTGACAATGCAATAATATTAAAATAGTTGCTTACTTGCAACAGTGATTGCAAAGTCACGCTGCTCTGTGCAAAATGCTAATAAAGCTATGCTAAATTAAAAATGTAAGGGTGTGTTTATAATTTTTTGCTGAGGTCTTTGGTCTCTCATATTGGTGTTTTCCCCCTGTTTTTTAAACTCTTATAGCTTCTTATAAATTTATTCTCTTTTTTCATTGCTTGCTTAAAGCTTAGCCTTCATTATAATGTGTTTAATTGTAATCATGATATTTTAAAAAGTGCTCCTCAGTCGGGCGTGTGTTTTTGATTGATGCTGTTATCTCAAATATGAGGTGCCTGAAGCTGTTTTTCAAGTGGACCGCCGAATCCTTTTGAATTGATTATGTCTAACTTTAAACTAAGTGATTCTCAGTCAATCATATTCAGTCGTGCGTTTGCACACATTACTTAGGACGCACTATTTGCCTACGGTCCCACGTACCGCATAAACCAATTATAATCAACAAATATCACAATTTATGAACCTGAATTGGCACTATTAAACCATCTGTGAGCCATATAGAATAAGTTAGTAGATACCTGTAGTTCCCGGCTCTTCATAGCAAAGAGAGCTATGCAGTTCTATTTATATCGACCTGAATTGCTTGCAAAGTTGACATTTTTTACTTTGAATACTCAGTAATACAGCACCAGTCGAAAGCGGCGTTTTCGTTGGGCTCCTAATACATTAACGCTATTGTTTGGTTAGGTTAAGAGCAACTGTTTGGAAAGACTCTATAGTTTTTTAAACCAATCCTAAACGATATTTATCCGGACTACAAATTTGTTTGTTATGAAACAGCTCAAGGCAATCGCACTTGTCATTATGTTATCGCAGGCCAGAAATGCTTTCCAGTTGACATGACTCGTGGTTGAATGGAGACAAGATCAAAAAGACCTCTGTAGGTTGAAATCTGACATATAAAAACGATAAATTGTTAGTTTAATTTAATCAATGATAATGCTTTAAAAGCAATCTATGTATAAGGACCATAAGCGACTTCGTTATTGTTGTCATGTAGTTATTACTGAAGGCCTTGCCGGGACACGATTTGTTATCATTACATTAATTTAAAACTACTTTATACGTTTTTTAAATAATAATCCATTATATTACTTAACTAGACCCTGATAGCAGGGTGGACTCGTGCCCTGCTGAAAAACGTCTCTGATTGTAAATTTGCTGCGGACTAAGCTTTTTATAGAAGTCAGATTACTCTATTTATTGTTTATACCCAATTTAAAAAACTTTGTCATATTGAGAAATAGAACATTTGTACTTTAATGCAGAAGGAAAAAACATAAAAAGACAAATAAAAGCTTTCAACCCGAGTGACCTTTCTTTCTTTGTTTTTTTGTTTTTTTTAATGTGTGCGCTGCTGTTGTTGGTCCTCCTGTAGCCCTCTCTCAATATTTGACCAATAGACTTATGAAATGTGTGAACCATATATTTTATGGCTGCGAAAACAGTATTTCATGTAGTGGGATGCAGGGGCGGATCCAAGGGGTGTCCCTAAGTCCACTGGACACACCCCTACATCACACCTACTCTTATTTACTCCTTTGTGGTTTATAATTATAACAGTATATATATATATATATATATATATATATATACCCCTCTAATGGATATCTGGATATGGACACCAGACAAATTTCTGGATCCGCCATTAGAGTATTTAGGGTTGGATCATGGATCACGTGATTGACGTGATGGACCTTTATACCCAATATTAAACATGTTAAATGTAATATATTCTCACTGGCCAATTCTTCTTGGCTAAGCAATGGAAAGAGATCCAGAGGAACAAAGTGCCGAGGCAATATTCTATTTTTCTATTTATTAAATGAAACTAGTGCTATGTACTGGAGTACTTGGATTCTTAGCTGCATAAGGGATGAAATACTATTTCTTTTGTAAGTGATCGATGCCTTAGCTACACTTCCCATTATAATTATACTGTCATTTGCAACCTTATTTCTTTCTTTTCAGGTTCCATATATGAATACATCTCCCTTTTTATTGTTAATTTGCAACTTTTGTTTGTTGAATTTAAATTTCCATAGAGTATTGTGTCTTTCCTTATCACTGGATATTTGAGAACTGGAAAGAGAATAAAATACATATTTTACATCACATTGCAAGCTTTGTTCTGGTGTCACAAAATGTTTTAATAAGACAGTTGCCATCAGTAAACACTGTTTATATACAATAATACAGTTTATAGAATAACCGAAGAACAAAGCATGAAACCTGTTATTTAGATATTATTTTCTATAATGCACTTCTTGATGAATATTTTACATGAACTACTTGTAGTCAGTAAATGCACTGGCATCATTTTGTACAAAACTATTACAAATATTATACAGCTTAGCATCCTCTTTGATGGCATCTGTTACCGGTACATAATTTCAATTTCCACAGGATTTTATATAACAGAAACATATTGCATATGCTGCAATAAGAAAATATGTTTTACTCCCAGCAATATAATTCATGTGAGAGTTTATGTTATCACTTCAACCATCAGATTCATTTATAAATGTTAAAGAATTATCCAAAAAGTTGAAACATAATGTACTTCATCCACATGACCAATATTTATTGTAGTATAATTAATTTCTATATATAGAGGACAAATCAAATTAAATGGTGCAAAGCCCTCATTTGATCACCTGCACCACCAACATCTAACAATTGTAAAACCTCGTTTAGCTATTCTAGACTGCAATAATATACCACTGGGGGAATTCTTGGAACAGTTTCCACAATATTATCTAGAGTTATAATAGAGGCCCAGGATTTGATTCAATGTCACGTGAAATAAGTAATTTTCGTGGAGAAATACAATAGCTCTCTTTTGAGTACAGCATCTTATTGAATAAATGCATTTGGTGTCATTACAATTTAAACTTCGTCCTTGTTTTACTACAATAAGATTTACTATTGAATAGATTATTAAGACTTACTCATGTTCTTCATTTGTGAGTTAAACCAATGTTTAACTTTTTTTCATTTGTATTAGTAAGGGAAGGTACGTTTATTATTGGGGGGGGAGGGCTGGAGAATTCAGAGTAATTTTTCCTAAAAAACGTTTGACCCTCCCCAGTCATTCCAAAACTAAACTTATGACCCTCCCCACCAAGTATACGAAAAATACCCATGGCC
The DNA here is from genome assembly GCA_949775045.1 of Metridium senile. Classification (NCBI taxonomy): domain Eukaryota; kingdom Metazoa; phylum Cnidaria; class Anthozoa; order Actiniaria; family Metridiidae; genus Metridium; species Metridium senile. Next base: position 11,967,041 of record OX459104.1, read on the forward strand.
CTCCCCCCATGGTCACACTCAGGTTCTATTTACACAAGAGGATTTTTCTCTCGGCAGTTTCGACATGAATTTCGAACATGCATGGCTAATGAATATATTTAAATAATATATTCTTATAATACTTCTATTATAAACAAAAACTGCAAAGCTCATTTTAATTTCATATGTCAAGTAGTATTTGATTGAGAACGAATCACAACACATGAACTACGCCGAACGGTAATAAATTCACAACTTGTTGAGTGTTTTCGTGTTTATACATATAATTATTTACACAAATAATTTGTAGTATAGTAGTCCTTTGTCTAGAGTGATTTTATTTAACCGGTGAAAGAAAAATGACTAGAGTAGTTCATACTAATAATAAAAAAAAAATAATAACTTTATTTAAAAACACGCTTGCCCCGTCAACATATGCTGGTTTCCACAAGGGGCGTGTGGATTACAAATAGAAGAATCTTAAAATTTATTATAATAAAAAGTGAGATATATAACCCTCAGCCCTCCCCCCTCCTCCGATACCCTAATCCCAATTAGTTAAGACAAAAAAAGAAATATCAAATAAATATTGTAAATACACCTTAGTTGTCTAAATACAAATATATAAAAATAATTTAATTAATTAAAAATGCGACAGGTCGCAAGTGGCAATTTTTAACTTAAATTCACTGAGGGATTTGGCCTTTCGTATGTACTCAGGTAAGGAGTTCCATACTTTTGGCCCGTCATATGAAAAACTTCTTTTTCCGTTTTCTGTTTTTGGTAGAGGGAGTTGCAGTGAAGTACTTGAGCCCCTTAGGTTGTAATTAGTCACATCTTGTTTTTTGGTAAAGATGTCAACTAAACAACTTGGTGCCATTCCGTTCAGTATCTTAAACATTTGTTTAGACTTCGTTTCCTCTCTTTGTACTTTGAGAGGTTTCCACCCAAGAGCGTTTAACGCATATTGGTGGGGAGTATCATTATTCATGAACATAATCAAACGTGCAGATCTATTTTGTAGTTTTTGAAGTCGCTTTGAAAGGCCTTCACCAAGAGTGTCCCACACTTCACTACAATAATTAAAAAAGGTGGTTTTTTAAATGGTTAAAAAAGAACAAAAGAAAATAATGGATTTTGTGTGTACTACTGAGTGCAGTTAGTTTGGCAATCTTTTCACGAGTTAAATTAAAAATGACTCTAGTCAGAGTCAGTATTTTACTCAGTGACTAATAAAGTTGTAGATAGATATGTTATCAAATACACTGAAAATATTGAAATTCCAATTTATTATCAAGGTTGAGATAATTGTTTCATACGTAAAATAAAATAACAAAAATATGATAAAATTAAAATGAGTTCTAATAGCTAGGGTGCAATTTAAAAGGATGACCCTCCCCTTGATTAGCTTCAAGTGAAATATGTGGCCCTCCCCTTAAGCTTATAAATTTGACTAATGACCCTCCCCTCTGAGGCTCCAGCCCTCCCCCCCCAATAAAAAACGTACCTTCCCTAATTTGTTTTGCCGGTTTTTCGACCATAGCTGTAGTCTCTTCGTTTGTTGCTGCTAGGACAGTTTCTTCACGAATGGAAGGAGAAGCGACCATATACTTGCTGATTTCTTCGCTTCTTGGAGCTAGGACAGCTTCCTTACAAATGGAAAGCGTGTTGATTCGATAAAACATGTTCATTTTGTTTATGTCTTCGTAAAATGGCCGCCTTGATTATTCACCTTGTGTGTCGCAAGAATGCTGGATGTTAGCGCCTCGTTTTCAAAACGTTTGACGCCCTCAGAAATCGTTGCATTTTAAGACTCGTGCCGGCCAAAGGCCTGGGCACGAGTAATAATATAAACCTGCTTTACGACCAGCAAAATGTCATATTTAGAATGAAAGTTTTCAGCCTTCTTTCTTGCCAATCGAAGGCATTATATAAACATCACATGCAATTTGCATGCGATGGCAACTAGGTCTATTCACGTTCATGATAAACCGACCGACGTCATAGCTTTTCCTTTCTTGAAGTCGGCAAGAAATATATTAAAGAAGCCCAAAGATATCTAAGCCAAGTTTTTTTTTCTTTATATTATTTTCACTTTTCTGCGACTATACATATCAACATCATTATAGATCAATAACTTCTTCGATGTTAGATGAACAAGTTGTTCCCGGTTATTCAAAGCAAAGGGAACTATGTCATATTTATATCGATCTGCATTACGTGCAAAGTTGACATTTTTTACTTTAAATTAAATACTTCGGTTCAAAAACAATTGTCTCATGCTTCTGTTGTGGAGCCTTCTTTTTCATGCATGATCGAGGTATCTGAATATGTCTATCGTTAATTGTGTGCAAAGCTACGTTTACGGTTGATTTTTATTGCATTTAATTTAAGGTGGGTATTACATTCACGGTTTACATTCCAGTTTTTTCGGAAAAGGAAAAAACTCTAAGTTTCGTCTGTACGTATTTTCCTTTAACTCTAAAGTGGACGTGAAAGAATGACTGGTGACGAATATATTTGACAAAGACACCACACAAACACAGAAAAAGAAAAAGGCGCGAAAATACTTCTTTGATACCCTAAATGATACGAGCGTGCGTGTACTCGTTCCCATCATACATATTATAGAAAAATTCATTGGATCACGAGAAAAACGATATCGTTTTTTCGAGTGAAATTCAATGTGGAAATCCCGAGTCAACCAATGAATTTTTCTTGAATCCCATACAACATATTTTTCAAGAAAAATTAATTGGTTGACTCGAGAATTGGTTGACTCGGGAAAGAAAACAAAGCGCGGGCTTTCTGATTTTTCATTGAAATCAGTTTTTCAGACTGCGGTCAAATATTGTTCATTTTCAAAGCAGAAATGTTGTTTTTCAACAAAAAAGCTATTTGCATTTATATTTTTGGCGAACTAGCCTTCTTGTTCGGTTTTTAATGTCATATGTCAAGAAAATCAAGCGAAAAGAAGACGAAAACAACATATTTTGGTTGGGATCCCTGATTTTTCATTAAATTCAGCTCTGGAAGCGTTAGATTCCGCGCTGAATCCTTCGCTATCTACGTCACAGATTGGTCATCTCGGACCAACCAACGCGCGAGTTTCTAATGTGATATGAGGTTCATGTATATATTTATATTCAAAGATTTCAGAATTTAAAAAAAGTAAACAGACGAAAGTTAACTTTAAATTGACGTGTTGAACCTGCGCTTTGAGTGTTGCAGTTATAAAGTCTGACGTCAGCGACTGGATAATAACGCATGCTTATACAAGGAATCGAAAATTCTCGACCAATTATCAGAAAGAAGGAGCATTTTTCATGTACTAATGCATGGATCATTTCAAGGCTGACTAAACATGTCAGTTTATGATAAATCACATCTCTATACCGCATTCCATTAGTTACGCGTCTCTTGACTCATATTTAGTTGATTTCAAGCCATCATCACTGATACAGGTAAGCTGATAGACTTAAAATTGTTTTTTTTTTTAACCATAAACAACGTACGTAAAAGAAGGCATAGTTGTAAATATTTCAAACTATTCGTACGTTGCTCATGTATTTAGTTATTAATTCCAATACATGGAAATTAACAGTGGATGTGCAAAGCCGTTAAAACGTCTGAACGAAGAAGCGAATTGAGTTCCTTTTTTACATCAAGGGCGTAGTTTCATTTCAATTTTCTCCACAGTTTAAAACAAAAGCGAAACATTACACAAACAATCACTTTTATATTAATAGATTAATAAATGAAATTGAGTGAATAGGTTGATTATGATACATCCAATTAAGTCAGTATTATGGAGTATAAATATTGTTAATTGCCAGTATATTATTTGAGTCATTACTTCTTGATTATTTTCTGATTTTTGAGAAATGAAAAAGCAATGTAAGTCCTTACGTTTTCACAGCCGCTTAAGTGCCGCTTCATTAAATCGACAAATCTTATCTATTGTTATGTGAACATTGCAGTACCATTCTTTAAAGAGCAGTGTGTGTATGTGAGTGTCTAACCAAGGAAGTACTATACTAAAGAGCAAAGTGGAATTCTTTTAACAAAAATTCAACAACAACAACATGTTATTCAATTTGACTTTTACAAGCAGTGTATATCAATGTCCAGTGTTTAAATTAAACTATTACAATAGTTCTATGTTCGAGTAGTGAAATGCTACAAGAGAATATATATATAGATAGATATAATACGCTTAGAATACGCTCAGTATAATACGATTTATAACAAAAAAGAAAATTGATAATAACGATTCGGATGTAACTTTCTTTTGGGCTTATATCTTAATGACAGACACTGCACACACAACTAAAATCTTTAGATTTAATGGAACAAGGATTGTTTAGCTTTGCTTCTGAGACAAGTTGATGAAATATTCCCATTAACAAAGCGGAATTTCGAAGATAATTTAAATAATGATGCGAACTGATCCGTGAAATTCACAAAATATACCATTGACGTCAACAGACGTCAAACAACAAACGTGAGTTTGTAAGATAGAAAAATATTCAAAGACAAACAGCAATAGATAACAACATTTAATTTAGTTTAATTTAGTTTAACAGTGGAATATTTAAAAATGAAAAAGGCAAGTATAGCCTGTGTGTATATAACTTGATGCTTACAGACAATTAAAGTAGCGCAGACTAAGAAAGTTTTTAAACAAGTGTTTTTCTAAAACCCAGAGTTCAAAGTCTAGGTACAGGCGACATCTGGCAACAACAATTCCCTATGTTCCTCAGATAATTTTTTTTAAACACGTCGCACAAATTTAAATTGGTTCAAACTTGCTCGTGCGTATGATCACAGCGAAAAATACATAAGTGCATGCCTTTAGTTATGAATCTTTATTACAGAAGATAATATATATTCAGTTTTATAATAATCAAATTAAACAAAAATCAAATTTTAAAAATATATAAATGTTTGTATAGAAAAGAGCAGTTCTGTTGCTTTCAATGGTACCCAAATTGATTAACGATATTTTAAAAATATAAAGTATAACGTTATATTTTTAGATCTTCTATCACTAACAAATATTAAAAGACGTGATCAATTAATTTTGTGATGAATCATTTTAAATGTCTGTTTTGTATATTTAATTTGGTTATGCAAATCCGCTTCCTTTACGTACAGATCGGGAAAAATCGCTGGTGTACGACATTGAATATATTTGATACGCATTCAAAATTGGCTTAGATGGCACGCAAAGTAAAGAAGAGCGCACCGTCGGTTTCTTTGGAGACAAGCTTAAATGCTTTAGTTGAAGGAGCTACTAACGCCAAATATTAGTGATTTTTCTTATTTCCTTTTGGATAACCAGTCGTAGTTTGTTAAGGAGTGCAATCTGCCTAAATTCAAGATACAACTTAAGGTGACTGGCTACTTTTGAACCCCTTTGAACGTTCGATTCGAGCCCACGATGTGCGCGCGCACAAAAACCGCTGAATAAAATACAAAATTTTATTTAGGAACCATACACGGTTTGAGCTTCAATAGGGCAAAACCCTCGAATTTTGCGTGGAACTCTATACTTTCGTTATGCTTAGTTGAAAAAAACTAATAAAATCTACGTTATATGTCAAATTTTTTCCAAAAGTTAATTTTTCTAACATACAAAAAAAATTTAAATAATGATGCGAACTGATCCGTGAAATTCACAAAATATACCATTGACGTCAACAGACGTCAAACAACAAACGTTAGTTTGTAAGATAGAAAAAGATTCAAAGACAAACAGCAATAGATAACAACATTTAATTTAGTTTAATTTAGTTTAACAGTGGAATATTTAAAAATGAAAAAGGCAAGTATAGCCTGTGTGTATATAGACTTGATGCTTACAGACAATTAAAGTAGCGCAGACTAAGAAAGTTTTTAAACAAGTGTTTTTCTAAAACCCAGAGTTCCAAGTCTAGGTACAGGCGACATCTGGCAACAACAATTCCCTATGTTCCTCAGATAATTTTTTTTAAACACGTCGCATAAATTCAAACTGGTTCAAACTTGCTCGTGCGTATGATCGCAGCAAAAAGTACACAAGTGTATGCCTTTAGTCATGAATCTTTATTACAGAAGATAACATATATTCAGTTTTGAAATAATCAAATTTAAGAATAATCAAATTTTAAAAATAAATAAATATTTGTATAGAAAAGAGCAGTTCTGTTGCTTTCAATGGTACCCAAATTGATTAACGATTTTAAAAATATAAAGTATAACGTTATATTTTTAGATCTTCTATCACTAACAAATATTAAAAGACGTGATCAATTAATTTTGTGATGAATCATTTTAAATGTCTGTTTTGTATATGTAATTTGGTTACGCAAATCCGCTTCCTTTACGTACAGATCGGGAAAAATCGCTGGTGTATGACATTGAATATATTTGATACGCATTCAAAATAAAGGTGGCACGCAAAGTAAAGAAGAGCGCATTGTCGGTTTGTTTGGAGACAAGCTTAAATGCTTTAGTTGAAGGAGCTACTAACGCCAAATATTAGTGATTTTCCTTTTTTCCTTTTGGATAACCAGTCGTAGTTTAAGGAGTGTAACCTGCCTAAATTCAAGATACAACTTAAGTCAGTTCTTTTTAGCAAAACTCGAGTCTAATTGAATGACCTCATGTTTTGAGCTAACAAGCTTGGGCTTTATCATATGACCCGTATTTTGCCCGGCGCGCGCTCTTAAGAAAACCTTTGTAAAAAGTCACGTGATGGGGTCCGTACGGCTTTTTTCACCTGGTCCGTACAAACACGTACGGACCAGCTACTCGAAACATCACAACAAAAATGGCCTTTAATTAAAAAGAGTGGGTCATATGATAAAAAACTTATTGACTGAGTTAGGTCGGGCCGTACGGGAAAATATTTGGCTCTTGGTCATTTGTACGGACGTCGCTGCGCTCGTTCCGTACGTCATGACCGCGAGCCAAATATTTTCCCGGACGGCCCTCCCACTTAGTCAATAAGTACTTAGTCTGTGGCATCTTTAGACTCTCTGAGTTCTGCATAACTTTTAAAATTTCATATCATATCATGCTTGTGAATATCGAATTCTTATTAATATATCTTATAAATATGATTTCATACTTAATTACTTTTAATTATAATTTTAATAATTATTAGTGTTGATCTTATAGGTTTCTGGGAATGGTTAAATTTTTTATACTGGGGTGGGGCCTTATGGAAATATCTTGTATGTTCGCCATGTACATTAAGGTGATGTTACACGGGACAACTCGCAACAACAACTTTCGAGGCAACAATGTTGCGCGGAAAATTGTTCTCGCGTAAAGCATGTCAAACGAGACAACTTTTAACGCAACATTTGCTGACAACAGGGTGTTACACGGGTCAACTTTTAGCGCAACGTCGTTATGGCAACATCGGTTTAGAAACTAGTCTCCGTGCGGCCACATTTGTAAACAAAGATGGCGGTCGAGCAGTGGACTCTTCGTCACAATTCAAACTTTGTTTTGATGCTGTTATTGGCCGATAGTTTTGAAGATGATAACGAAGTACGACCAAAGAAGAAAGCCAGAGCTGTGTGGACAAGGAAATGGCTTAAAATTAAAGGCGCGAGAAAAGAGGGGCTTTTGAAGTTGTTGACAAGCTTATGTTGCGCAGAAAACTGACGGCGAGCGTGCTACCCGTCAACTTGCAACAAATTAGTCATATTTTGTTGCAGGTTTTTGATGGTCGTTCAAAAACTCGCAACGTGTTGCCGCAACCAAAAAAAATTGCTAAAAGTTGTGACCGCGCGCCATGTTACACGAGACAGCTTTCCGCGCATGCAACATTAAGAGCGAATGTCGACTAACACCGAACAAAGCGTGGCACATGATGGAAAAACAAAATCCTTCATATTTCATCCATCGAAACCCTATCATATACTAAGAAACGTGGTGGGGTTTGTTTTCGAAAATTTTATTTTAAACGCGAGAAATTTAGAAAAACGTGACCCATACCGGAAATGTCTAAAATCGACAAAAAAATCGCTTGATCACAACTTCTCAAAAACGTCTCATTTGATCAATTCAAAACGAATAAAAACAAACATCGACTTCATAATCGTGTATAGCAGATAATAATGAAGGGCTGGATCTAAATTTTAAACTTTAAGTGTGTGTTTTTAAGCCATAGGAAGCAATCAAACATTGTATAATTTTGCGAGTTAAAATTTTCTAATTTACCACACTTTTTAAAAATTACTTTTTCCTGCCCGGTATATTTCTGATTTTCTTGATTTTTTGTCTTTTAATAGAGGAAATGTTGTTCTTTAAGATGATATAAAAATCTCACTCGGGCTTTTTATATTTGTGGAGATATAGCGTTCTAAATATCGTGAGAATCACAACAAAAAGGTGTCAACAATTCCAGACAATTAGACGCGTGTCTGATGTTACGCGTCTAAATGTCACGCTATGATGATTTATTTATTGTCGTACCTATTATAACAGTAGGAATTGATTTTAAATCAAATCATCTTAGAAAAAATAAAATCATAAATAGATTTACTAGAACAACTAGTTACTATCATGAACGGTAAAGACAGAAATATCAAATGGTTCTAAGGTTTTAAGAAATTACAGTTCTTCCAGCTACGTTATAGTCTCATTCATCCGTTCATCCTTTTATTTATCCATTCATCCTTTCATTTAGTAATTCATCCTTTAATCTATCCATCCATTCATCCTTTCATTTATCCATTTGTCCTTCCATCTATCCATTCATCCTTTCATTTATCCATTTGTCCTTCCATCTATCAATCCATCCTTTCATTTATTCATTTGTCTTTTCATCTCTCCATTCATCCTTTCATCTATCCAATCATCTTTTCATTTATATATTCATTTATCCTTTCATCTCTCCATTCATCCTTTCATTTATCCATTTGTCCTTCCATCTATCCATTCATCCTTTCATTTATTCATTTGTCCTTTCATCTATCCATTCATCCTTTGATCTATCCAATCATCTTTTCATTTAAATATTCATTTGTCCTTTCATCTCTCCATTCATCCTTTCATTTATCCATTTGTCCTTCCATCTATCCATTCATCCTTTCATTTGTCCTTTCATCTATCCATTCATCCTTTCATCTATCCAATCATCTTTTCATTTATATATTCATTCGTCCTTTCATCTCTCCATTCATCCTTTAATTTATTCATTTATCCTTTCATCTCGATCTCTCCATTCATCCTTCCATCTTCATATCTCTATTCGTCCTTTCATCTCTCCATTCATCCTTTAATTTATTCATTTATCCTTTCATCTCGATCTCTCCATTCATCCTTTCATCTTCATATCTCTATTCATCCTTTCATCTATCTATTCATCCTTTCATTTATCCATTTGTCCTTTCATTTATTCATTCATCCTTTCATTTATCCATTTGTCCTTTCATCTATCCATTCATCCTTTCATCTATCCAATCATCTTTTCATTTATCCATTTGTCCTTTCATCTATCCATTCATCCTTTCATCTATCCAATCATCTTTTCATTTATCCATTTGTCCTTTCATCTATCCATTCATTCTTTAATTTATCCATTTATCCTTTCATTTATGCATTCATCCTTTCATCTGTTCAATCATCTTTTCATTTATATATTCATTTGTCCTTTCATCTCTCCATTCATTCTTTAATTTATCCATTTAAATTTGTCCTTTCATTTATCCATTCATCCTTTCATTTATCCATTTGTCCTTTCATCTATCCATTCATCCTTTCATCTATCCAATCATCTTTTCATTTATATATTCATTTGTCCTTTCATCTCTCCATTCATTCTTTAATTTATCCATTTATCCTTTCATTTATCCATTCATCCTTTCATCTATTCAATCATTTTTTCATTTATATATTCATTTGTCCTTTCATCTCTCCATTCATCCTTTCATCTTCATATCTCCATTCATCTATCCATTCATCCTTTCATCTATTCAATCATCTTTTCATTTATATATTCATTTGTCCTTTCATCTCTCCATTCATTCTTTAATTTATCCATTTGTCCTTTCATTTATCCATTCATCCTTTCATCTATTCAATCATCTTTTCATTTATATATTCATTTATCCTTCCATCATTTATCTATTCATCCTTTCATTTATCCATTAATTCTTTAATTTATCCATTCATTTATCCATTCATCTTTTAATTTATCCATTTGTCCTTTCACCTATCCATTCATCCTTTCATTAATCAATTTGTCCTTTCATTTATCCATTCATCCTTTCATTTATCCATTTGTCCTTTCACCTATCCATTCATCCTTTCATTAATCAATTTGTCCTTTCATCTATCCATTCATCCTTTCATTTATCCATTTGTCCTTTCACCTATCCATTCATCCTTTCATTTATCCATTTGTCCTTTCACCTATCAATTCATCTTTTCATTAATCAATTTGTCCTTTCATCTATCTATTCATCCTTTCATCCATTCATCCTTTCATTTAACCATTTGTCCTTTCATCTATCCATTCATCCTTTAATTTATTCAATTGTACTTTCATTTATCCATTCATCCTTTCATTTATCCATTTGTACTTTCATCTCTCCATTCATTTGTCCTTTCATCTATCTATTCATCCTTTCATTTATCCATTTGTCCTTTCACCTATCCATTCATCCTTTCATTTATTCATTTGTCCTTTCACCTATCCATTCATCCTTTCATTAATCCATTTGTCCTTTCATCTATCCATTCATCCTTTCATTTATCCATTTGTCCTTTCATCTATCCATTCATCATTTAATTTATTCATTTGATACTTTCATTTATCCATTCATCGATCCTTTCATTTATCCATTTGTACTTCATCTCTCCATTCATTTGTCCTTTCATCTATCTATTCATCCTTTCATTTATCCATTTGTCCTTTCACCTATCCATTCATCCTTTCATTTATTCATTTGTCCTTTCACCTATCCATTCATCCTTTCATTAATCCATTTGTCCTTTCATCTATCCATTCATCCTTTCATTTATCCATTTGTCCTTTCATCTATCCATTCATCATTTAATTTATTCATTTGATACTTTCATTTATCCATTCATCGATCCTTTCATTTATCCATTTGTACTTCATCTCTCCATTCATCCTTTCACTTATTCATTTGTCATTTCATCTATCCATTCATCCTTTCATCTATGCATTCATCTTTTCATTTATATATTCATGCGTCCTTTTATTTATCCATCCATCCTTTCATTTATCCATTTTTTATTATTTTTTTTATTATATCTACAAACATACATAATGACATACAACACGAGAAGATAACTTACAATAATTAATTTTACAATAACGCCATTCTTTTATCGGGCTTTTAGGATAATATATCTAATTAAAGCGATATACATATATATTAACATACAGCACGTCAAAGATTACTTACAATAATTAATTTACAATAACGGCATTTTTTGGGGGGGCTTTTTGGATACTAATACTCTGTTTTATATAAATTCATTAGTTTGCTATTTTTTTTCAAAATAAGTATGCAACCTGGAATTTTTCTTTGCTATAATATATCTATTTGTCCTTTCATCTATCTATTCATCCTTTAATTTATCCATTTGTCATTTCATTTATCCATTCATCCCTTCATTTATTCATTTGTCCTTTCATCTCTCCATTCATCCTTTAATTTATCCATTTGTCCTTTCATCTCTCCATTCATCCTTTAACTGTTATCCATTTGCCCTTTTATCTATCCATTCATCCTTTCATTTATCCATTTGTCCTTTCATTATTTTATTTATTCATCCATTTGTTCAATTATTTATCCCTTTTGATCTCATCATACATTTCATTAGTACTTTGATTAACTTTTTTTTTCGCCGATTTCAATCGTTTTTAAGATAACGCTTTCCAGCTCGTATGCATGTCTGCATTTCTTTGGTCCATCCCATTCCTTGACCTGCATCTTGTAGTCGTTCTACCACATCAAGCAAATCATCAAATGCTTCAGCTCCTGCTGAGATTACTTAATCTAGTCCTTGAAGTGACTTGCGATTATCAACGATCAATAAATCATTAATGTTTTAATATGTGTCTTTCTCTATGCGTCATTTTATTATGTTTTAGGTATTGTTTTATTATGAATATCACGCTCTCTAATTCACTTGCACTTGTAGTTTTTATACGAACCTACTATGACAGTTCATAAAGAAATGAAACGTTTTGTTCGCCTATATAATAGGCACTTAAGTATTTATTCTATTTAGTAACTTTCGGTGACAGAATAGTTTTTAACGAGCTGTCAAGCAGCTTATAGCCCTAACTTACTATAAACACCAAAACTATTTTGACATAAATCGGTGTTATATTTGCTAACTACTATTTATTAAAACACAAGATTTAGCCGTTCATAAAAGTTATAAAATAAATTCTAAGATTTTTAAGGATACTTCAAAACAATCACAAATTAATTAGTGTTCGCGCTGGCTATACGAGACGCGTCTAATTGTCTGGAGTTCTTGACAGTTTTTTGTTGTGATTTTCACGACATTTAAATCGCTATATCTCTACAAATATAAAAAGCCCGAGTGAGATTTTTATATCATCTTAAAGAACAACATTTCCTCTACTAAAACTCAAAATATCAAGAAAATCAAAAATATACCGGGCAGAAAAAAGTAATATTTAAAAAGTGTGGTAAATTAGAAAATTTCAACTCGCAAAATTATACAATTTTTGATTGCTTCCTATGGCTTAAAAACACTCACTTAAAGTTTAAAATTTAGATCCAGCCCTTCATTATTATCTGCTATACACGATTATGAAGTCGATTTTTGTTTTTATTCGTTTTGAATTGATCAAATGAGGCGTTTTTGAGAAGTCATGATCAAGCGATTTTTTTGTCGATTTTAGACATTTCCGGTATGGGTCACGTTTTTCTAAATTTCTCGCGTTTAAAATAAAATTTTCGAAAACAAACCCCACCACGATTCTTAGTATATGATAGGATTTCGATGGATGAAATATGAAGGATTTTGTTTTTCCATCATGTGCCACGTATTCTCGATTTTGCTCGGTGTTAGTGGACATTCGCTCTTAATTTGTTGCGCGGAAAGTTGTTGTTGTGAGTTGTCCCGTGTAACATCACCTTTAGTGTGTGTAAAAATTCTGTAAAACTAAAAAAAAAAATAATTCAATAATTTTTATATTATTCACTCAAAATATTTCCAAAACTTGAAAAGCACGAAACATGTGTTATCTTGGTTTTATATAGCCTGCGTAAACAGACCCTTATTAGAGCTCGAAACGTCTCCCGCCAATAAGGGTCTGCGCGCCGAGAGCAGAAATTCCATACTGATGACGTTCTTTGACCCAGATCGGGTCAAAAGCTCTGATCGGACAATTTTGTTAAATTGACACCTCATTTGCTTATCAAGAGTGGTTTCGCTACTTTGACTGAAATCTAAACTCAAACAACACTTCTATAGTTATATATTTATTCAAAGGTGATGGTTTCATAGCGCATATTAAAGACAAGAATGAGAAATTGAAGCGAATTATCGCAATCTCCTGTCGAGATTTGAGAAGTATTCAAACGCCGTGAACGTTTGCCGACTTAATTACACAAGAGTGCTTTAGGTATTTGTACTAAAACCTTCAATAAACTCAAACAACACTTCTATAGTTAAATTTATTCAAAAATAATGGTTTCATAGAGCACATTAAAGACGAAAATGAGACATTAAAGCGGATTATTGCAATCTAATGTCCAGATTTGAGAAGGACTCATGCATCGTTGTGAATTAGTGAGAATTATCGGCGGTTCGATAAGTCAATGTTGTCATAGTTTTGCTTTTATTCGTCTCCGATTTACGCTCTGAAGATAATTCACTTGGTCTTTCATGATGGCTAGCAGCGAAGAAACGACGATAATAGTCGCATCTTCCTTCCACAAATCGCTCGAGACGTTCGAAGCCATCTACATTTCGATGAGAGGAGCAAGCTGAAAAATAATTGACTTGCCTGTGCCAGTTGGCTGGCTAACGAATGCATTTTTTTCTATTAGAAAAGCTAAATAACGCATTTAACTGTCTTTCAGTGAGTGAATTAATAGAGAATATAGAAGATACTTTACGAACGGCATTGCCATTCCTAGTTTCTCATGTTTATTGGCGTTGCTGCTGCTAACTCGTGTGTTGCGTGATTGCAAATGAGGTGTCAATTTCAAACGTCATCAGTATGGAATTTCTGCTCTCGGCGCGCAGACCCTTGTTAACGGGAGACGTTTCCATAATTGCTTCCCCTTGTAGGCCCCAAAAAATTGTCAGTGGATCTTAACCAATCAGAAAAAAAATTAATTTGAAAGAATAATAATTCATCTTATTCAATAAACGTTTATTTCCAGGATTTCCAAGATGAAAAGTGCTGTTATTGTCCTTGGACTTGTCCTATTGGCCTGCTCCTGTTGTCACGGTAACATTGTAATGATTCACTATTTCAGTTTCTGTAAAAAAAATCTCAATCATTAGCGAGTTCCGGTGTTTGAATGTTGTTATTATATTTTTCATGGATAGGTCGACGGCGTATTTTAATTTAACATATTCAAATTATATATGTGATTTTATGCACCACCACCATCGGTATATACAAATCAAATGTAGCAACCAATTATTACTCTTGACTTAATAGCCTCGTATTCACGTTAAAATACAATAAATCCATGCTTGTATGTTGATCCAGCAGGTCACGAAACACGCTAAATGATACTCAAACCAACGACAGGTCGTATGTAAGACCTACCCTTATTCCAGTCTACCCATCGCTTTATGAAGACTAGCAGTAACTGTGTCGCATCGCGGTCCTTCGACAATCATGAGACAAACGAATAACATTCTATTTAAAATTTGTATGTTTTCAGCAAAGAAACCCTACAACAAATGTTACCTTGGTTATGAAAAGGTCGGTTGTTTTAAGGATTCTCTGAGGAAGCGTGATCTTCCACATCAACTACTGAACGAACGTGACCCAAGTAACCCTCATTATGATGGTCACAAGATAGACTGGAAAAACTATGGAAAATACCTGGCTGGGTAAGGAATCTAATTACGACATTCCTAATTTAATACATGCACAGCAACGTGTTGATTTCATTATTGTTTTTGTATTTGATTGACAAGTATGTTTGGAAAGTTATACCGTTGCATATATTAACGAAATGAAAAGATGTACATATCATAATGAAGTTTATTATATGTTTGAGATACTAAGTGCGTTGTGATTCATCGAGCGCTGTGCTATATAAGTGAACGGAGCACATTTTTAACGACATTATGGTGAACTGCAGTGCATGTAATGCAACCGACGAATTCAATGTTTTCTTTCAAGATTCTGCAAATCAGAAGAAAAAAAACCCATAATATTGAAATCAAAACTTCTTCAAAATGCATAGCTTTTCAATCGATCATCTAATGTGGCATCTGTTTTTAATTTGTTGAAAATACTATGAGCTTGATTGCTGGTAAAAAGTTATCAAAAGGATTGAAAAACTGCATGAAGTTAAAACACCTATCCTCCATGAAAATATATTGGCAGTTATAACAATTTTTTGCTTACAGAAAAGTAATGTCACTTCGTGGTTTACCCATATTAACTTGTTTTTAATGGCCTTTTACAGTACGTCCCTTTCGCATCAACTGAAATTTATTCGCACGAGTTTAGTGTGGCAGTGTTATAGGTTACCGAAGTAAGCAACCAATCAGTGTTTAAGAATTCACCTGAATGTTAGTTGGGAGAATTTTCAAAACAGATCAGAGAAAATCGTGGAATTAAAGTAATTTAGCTTTAAAGCAATTGTATAATAAAATAAATATAACTTTTCTGTGCTCCGTTCAGTTATAAAGCATTCAGAGAGCGAAGAGAGCGAAGAGAGCACTCAAATGAGTTGGGTTGCTTTGGTTGATTTGTTCTCGATATATTATATTTTATGTTTCCCCAAAGTTACCCATAGAAATAATGATATTTATATAATAATAGGAAATCCTTGAACTGCGTTGTTCGAGCTCTGTTTACTGGGCAGGTGAACAAAGAGATGACTCAAAGTTGGAGTAAAATGGCTGAATGCCGAGACCTATAGCCAAGTTTAATGTCAATGAGTTGAAACCTAAATTAAATACCTTACAAATTTTGATAACAAAATCGGAATGAACTGAACAAGTACTGCCCAGTGAAGGTGAGGGCAAATAAAATGCCTAAGCTAAATGGAGTGAGCTCATTTATATTTCTGTTTTAAACAGCCTTGCATGTCGTTGTGCTGCTAAAGCAAAGGAGCTTGGTTACAAGTATTTTGGTCTTCAATTCTACGGCGAATGCTGGGCCGGTAATAGATCTAATCGTTTACATCGACCAACTCATCGTTGCTGGCAGAGCAGACCTGGTAAGAAGTACCCGAAGCTGGGATGTGACAGTCGAGACATGCACCCCTGTGTTGGTGGAGCTCATGTGAACTACATCTACCGTGTTGGTAAGTCATCTCATGATATACATGTAAAAAAAGTCCATTGTCTGAAATCTGGATCTTAATTCTGACATTTGAGAAAAGGTAACTGGCTGCCAATAATGCTTAATAAAACTATGATATAAGTTATAACATTTGAGTGGGAAGTACGCTCTTGTGTATTTTAAAAATTGAGAACTTCAAGATTCAGATTCAACTGTTTAGAGAGTGTCGAAGAGTTGGGTTACATTCTCCATATTCACACTCATAGAATTGTTGTGGATTTATATAACATGGGGGTACTTCACTGACTGCTGACTAAGAATCCTCTCACCAGCGCTCCTAGCTACTCGGGCTACTTGTGGTAGCTCGAGTCTTAAAATGGGCTTTCGTCTTTTTCTTCGTCTTCGGTCGCAAAACGTCGTCGTTAATATAGCTTAATAAAATTGTTTCTTAGACACTATTTGAACTTCACTGCACGAACCGAAGATCGATTCAGGTAAAAGAATGACAGACCTGCGGATCAACGAACTGACGGAACGACCGACTTAAAGGAAAAGGAGGACGCAGACCAAAAAAATAATACAAATAAAACATCAACATTGAACACTTATTTTTCATTTCAAATCGTATCAAGCTAATCCGAGAAAATAATAACATAATCGTAATGAAGCCCGAGTTCACGCACATATGCGTCTAGTTGTTCTTTAAATTTCACTACTGGGTTAGAGGAGAGCAGACAGGACCACTTTTTCAACAAGGTCCATATCCGAGAAAAAAATTATAGATCCCAAACACTATGTCCAGGAAATAAAAACAATCAGTATTTGTATCTACTTCAATATTTGATAGCCTCGGCTATTAAATGAAACTTGTGCACCGTAAATAATGATAATTTGCTTTCTTCCAGCATGCAGGGATAAGCTGTCCACAAGAAGTTGCCATTACCTGAAGGAAGTTGGACAATGTAGAAGACAACTGGTATTAACCTTCTGTTGCAAAACATGTTACACATATAAGTGAACAAAATTAATGTTGTTATGATAAATGATAAATTTCAAGATCCCTTAGTTTCTTATTTTAATATCGGTAATAAAATTAGATTTTTGCGCATGCTAGCCTCGTATTGTATTGATCAGGAACAGTATAACTTCAATTTGCTTTCTTGCCACTTAAATGTTGGCTGTCACGTGTCTATTTTTGACATAATCAGTTTTACTACTCAAGAGTGAATCAAATTTAGTGTTATATCGCGATTCCATCAACGCTAATGTTTGCTGAACATTTTCTCGTGTTTTCGTATGACAAGCGTGCAGTAATCAGAGTATATACCACGGCTGAGCCTTAGTTATTTGGTAAATAAATAACTGCGGTTTTCATCTTTTTGCGAACTCAGAAATTGCAACGGCTGGTTGTGAAATACGTTTTTGTCTACTGTCAATCCAAAACATAAAAGGTGTCGAATAATTAGCAGCATCAAAAATAACAAAAGTCTCACAACTAGCCGTTGGAATATATGAGTTCGCAGAAAGACGCAAAAACCGCAGTAGTATTTTTTAAATTTTCTAAAAATTGTATTTAGGGTTTATAAATCTTGATTTAAATGTGCGTTAATTAATTGATTATTAAAACATTGTAACTGAAACGTCTACTTTGTGGAGATCTGATTTAATTAGCGCAGGTTGGCTTAGTTTGTAACGCGCCTGACTGTCGAGCGGGATATTAGGATTGGACACCTGGTGTGGACAATACGCAGGGTCTTTCTTAAAATATTAGAGGAGAATTTGTTCCAGGGCGCGAGAGGGAGGGCAAGGAAACGAGAATGGACGGCGCAGAGGTACTTGGTAGCACCTGGTGCAGCTCCTATATCTCTATGCACATAACTCGGGTTTTCATCACCATTAACAATAATTACCACATTTGACATACTCCCCTTTGTATTACCAAGAATCAGTACTTTTTATTTGTAGAGTCGATCTCATGTCACAGTAACAATCGACAGATAACTCGCTCAAAGGGGACAGCAGAACAAGACAGTTTTTCCTTAACTAGTACGCTAGTACGCTAGTACGCTGTTACGCTATTACTCTAGTACGCTAGTACGCTAGTACGCTGTTACGATATTACTCTAGTACGCTACTACGCTTTTACGCTATTACTCTAGTACGCTATTACTGCTGTTACGCTATTACTCTAGTAAGCTATTACTGCTATTACTGCTATTACTGCTATTACGCTATTACTGCTATTGCGCTATTACTGCTATTACTGCTATTGCGCTATTACTGCTGTTACGCTATTACTGCTATTGCGCTATTACTGCTATTACGCTATTACTGCTATTACTGCTATTACGCTATTACTGCTATTACGCTATTACTGCTATTACGCTATTACTGCTATTACTGCTATTACGCTATTACTGCTATTGCGCTATTACTGCTGTTACGCTATTACTGCTATTGCGCTATTACTGCTGTTACGCTATTACTGCTATTACGCTATTACTGCTATTACGCTATTACACTATTTACTCTAGTACGCTAGTACGCTATTACGATATTACGCTAGTACGCTAGTACGCTAGCACGCTAGCACGCTATTACTTTAGTACGCTAGTACGCTATTACGCTAGTATGCCTATTACGCTATTACTGCTATAACGCTATTACGATATTACGCTAGTACGCTAGTACGCTAGCACGCTAGCACGCTATTACTTTAGTACGCTAGTACGCTATTACGCTAGTATGCCTATTACGCTATTACTGCTATTACGCTATTACTGCTATTACGTTATTACGCTATTACTGCTGTTACGCTATTACTGCTATTACGCTATTACTGCTATTACGCTATTACTGCTGTTACGCTGTTGCTCTAGTACGCTAGTACGTTATTACTCTAGTACGCTATTACTGCTATTACGCTATTACTGCTATTACGCTATTACTGCTATTACGCTATTACTGCTATTAAGCTATTACTGCTATTACGTTATTACTCTAGTACGCTAGTACGCTATTAGGCTATTACTCTAGTTAAGTACGCTAGTACGCTATTACTCTAGTACGCTAGTACGCTAGTACGCTAGTACGCTATTACTGCTATTACGCTATTACTGCTATTAAGCTATTACTGCTATTACGTTATTACTCTAGTACGCTAGTACGCTATTAGGCTATTACTCTAGTTAAGTACGCTAGTACGCTATTACTCTAGTACGCTAGTACGCTAGTACGCTATTACTGCTATTACGCTATTACTGCTATTACTGCTATTACGCTATTACTGCTATTACGCTATTACTGCTATTACTGCTATTACGCTATTACTGCTATTACGCTATTACTGCTATTACTGCTATTACTCTAGTACGCTATTACTCTAGTTACGCTATTACCGTCTAGTACGCTATTACTGCTATTACGTTATTACTGCTATTACGCTATTACTGCTATTACGCTATTACACTATTTACTCTAGTACGCTAGTACGCTATTACGATATTACGCTAGTACGCTAGTACGCTAGCACGCTAGCACGCTAGCACGCTATTACTCTAGTACGCTAGTACGCTAGTACGCCTATTACGCTATTACTGCTATTACGCTATTACTGCTATTACGCTATTACGCTATTACTGCTGTTACGCTATTACTGCTATTACGCTATTACTGCTATTACGCTATTACTGCTGTTACGCTGTTGCTCTAGTACGCTAGTACGCTATTACTCTAGTACGCTATTACTGCTATTACGCTATTACTGCTATTAAGCTTTTACTACTATTACGTTATTACTCTAGTACGCTAGTACGCTATTAGGCTATTACTCTAGTTAAGTACGCTAGTACGCTATTACTCTAGTACGCTAGTACGCTATTACTGCTATTACGCTATTACTGCTATTACGCTAATACTCTAGTACTCTAGTAAGCAAGCACTGTTATTAGGCTAGTTATACTATGACTGTCAGTATACAATGTTTATAATGGACCGTTTGAGTTGTTTGGCAAATACACCAATAGGAATATATCGTGGAAACAACCTCAGTATAATAATAATAATAATAATAATAATAATAATAATAATAATAATAATAATAATAATAATAATAATAATAATAATAATAATAATAATAATAATAATAGTAATAATAATAATAATAATAATAATAATAAAATAATAATAATAATAATAATAATAATAATAATAATAATAATAATAATAATAATAATAATAATAATAATGATAATAATAATAATAACACTGACAAGAAAATTGAAGCAAGAAGACCGGACATTGTAGTCTCAGTACCTAAAGACTGTAGGATTGATGTGAAGGAGAGGGAAAAGATAGAAAAATACCAAGACCTAAGAATAGAACTTGAAAGGCTGTGGGAGATGAAGACCATAGTAGTACCAATAGTAATAGGATCGCTAGGAACCATATCGAACAACTTTAAAGACCATATTCAAAGACTTGAACTTAATAACATAAGCTTTTTAGCTTTACAAAAATCTGTTCTTTTAGGCACGGCACATATATTAAGAAAGGTGCTTCAGCTCTCAGGAGCCGGGTTGGATCCCGAGCTGAAGCTAGATCTATACCAGTAAAAATTGTAAAAAAGGATTATTGTACTGTGAAATAAAGAAATAATAATAATAATAATAATAATAATAATAATAATAATAATAATAATAATAATAATAATAATAATAATAATAATAATAATAATAATAATAATAATAATAATAAAAAAAGCATATATTTATACACGATGATTTACATACGCAGCTTAGCTGATGTGATCGTGTGATTTAAATTACAATATGATAATTCTATCTAGCTTATAATTTCAAAGTTGCCTAACTAACAATTATCGAAAAAGACGAGAAGGAACTATGTCGGACAAAATGGTTAAAAAAATGAAAAAAGAAAAATGATAACAAATTATATAATGGAAAGTATAAATATAAAGAGCTTCAAAAAGTTCGTAAAAACGTAATATTAAATGTGTTCAATGTACTTGTTTTTTTATTGCTTGTTTAAACTTTGCGATGTCTGTTTTTTCTCTATCATCGTTGTGTAAGGCATTCCAACTTTTTCCTCCTTCGTATTCTATAGATTTCAGCATGAAGTTGGACTTTGGAAGAGGTAGATTTAGACATTGTTTACTCCTGAAATTGTATTTCTCATCACGTTTTGTATAAAGTTGAGTAAGGGAAGGTGGAACAAGTCCATTATAGCACTTGTAGACAAAGATTAGTAGATTACGTTCGTCAATTGACTTGATTGGCTTCCATTTGACTAATTTGTAGACATCTTCAGATGGAGTTTTGCAATCAAGTTTGTATATAATCTTAGCCGCTCTAACATGGAATCGTTCCAAACTGTCGAAAAGGGTCTTTCAACACGATCTCCAAATGAGCATGCCATACAAGACAGACGGGAGAATGATTTGTAGTAAAAATCAGCTTTAACTGCTTCAGGTAGAAAGTATAAGGACTTCAATAGATAAAGCTTCTGAGAGAATGATATGATGACGTCTTTTTCATGAACGTCCCATTTTAGATTATTGTCGATTGTTACTCCTAGACAAAACAAAACAAAACAAAACAAAACAAAACAAAACAAAACAAAACAAAACAAAACAAAACAAAACAAAACAAAACAAAACAAAACAAAACAAAACAAAACAAAACAAAACAAAACAAAACAAAACAAAACAAAACAAAACAAAACAAAACAAAACAAAACAAAACAAAACAAAACAAAACAAAACAAAACAAAACAAAACAAAACAAAACAAAACAAAACAAAACAAAACAAAACAAAACAAAACAAAACAAAACAAAACAGCATAGAACGTTAGTCACCGTACTAAGGAGAAAAAACAGGAACAGCGCGGCTAAAACAAGCACCATATAAACTAGTTGCCATTCCTACTCAGCATTACACATGAAACATAGAAATGGTATGCTCGTTGACGTTTTCCCGCCCTCCTTCTCGCGCCCTGATTTACACTGCCTTTGCAAACAATATGCAATTTACAGAACGCCATTTTCTAGAGCAAAGCATGATAGGGTAATATTTTAGGCCCTCTAAAATAATTCCCAAATTGTTTTTCTTTCCCATCATTCTTTGTTCTAGAAAATGGCGCTCGTACAAGTCGCCTATCGCTTGGACCTTCAAGTTTTTTTCGAATAAGGACGTTTGTACGTACTTTCCTTTAACTCTGAAGTGGACTTGAAAGAACGACTGGAGACGCTGTCCGTGGTCGCATAACACAGGGGTCATTTAAAGGCTAGCCATATTATTTTAAAAAAAGGTTAAATTGCTGGCCGGCAAGTCTATGTGAATCCAGAGTCAGATGGAAAACGTGGATAACTTGGAAGTGGGCAATAGTCATTAAGATACAACGAATATCGCTGTAAACACCTCCGTCTACTATCTAAAGATAATAAAGAAAGCTTAGTACGCATGTCTTGAGAACATGTCTTACGGTTGGCAGCCAGGATAATTCATAAAACATAAATAGTTTGCAAATTCAAACGTGCCAAGGCTCGTACAGAAAGGCCTGTCCCCGGACCTTAAATCTCGCTAAATCGCCTTAAATCTCGCTAAATCGCCTTAAAACGCGCTAAATCGCCTTAAAACGCGCTACATCGCCTTAAAACGCCTAAAATCGCTTAAAAACATTGCGACCCATTTTCATTATATTGATATATATACTTGATTGCAGTATAAGCACACCTTGTAGTAACACTAAGGCAAATTATCTAAAAAGATGCAAACTCAAAACACTGCAATGAATTATGAGAGTAGGTTTGAGGCCATGTACTACTGTATTTATTTATTTGGAACTTCAACTTTTGTTGGACGCCGATATCATCAGAAGATAGATCCAAATAAATAAATACAGTATAGTACATGGCCTCAAACCTACTCTCATAATACCTTACAAAATGCTACTGTAGGACAACTTTAATATTCTGCAATGAATGTTCTTATCCTTCTAAACACACGTAAATATAAAAAAAATCATAAAAAGATACACCGAATAATAAGGTATTGGGATAATTATATATACATAAACCACAACCTTTCTGAAATTGAGAATATGTAGTATAAAAGAAATTATACATGCATACCCTCAAGTATAGAATGATTGTGGTACACATTTATACAATCAAATATACAAATATAAATGAGATGCAAAACTCAAAATACTAGTTTATCTGGATGTTAATTAAATTAGATTTTTGTATAAATATGTGCTCTTATCCTTCTTCAATAGGATGTAATCATACATATATACAGTATATACAATATATAACTATTCCAGAAAGGGTTTGACTTATTAATACTGAATAGTACATTCCATGCAAGACCAAAATGCATTGTGCAGTTTATGCCATTATGTCAGTACAGTGTATTAGAGTTATGTTTTGTATATTAGCTTCATATGAAATGCAAATCAATCTATATTTGCTACCTTTGAAACCAACAATGCATTTCAGTCTTGGAATGCACAATTCAACATTTTTTGTGAAACTTCTACATGCAAATATACATAAAAGCACATTAACTTTTAACCAAACTTAACCAAACTGCAAGAACATATTTTTTATTTATAACATTTTAGAATATTTTTTGTTGGTCATTCTATAACAAATAATTATCATCAATCTAGCGAAATATGAAAGAAAATTGAAAAGAAATTAATTAACATTTTATGTGGTTTTCACCGAACTATCTCGAAAACTTTACTAGTAAATAATCTTATTGTACAATTTAGAATCAAGTGAATTCTACTTACGTGAGCAGCATGCAGTCACACATTAATATGGTCAGTCACACAGTAAAAGGTCACCATTAAGCCATTGTAAGTTAATATCATTTGTTCAGCTTTACTTGTGCAAATAGGTTGACTGCGTATTTTACATAAACGAGAGGAAAACACATGTAAATATAAAACACCTCAACTAGTCAACTATCTTGCTGTTCGCCATTTTTAAATTGGTTTTGTGAGCCTGCGATAACACCGCACAGGTGTTTCTCCGTTGGAATGGGGGGTGGATGGAGGAGTGTTCAATTACTGGTCAATTTCATGAGACTTTCTGTCAAATCTGAACTAGCTCTGAACGGTAATATACATCGACTCACTGAGTGAACTCATTTGTAATACGAAGCTCAGAAATGGCCAACGAGGCTAATCGATACTTCGTCAAAGGGTTGAAAATTGTTTTTTACTCGATCGTCAAAGAAAAAGTTCTCATTTGGGGAGTCATAGCCGATAATATTATGACAGCACAGTAACACATGTCAGATATGTCACATGTCAGGACTTAGCGTGAGAGACTGGGACAAATCAAAATGGCGGAATACTCGAACATAGTTTTATTTTGAGCTTCTTTCATCTCCTATAAAGGTACTTACAAGAGATCATCTTGTAAATAAGATCAAAACCAGGAAACAAGAAGAAAAAAGACTTGCCACCTGCCACAGACATCACCTTCGATATTAGTGGAACGTCCAAGTATGCATCAGTCAGAAGAAGTATAATTTTGAAGTGAGCATCAGAAAAACACTTGCTTTTGGATCAATTCAAGGTATGGTTTGGGAGTATTTTGCTATCTATACGATCTGGAGAACGTCAAATAGGATGGGTTACTGAGAAAGATCCGAAAATGCACGCTGAGATCGATATAATAGTTTATACATAAGATTAATTTATGTATCAAAACCAAGTTTTTCTGTAAGGATCATCAAGGCGACAGCAAAAACAATTTCAGAAACATTTACACTAGCTAACATTAAGATAAAATGCGAATTGGACTTTAAATCTTCATGAGTGGTATGTAAAAATATTAGCTCTAATAATTTCGTTACTGTTCAGTCCCTGGTTTCAGAAACGTTTGTTTAATCTGGAAAAACATCTACAATATTTAAAAAAGATTAGATTCTTATTGTTGAGGTTGGCGATATTATACAAATTCAAACAAATGTTTCTTAGAAAATAGCCAGCAATCCTTAATGAAAGCATCCAGAACGTATACAATTATTTAATTTATATGTATAGAAACATAGATGTACAAAGGAATTGTTGTTTAAAAGTTCTGATGATAAAAATATTCAAAATAAAAAAGATATAAAAATATTTGTTTTGCATTTGCAACTGGTTTCATAGTATTAAACTATGTTAAAATAATTGATAATCATTGTTTAAAAGTGCTTTAATTGTTACGCTGTTGTGAACATGTATTAATATTAAAGTCGAGTGCAGACAGTATATTGTTAAAAAATATACTTATATTAATAGTGGAACATAATATTAAAGTGTAAACAATATATTAATGAAATGCAAAACTAAATATTACAAAATAGTGCTATATTAATTCGCTAAAATTGTACTATTTGGTATTCAATAATGTTTTTCACGGATATACTATTTGCACTCTATTCTATTGTTTTAACTAGCATCATGTACTATTTTGTATTTCATGGATATAATATTTGCACTCTAAAACAATCATGTAAATGAATCACAGACATTCCTTATATTAATATAAAACTGACCCATATTGAATACAATTTTTGATGTGAAGTTTAAACTGGCCTTTGCTTACTAGAAGTATTATATTTAAATGATATTTTGAACAATACCTTTATTTTCAAATTTCCTTAAATGAACTTAAAATGTTGTTCATTTTTACAAAGAAAAATTACTTAAGCCACCAAAAAATGCATCTTCTTCAGCATATATTTTCTTAAATCGCCCTAAATCGCTGTAAATTGCTTAAAATTGCCTTAATGCGCCTCTGATTTTCTAATATTTTTTCTTAAATCGCCTTAAATCGCTGTAAATCGCTTAAAATTACCTTATGTCACCTCAGATTTTCCAATATTTTTTCTTAAATCGCATTAAATCGCCTTAAAACGCTTTAAGTCGCATTAAATAACGGCGATTTAAGGTCCAGGGGCAGGCCTTACAGAACATAATGAATATTAATTAAGTTGGCGTCTATGATGTGCTCGATCATTCGTTCATTCTCGTGCCCACAGCACATCGGTCGAAAGATGGCGCATGCGCTCTGTTGACCGTCAACAGACAGCGGCACTGTGACAACAATTCTGGCTTCCGGTTTTAGGGTTTCCCAGAGCCTACGATCTACCAGAAATCTGAGTAGGGTCTGGGTAGTTTGGCTTCATGTCTGTGTTAAAGATCTCATTATTTTCATATGTGCTCGAAATTTCGCCACTGAATTTAAGATATTTCCATTCATCGGAAAACATAGCTCCGTGATTTTGAACATTTGACCACAGGCAGCCCAACTATTCTCTTTGATAATTTTTTTTAATGACAATAAAGTTATTTTTAACCGCGCGCCGAGCGAAATACATATTGAGCGCGCGGGTGGGGTTCCTGTGGTGTGTTTGTTTGAAAGCTTGCGGATGGGATTCCTGTGGCTTTTTGCAAGCAATTTTTCGGAATCGCACGTACGACAGAAAAATCGAAGAAAGTAGTATCTTGATACAAGGTTTGAAACTCGATGGCGTGGATGGATAGATGTGCTTTCCAGCTTGCTAGGGCACGGAAATTCAACGACGAGCGCCGAAAGTTCGCCGTGAAGCAATCGACTGACTCGCCGAAAAAAAAAAAATGTTGTTAAAACTTTTCTTTCAAAACAAAAAGTGTTGTTTTTTTTTCATAGGGATTTACACTGAGTACACTTTTAAAACCAACAAGAACAAACAGCCAGTATGTGAAATTTCTTTCCATGTTTATTTGAAATATAACTATAGTGTATTTTACAATGTGAAGAGATTTTCCTTCAAAGTGTATTTATGATCCGTAAATGTTGTGTTTTAGCTAACGTTTTTCGGCAATAGCTTATAAAATACAATTGTAAACGCTTCACACTTTCATAACATATTTACTATTGTTGGAACCGCTAACTAACTAAACACGAAATAAAGTTGAGCTTTTTTCAAGCGTGGAAAACTTCGCAAAGCGGCCATCACAAATTCACCGTTTAGCTCGGCTGTTAGTTGGTTTCTACAAGACAATATCAGTCGTTTTGACATAAAAACCTCAACTCCAATCATTACCTGCAAACACCAGAACTACTAGAAAAACTTTCTCCAGGTTTTCGTAATAGTGAAGAGCATCGGTGAATTCAAAAGCATGTACAAGTGCTCACTTGAATCAGGTGTTTTGAGTGTTTAGCTAAACTCATTGTAGCTAGCAGCGAATGTAGTGCAAATCACGATCTTTTCGACTCTCCCTTCGCCAGCCCATGATTTCCACAATAAAATGCATTCTCCTGTATTCTAATTTTCAATTTAAAGTCATTTTAGCAATCCATAAGCTAAATGCAAGAAAGTAATCGCCAACTTTTTCGGTGAATGTGGTATTTCACAACACCGCGGCTCGATCGATATTTTCACGATTGCTCCACGATTGTAAAATCCGACTGTTTACCGAAAACTCTGCCCTAGCAACCTGGAAAGAACCTCGACTCCATGCTGCCTTTTTTAAAAAATTATTTGAACCCATTTGCTGATTTTCGGAGTTGATCATACTTTTACCGTAGTTGAAGATCAACGTAAAGTTTATATATTCGAAGAAAAATTAAAATTTTCTCCCATGGCTGATTTACTACGCGCGAAACTAAATTTGTCACGTGACCGAGTTTCATACCTTGTCAAAATACCTCCCTCTTCGATACCGCGCGACTTTGACGCGACGAATGATTGCTTGCAAAAAGCCACAGGAATCCCATCCGCACGCATTCAAACAAATACACCACAGGAACCCCACCCGCGCGTTCAATATGTATCTCGCTCGGCGCGCGGTTAAAAATAACTTTATTGTCATTAAAAAAAATCCTCAAAGATAATAGTTGGGCTGCCTGTGATTTGACTAGTAGAAACCCGCTTTTAAAAACAATTAAACGTCCAGAGAAGCCTTTCACAGTAATTTCAATTCAATTTTCAATTTTATTTTATTTTGCACACAGAGAAAATAGTTTAAATACAAAGAATACATAATTATAAATATTATAGTTAATTATAATAGAAAATAAATTAAATAGCACATAAAAGGTGCCGCTGGACTGGAGTAACTAAAGTTTTCGAGCCAGTCCCCCGGTAGATTAAACAAGTGGTGAAAAGACGTGTTCTTTAATTATATAAATATAATAATAATAATAATAATAATAATATATATAATAAAGTTTAGTAGAACTAAATAAAAGTCTAAATATAATTAATTAAGCACTTTTCTTTTCTTTTTTTAATAAATGATTTACGTGGGAGCAAATTGAATTCCAGATTTGTATTGCACAGAATCTTAAGGATGATTTGCCATAATTAGTGCTAACTTGAGGTAGAAAAAAATTTGATTTAGAGTAGCGAGTGTGATGGTGATGGATATCAGAGATAGTTTGAAAATAATTTGAGAAAGCTTGAGGAAGATTATTATTATGATAGTCATAAATAAAAGTTGCGATTTGCGTAGAGACGATATCGACAAATTGAAGAATATCCAAAGATTTATATATTGGAGGGGCGTGTGACTGAAAATGAGAGAAGGTCATTATTCTAACAGATTTATTATTAAGAACATTGAGTGGATGTACTGTGGATTTGTAAGTGTTACCCCAAGTAAGGGCTCCATAATAGAGATAAGGATAGATTAGGGGAAAATATACAGATCTGAGTGTTTGCGCATCTAGATAGTGACGAAGTTTGGACAAGACATAATATGTTTTGTTATTGGCTCTTGACTGTTTCTCATTCTTACACGAACTCCTATTACTCAATATACCATTATCAAAAACAAGTTGAAAGGCGAATTTCTGCATGGCAGAAAAAATGTGAACAGACATTAGTAAACAGAGACCCATAGTTCCTTGCGGTTCATAAATCACCATTCACTTGGAAAAACCTTCTTAAAATACGTATATGTGTAAAGTGGAAGCAATTTGTTACTTCTATATTTTATTGCATTGACTGCTTAGTTTCATATGAATTATTTGTTGACCGTCAAGTGCATAGTCACTAGTTATATACACACATTTTCTAGCTCTGATTTTCTTTATATTCTAAACAAGCTTTAGTTAGTTTATATGATTGTTTATGTTTATGGACACATTTTATGTTATTGACGCGAGGCTAGACTTCCGCAGTCATGAACATACGGAGGTCTACCAATCAGTTTGTATATTTTACATATATCTGAAACAAGTGGTCTCTCAACAATCTGAAATCAAGAAAATGTAACAACTCAGTAGAAAATCAATGGATGCATGTTGTTCGAGTGAGTGATGAAGTGAATGAGTGAATAAATTAAGAATTAATAAACGAATAAATGAATGATTCAATACATACATACACACATACATAAATAAAAACGTATTACTGTGCGACTCGCCGTACCGTAATCACGCGATTATGATCTACGCTATCGACTCCAAACACGATCACACGCTATCCACGTGATCTCGCAAATAAGGCTGGCCCTCAGCTATGTGAAAGCCATTCGCTATTAACGCTAGCTATCGCAAGCAACACTGATCCAGACGCTCACTAGCAATTTTACTGCCCCACCACCCTCTCCTGTAAGACATGGATATAGGTAAGTTATAACGCTAGCTATCGGAAGCAACAC
Organism: Metridium senile; assembly: GCA_949775045.1. Lineage (NCBI taxonomy): Eukaryota > Metazoa > Cnidaria > Anthozoa > Actiniaria > Metridiidae > Metridium > Metridium senile. The sequence goes on from OX459104.1 coordinate 11,997,193, forward strand.
TGATCCAGACGCTCACTAGCAATTTCACTGCCCACCCACCCTCTCCTGTAAGACATGGATAGGTAAGTTATACAGGTAAGTACTCCACTGACTGTGTGACAGTGACAGTGTGACAGGTGCCCGGTGGGATGTGACAGGGTTACCATGGTTACCGCTAGTCTCGTGCCAGACTCCCTCATTCCCACCGACCGCGCACCTAACGCCAAGCTCATCATTAGCGATGAGTTTAATAGCATGTAATTAGGTTAATCAACCTATAGGGGGAAAAGTTGTTTTAATGACGCGGTTGCCGAGTTATCAAGGATAGAAAATTCTGGTTCCCTACATTCTCTGTTAACATAAGAGCATAAGCCTTTCGATTTTTTTCTAAGTGTCGCGTTACTAATGCGCATGACCGTTCGGTTTTTCTGGCTATGCGAAGGCGAACGATAACACTAAGCCAGTCTCCCGCCATTTTAATTCTGCTAATCATAACATTAATCACATGACAGCTTTTGGTTTATGTCGTATTACTGGAACTAACAATAACCGTAAATCTAAAGAAATGCGACTAATTTATTCCTTAGGTACACAGCAACCTATCGGCATGAGTGAACGATTCGCTTTCAATTAATTTTTCCATTGTTCTTTACAGCGCGACTCGCCGTACCGTAGTCACTTACAAAAACATTTGATGATTTTTTTACATTATTTTGACATTTTTTCATCTCAATCGGACCAATCAGGTACAAGTTTATATCGAGAGCGGAGTTTATATCGAGAGGCGGAGACTTTAGAAACTTTGATGTCTGTAATGGGTCCGATTGAGATGAAAAAATGTCAAAATAATGTCAAAAATTCATCAAAAGTTTTTGTAGATGACTACGGTACGGCGAGTCGCATAGTAAAGGAGATTGAACGAATTCAGTTTTTTTGGCCCACATCAACATCAGAGCATTTAGAAGGTTAATGTATACACCTATTTCAAAAAAGGTTGTCATCGCCAAAACCGATAGGCGATAGATCATTCCAAGACCCAAGTGCACTATGGGTATAATCCAAAGTCGTGAAATTTTCATGCCAGCTCCACTAAACAACAATCTCCGCTGGAGAGTTATATGGCTTGTCGAAGGACTGAAAATGTGCCCAGAAGACGTCATAGCTTTTGTTTTTTGTGTGTGGATACTTTAGATTATAGTGCATAGTGCACTTGGGTCCTGGAATGACCTATCGCCTATCGTCTATCGCTTTTTGCGATGACAACCTTTTTTGAAATAGGTGTATTGATTAATTGCTAATCGCGAAGAATACAACGAACAAAAAAAATAGCTGAATGTATGAACAAAATATTATTATAAACAAAACTTATTACAATAAGACAATATTTCCTCTCGACCATTCGACCATTCCTCAGTGACGATACAATTCTTTTATCCCTTCGCGTAAAATTCGTAATATTTTTCTTATCATACACATTATACATTTTCCTATAATTAACTGTGAACTGAACACGTCTGTTGTTCAGTATGTACATTTTGAATGGATGAATAAAGACATTTAAAACACTAGATTTATATACACTTATTTCAAAAAAGGTTGTTGGAGTGAACGTTGAATGGCGAACGGTTATTGCCCGACCGAAAGGATTTTTGTGTTTACGCATACAACATATCCTAGAGTTTTTCTGGATTGCTAAGCAGAGTTTCATCAATTTTAAGCTCTTCTCTACTATAGATGGGGTTGGCGTTGTGCAATAAATGCAAAAGATGCATAAATAACAAATAACAAAGACCCACAGTTCTTTGCGGTCGTGCAATCGCCGTTCGGCATTCACTGTTCATAACAAATGAAACCCTAGAGTTAGCTGACTAGGAGTGCATATATTACATATATGGTAAAACTTAATTTGGCAATTTTATGTGCGTGTGTATAGTAAACTTCGGTACAATTCATAAAACAAAATTACTCACTTGGCTGAGATTGTAGATTGTATACATAGTTAGTCATCCCTTTCCCAATACATACAACATCGTTCTCATCTACACACTCATTAACGTAATCTGGTATACACTTGCTTGGATCTGCTTTCCCGTGTTTAGCATGGTCACCATTGCCACTCCAGCATTCACCGTAATTTTGAAGACCAAAGTATTGGAATCCTTTTTCTTTTGCTTTAGCCACACAACGGTGCAGGAGTCTATAATTAAGAACGATCTATTTAGATATTAACCTACTAAATGCTCACATTGCTCAAATCAGTGCAGCACAGATCAACATCATTGCATCAAATATCAATCTATTTGATGTGCCGCCCGATCTGTTATAGCTAAATAGTTTTAGTTGGATTTAGTTTGATAAATGATCACATTATCACTTTATTTTCAACGTTTGTTATTTTATGTGTATACAGTGGTACCTCTATTAAGCGGTCACCCATTAAGCGGTCACCAGTGGGCAGCCACAATAAAAAGTCCTATACCTATTCTATACCTCTTTTTAGCGGCCAGCTTCTATTAAGTTAAGCGGCCACTTTGGAAAGTCCCAAGGGTGACCGCTTAATAGAGGTACCACTCTATTTAAAATTAGGCAGCATGATTCCTACCCGGTGATATATCCAGTGAAGTTAGACCAGTCGATTTGTTGACCGCTGTAAAGGGGGCTTGAAGAATCTCTGTCAGTGATAAGTAGTATTGGCAGCGCTCTGTCGTTAGTACTCTCAGCATAACATCCAATCTTTTCATATTCCTTGTTGCATTCATTTACAATTTCTGAAACTGACATGGAAATGTAATTTAACAAAACTTGAGTATAATTTCAGTTTCCACGTGATCATCATATTTTGGAGGTTTTGCAATTGGGAAATCGAGATGTTGCGCTATCTTGATACCAGCATAAAAGATAGGGCCTAGAATAAAATGCAATGAAACTGCAAAAAAAAAAAAAAAAAAATTCCCAAAGCAAGAACGCCTGTTTTGCAGGCTATAAAGGAAAGGTCACGTGACACCACATAAAGTTCACTTCAAATGCTTGATACTAGCAATAATTGTGAACATAGATATCATAATTCTTATTCCAATTTAATTCACTGTTTTATAGTCATGGCAACAGTTTGAAATTTGGACTGCTAAGAACATATTTTTACAAAATTTTGACCTTGGTCGGGTTTCAGACCTCACTGCATTCGGTTATTTCCGACCTCGGTCAAGATTCTCCTGCAAAACCTCCCGCTCGGTCAATATGATCTTATTAATAATTTATGAGAATTTCACAAAATAAATCATAACCGTGACTTATGCTGTAAATCTTTATTACAAAATCGTTATGATTGACATATAAGTCGGCATCTGCCGATACATCTCGTTCTCTCATGGTGTAAATATTACATACCTTTATTTCTGCAATTATTTGGCGGTCGTTGGTAGTAATCAATGTATTCACTTCCAACGGCACTGACAAGGCTTTTAGGGCTACACACATGATTAGCGCTATTAACTTGACAAGAATCGTTCTCTTTGTAAAAATTGACACTGTGGCAGTCGTCAATGAAAGCGCATGCGTCAAGGCATAAATCACTGTTTGGAATTATTGTGAAGGTATGAATAACGAAACCTTGAAGTCTTGCGTCTTTTTGTCTTTTCTGTAAGATACTGCACAGTTCAGCCTTTGTATTTACTATATGTAGACAGAATATCAAAAGTACGTTCCCAATGCAAGTATTAAACCAATGAGAACAATACATGAGTAATCGATAAGCCTTAGTTTGTTTAGGCAATTCAGTTGGATATTTTAACCACTTCTCCTTTCCGTGTACTGGCCATGCAAACCCTTTGTAATTATTGCTAGCTTCGTTCTTTTGTTTAAAGATGTTGTTTTTTTATTGAGATTTTTCTATTGGTTTACATATATTGTTTTGGTACAGAGGAGGAATATGCCAATTTTCATTTGCTGAGAGCATCTAATTGTAGTACATTCTAGATCCTTGTTTACTTGTAATTTAGGAGCTTTGAGATTTTTGTGAGTGTAAACAATATATTATCGTGAATATGTGATTTTATCCTGAAAATTCCATTGATAAGAATGCATGTTTTTAGCAGATTGTTTTTAAATACCAAAGATATCGCTATTCAAGTTTTGCTTTGGCTAACTCTCACAATGGAAGAGCCTCGTGTTTTTGTATTAGCTTTTGTTCGTAGCTATACCTATAAATACTTTATATAAGCTCTTCGTTATTTTTTTGTTAACCAACGCATAGTAAGAAGAAATACGATGGAAACAATATTGAGAAGTAATTAGTGTCTTATAAATTGCAATGAATATATTGGAGATATCTTGTTTAAAGCTGTTTTTAGAAACTATCCATTTCCTACACTTAGAAATTGAGTTCCAAATTTTAGGACTAAAAGATCTTAAGCTCAATTTCCTATAATTATTAGTAAGAATATTTAATAATGAGAGGAATGTCGATCGCAGAAGCTAATGTAGTATTGTATTAGTGAATAATTGCAATTGATACTGGTGCCAAGTGAAGAAATCGGACAAAATAGTTGGCAAATTATATGGTGAAAATCAAACAAAATGGTAATGTTAAATAGTGATTAGAAAGAACCATACAATATAATAATAAAAATCATCCACAAATTATCATTTATCAATTTTAAAGGAAAACATGCTACTTTTCGTAACACTTTCGCTTCATCAGACAATCCGACAAACTTTAGACATGTTTTTTTTTTTAAATTTCTTTTTTTGGTTTCTGGTAGTTTATGAAATAGACATATGCAAACTTTAATGTAATGGTCCTAAATATAGATCGCGAAATACAAATCTTGCTCTCCGTGGTTGTCTGAGATGCGTAATTTCTACAGAGCCTAGAATATTTAGTTTTCGGTTCATTTTTGCTCTTGATTTTTTTTATAAAGGCAATAGTGCTATATGTATTTTAACTGATTATATAGATTTGGGATTAATTTTAGGGAAACTCTAAACGAATCGTTTCTATAACGCTTCTCTTGTCTTCTAATAATTCTCTTGTTTTCTAGATACTAGTCTTCATTCTAGTTTATGAAATTATAAAGTTTAGTACGAAAAAACGTGTATTAGTCCCTTTTACAACGCAGTTCCAATAGAGCTTGTTATAATACGCTGATAGCAGAGGAAGTTAGAAAATGAAAGCAGGGTATCTATCTTAAGAAAAACTCTTTCAAAGATGTTTAGACCCTCTACGATGTCATGTCACGAAATACTTTTTCATTAATTAATAATTAAAAGCATTAGAATCGAAGTTATAAGAAACTATATAAAAGCATTGTTAATTATAAGTTACAAAGTAGTTCAAATACACCAGAATAAAATATTTCAATTTTATAATCACACGATTTCATTATAACTACCTGTGTAAATAGGGAACTTTAGATTTGACAACAAGTATGAGATTGAGTACGAGTACGAATTTTAAAATTGGCCTTGTGTGTTTTGTTGATACTGAATTACATCCCACTTCTTGTTTTTATTCATTTGGTGTCTCAATCTATACACAATACTACAATTCATCATCAACAACACACAGAAGGCCAATTTCAAAATTTATACTCGTTCTCAATCTCGTACTCGTTGTCAAATCTAAAGTTTCCTAATAACTGAAACCGTAAATTCATAAATTCATTTGAGTTGAAGGATATTCTAGTAATTGTTTTCTTTTTTCTTTTTTTTTCGTTAAGGGTAAGACTTGAAGCTTTCGCGTCAGGATTTCATAATAAAATATTTACAGCTACAGTCGAAGCGTTATGTTAAAAAAACATTTACGCGTAAAAACAGTAAATCATTTATTTAATAATTTTAAAGGGAATTTATAGAATATAAATTATAGTTAATGATACAACCACTAGAATCAAGTTAATTATAAACAATTTATTTGCAAATGCTAACAATACAAAGGGTCCAAAGGTCATTTTAGCCTGCTGGGTGTTCACATGGAGTTATATATTTCATCCAATCACAGCCTGTTCTTCCTATCTGTCAATCAAAGTATGATTAGATCTCAGCTTGAGACTCAACAATCAAAATTCCCTCCCACCCTCCCCTTTGTATTGATAGGATTTGACAATCACTAGTACTCATTGAAAATATATAGAGTTAGCGTATTGACAGTTACAGATGATTTGAAAAGAGTATTTTATTGATGGACATGAACTTTGTAACAACTAGCATTATAGTCAAATGCAACATATATATACATATATACATATATACATATATACATATATACATATATACATATATACATGTTACTGTTATTTCACTGATTTTAGTTAACGTCAAAATAGGATAGTATTTTTTGAACACTTATCCAGCTCACTTGATTACTATTATTTAGAATTGTTTTGTATAAGTTTAATGCATAATAAAATATGGGTTCGGGATTAAGTGCTCCCATGCTGGTCACACTTTCACCCATAGACTCATGGCAGCTATTTATTATGGGGATCGGTACCCTTATATCTGTGTTGTTGCCATGGGAACTAGTGGGAACCCAAAGGATTATGACCTCCAAGAGGGGATTATGACCCCTTTTGACGACCAAGGGATTATGACTCTTGAGAGAGAATTATGATCTCTCTTTGTCGTCGGCGGCCAAGGGATTATAATAATAATAATAATAATACATTTCTTATATAGCGCGCCCCATTAAATCTCGGTGCGCTTTACAAAAATATTCGAAAAATGAAAAATTACTATGACCCTTGAGAGGGAATTATGAGATCCCTCTTTGTCGCATTCTACTATGCTACTACTTGATGATGTGTCTTCCGACCAGCATGTTATGTCAGCCATTTTTGCGACTGGAGGGCTTAATCCCCTACCCCTTTACCCCACAAAGTGTGTTTTTACTGTTGTCTTTAGCTAATGGGTTGGGAGCATTAAAGGCAGCTCTAAATAGCCCTTAGATAAAGATCCCAACTGGCAAAGAACCCGACACTACCGGACTTGACCATGCATGCTACCTGCTAAATTAACAAACCAAATAAACGAGGAAGAATATAAACTTATGTATATTGAAAATGGCTCACCTCCGATGGCAGTTCGATGAATTTGTTTTGCATAAGGGTAAGAGGGTAACCCCTTTTCGCAAACAGGGTAACCCTACCGGTAGGGTAACCCTTCTAGCCGAGGCAAGTATAAATGTCTCACTCGATCTTGATTTACTAGAAATCAGAGAAAGGTTGGCTCGCCTATAGGGTGACCCTGGGAGGAGGATAACCCTTGTACCATGAAGAGACAACTTTTTCCCATGTAAACGGCCCCTATAGAATGCTTACAATACTGTTAAGTATCCAGTAGTAACAGCTTCATACTTTGTAACTGGTTGTGAATCCATTCCATAGTATTATGAAAGGACGGATAAAAAGTAGCTTCTTCTAGCAGGGAAGATTTCTGGATAAATTCCATGATAATAAGTTGGTTCGCTTTATAGTTCGTCCGTAAATCGCATGATCTTTAATAAAATTTACAGAGTGACCCTTTCCGAAAACATTCGACATAAACTTAAGTGTAATTCTACTGCGAATCATGTGGCGTGAGCGCATAAAACATGAGAGTATTTGCGATTACTTCCACCGAGAAATCATTCCTTCGAAGAATCAAATATCCATGTGCTCGTATGGGACAGACTACGCATTCTCTAAGCATGCGCTGGACGACGGCGTTTTGCGACCCAAGAACGAAAAAACACGAAAGCCTATTTTTTAAAGAACCTTAGTAATATTTGAGATTAAAAAAATCAAAGTGTCTTTGTCTTTATATGGAGAACATAGACATAACGGAAGAAATATAATGGCCAAAACTTTGCAATGAGACCACTCTCTACGCTTGTGGTTGTAGCTGAATTTCATTTTGACCATTTTCTTACGTCACTTTCTATGTTCGATAAGAGTATAGGCCATATATAGAAAATACACTTCGATTTGTTAATCTGAAGTCTTGCTATGGGAACAATGCACGAAAAAATTATAAAATGATCATATTTGATACTCATCCTCTGTATCGGCTCCAGTCTGTAAAAATTATCATATTTCTAATTAATCCATCGGCCTTTTTAAAGAAATAGATAGGGAGAAACATATTACAATTGCAATTGATTAAGTGGCCTTTACATTGTTAAAGTGTTTTCAATCTAGTCTAAAACTCGTCGTTTCTCATTTTGTCTTCATCCAATGCCTTCGACGAATCTGTAAAATAATATGAAAATTATCAACAAAGAGAAAAATGAAAAGGAATTTAGCAAATTTTACAATGAACATAGAGTGGTTTTCATTAACACGTGTAAAAGTTAAAGTATAATAAAATGTAATAAAGCATATTACGCTAAAGTGTGTTTCACGGGTTAATGAAAACCACTCTAATGAAAACCACCCTATTGTACTGTAAGCTAAATAATATGGACGATTGTTTTTATCTGGCGAAATTTAATTTTAAGTTAACTAAAATATTGTTTTCAAATGGTATCTGAGTTTGGTCAGATATAGGTGTATATAGTTGGCGATATTTGATGTATATTATGGCGTAAGAGTTTGCCTGTTAAGGAAGTTCCGGACTCTTGCTACTGCGCATCCATATCGCGCATCTCGTTTTTCATCATTTATTTGCGTTTTTTTGGAAATTTATCTAAATAACATCTTAATTTGAATCATTATCTATAACTTAAGAAAGTATTATGTTATTTCATGCATTTTTGGAGGTAAAATGGGGAATTTTTCGAAACACGCTCAGAGGTTCACTACCTGACATGGTCGATGTTTTACTCGAAACAACAAATTTACAACTTTGTAAAAATGAATAGATAAAATATAATTTTGACGTCTTTATTCCTAAAACTAATACAAAATAGGTCTTAGGGTTTCTGGAGATGACAAGGACAATTTGACAAGTTTCAAGCAGATGTTTAAAGTACTAGAACCCAGTCCCACGCGGACTGTTACCGTGTTTTTTGACAAAAAACGGATTCAGTCGCTTATAGCTTGCCTACTAGTAAGGTGATCCCCAATTTTTCCTTTTTATTCAAGACTGCATTTAATTTTTTTACGATTTAGACTAAAAAATAAAATTTTCATTGATTTGATTTTTCTGAAATTTTACAAATGCTACAACTCTATACACATGTAGGGGTGCGTAATTGGCGTAGAAATATTTTTCTAGGGTTCACTAGCTTATACCCATATTTGGAAATGATTCAATGATTTTTATGACAGGAAATGTTAGATTAACCTTATATCTATCGTTTGATATAATCTTATGCTTTTCGTTGCAGAATACGTCAGCATTCTCTAGACTGCTTTGAGTAGGTATTTTATTGAGCAAAATCACCGCAAATTATTGCAAATACCTACTTATACTATATCTTATAACTCTATAACCAATACGGTGACCCCAATATTTTTCACGTTTTTTACATGCCTAACAATGATCTATAAATGACAGGATTTATAAAAAATTCATTGAAGAAATCCAAGTATCCGAAACTACCTTAATATTCAAAGTGGTGAAATGATCGAAAGAGGGAAATATCCGGCCATTTTACATGAAAAAGTGTCTGATATATGCTATTTATTATAAAATATATGATCTTTGTCTAATTTTAAAGCAAAAGAGATGACAATTTTTTATCAATCCAGGCAAATTAACAGAATTGTTTTAATCCGGCGGATATCCTGATATTTCTGGTACCCGGAATGGCCGAAAAGCCGAAAAGGCCTGTGCTCAAAATTCCATGATTTTCGGTGGAAAAGAAGCTATATTACTCAAACCGGAAGTGTAATAAAAAGAACCGAACGTTGGGCAAATGTCCCGCGAATAATCATTATAATGATGCATTGCGGGCTCAGCCTACGTATTTTTGCTTCTGGACTTCGTTAGGAAGAGTGCTTGTAGAAAAAAATGATTGTGAAAATAAAAGTAGCATTCTCTTATATTTCAACTGCTTTTCGATAGTAAATATTATGTCCAACACAGGGGCGGATCTAGGGGGTGTCCCTTCGATCAGGCACCGGGCACCCCGTAGCACCACATTTACCCCTCTTTTATTTAAAGACATTTAGGGATTGGTCATCCCCAAACACCTTAAGAGCCCTTCATTTGCAATTAGGACACCCCCTGATAAATGTCTGAATCCGAATATCCTAAAAACTCGTTCAATAAATAGGTTAATTTGAAAGAAAATTGCTCATATTCTTTGCTGTATTGTAGTCTTGGTCATGGACATTACCAGATTAGAATACACTCAATGAAAATATGAATAACTATTAAATTATTCTACGTACGTAACTAAATACCACAGTAAAATAAGTTAAAAGTTTAATTGAACACTTTTCATGTTTTTATTTTAAAATAATAAAGTGAAAAATCAATAAGATTTAATAGATAATGAGTTGTGGTAATTATTGAGGCCGTTTTTCAGACTTCAAATTAAAATATGTTTGTGGAGCTTTGGGTTTTATAAAGTTGTCAAAGCCAATAACAGACTGAATCGTCTCAATTACAAAAACCACAGGAAGCCCAAACAACTAACTCATTTTCACTTTTACTATTATATTTATTGTTCCTACCATATTCGTCACGTCTGCTCAAGGACTCCTGCTACAAGCGGCTTTAATGATATCATCAAGCTTTATAGACAGATGGATATAGCTCCTCACATTGAAGATATTGCTGCCTTTGTAGCTGGTAATCTCTCGGAGATCGTGTATGTTGACTTGACGACCAACCCCAAGAGCAAGAACTCTGACATTCTTTTTCTGAATGGATAGGAAATATGCTGTGTTTATAAGTTCCTTATAGCAGATCAATCGATTATGAATTTGTTGTATATTTTTTTTAACGTGTTGGTGCTGATTTTTACAAAGATATCATTAGTGGAGTTTCTAAAAAAAAGGGAAAGACATATTTTTTTATAAACAAAAACCTATATACGAGATGCCGGTATTTTAGCATAAAAACCTAAAAATGTCTAGCTAGAACAGTCTCTCGACTGCAAAAAATTATATGATAATATGAGATATACAGTGAATATGGGGAAACGTTTACGAAAGTGTATGATTGGAGTTCGAGTAGTGTAAGTATTCGAATCGATAACTATCCGCCACTGGAAATAAACACCAACTTCCATAGTATGTAAATAGTTTGCAAATGTAAATGTACGTTGATCTTGTAAATTCTCATTTACAGTTTGTTTACATATTTTGGAAGTTGTTGTTTTTTTCCAGTGAGCATAATATTTGTATGGTAGAAGCAAAACTCAAAAATTTATGTATAACAAAACTGTATAGTAGTACTTAATTACAAACTTACCAATAGATAGGGAAGGACAGTACTGTAGGGTTCGCTGTCACTGTTGGCTTTACCATCAGTGATCACAATAAGAACGTTTGTTCTATCTTTACTGTATCCACCGCTAGGAGAGAAAAGTTCTTTATTGGCTGCCTTCAACGCTTTATCAGTACGAGTGCCTCCTCCAACAAAATTGATCCCTTTAGAATTAGAAAGTAATATCAGTAAATTGTCTAGTATCATACCCCTTCAATCAATATAAAGAACGGTAGACACGATTAGAAACGGAAGGTGAAAAATGTAAGGAGAATAATAGAAATATGAAAAACATATTGATTTTCTTAATTCTTCAACTTCTTGCATTCAGACTTCAATATATATTGAATTGAAATAAAAGTGTCGAGTCAACGATAAAAAAATTTCTCAAACCTAGCTAGACTTTGGCTTGTTCGTGGTCTTAATCATGCTTGATTTTTTAAATATTTTTTAGCAGTCTATTTTTTCCTATTGCTTACCGTAAACAATATTCGCCAATGAACTTGGGTTTTGATCCTTCTTGCTACTAAACTTCACAATCACTTTAGGCTCAGTGTTATAGGCAATGATTCCAAATCGCGATTGACTTGAAACATCTTCAAAGCCCCTAATCATTTTAACAACGAAGTTTTTCTGGTCCCTGAAATATTCACTACCAATACTGCTTGATGTATCCATCATAATCACTACATCAGCCCCCTCGCCACATGGAGTACCTGAAATGTTATATACAACATGTACAAACAGTAAGCATTATTTTGAAAATGTATTTCACTTTAAGAGATATGCGGTTTTTTTCGTACATTATGTGGCCTGCTTGGTTCTATGCATTATTAGCAATATGCTAGGATACTCTCGGTAGGAAAAAAAAGATACTACTTAACTAGAATTAGCACGACCTCAGCTTAAAATACTTGGCCCAAACATTTCCAGTGTGTAGGTTCTATAAAAAAGGATTCGGACTAACGCTGCCAGTAGTAAACCAGTCGTAAAATCGAAATTCCTTTCTACAAACATTTAACTGAATATTATTGACCGAACCACCCTAATTGACCAACTTGTGTTACTATATGGATAATACACACGAGAACATGGAGATCTATTTAAAAAACTAAATAATTGATGAACTAAAATATGTATAGAGTAAGTCCAGATTATGAAAGTTTATAAAACATTGATAAGACAAAATGTACTTTCTTATTATGAACAAAAATATATTTAAATTAAAGAGCTACTTACATTCTTGTACATTGCATTTTTGTGTCTCTTTTGCATGCCCTTTGCAGTCTTTGCCGTTTCCTTGTGGTTTGGGATTGGTACACGTCCTTGTACGTTCTTGTACGCCACCACCACACGCCTTGGAGCAAGCTGACCATGTACTGTATTTACTGTAACCGCCATCAATATCTGGGATGCATTTTTGGCTATTGCATTTTTGCATCTCTTTTGCTGGACCTAGAACAGAACAGTCTTTGCCGTTTCCTTGTTGTTTGGGATTGGTACACGTCCTTGTACGTTCTTGTACGCCACCGCCACACGTCTTGGAGCAAGCTGACCATGTACTGTATTCACTGTAACCGCCATCAATATTTGGGATGCATTTTTGGCTATTACATTTGTGTGTTTCTTTTGCTGGACCTAGAACAGAACAGTCTTTGCCGTTTCCCTGTTGTTTGGGATTGGTACACGTTCTTGTACGTTCTTGTACGCCACCGCCACACGTCTTGGAGCAAGCTGACCATGTACTGTATTCACTGTAACCGCCATCAATATCTGGGATGCATTTTTGGCTATTGCATTTTTGCATCTCTTTTGCTGGACCTAGAACAGAACAGTCTTTGCCGTTTCCTTGTTGTTTGGGATTGGTACACGTCCTTGTACGTTCTTGTACGCCACCGCCACACGTCTTGGAGCAAGCTGACCATGTACTGTATTCACTGTAACCGCCATCAATATTTGGGATGCATTTTTGGCTATTACATTTGTGTGTTTCTTTTGCTGGACCTAGAACAGAACAGTCTTTGCCGTTTCCCTGTTGTTTGGGATTGGTACACGTTCTTGTACGTTCTTGTACGCCACCGCCACACGTCTTGGAGCAAGCTGACCATGTACTGTATTCACTGTAACCGCCATCAATATCTGGGATGCATTTTTGGCTATTACATTTTTGTGTTTCTTTTGCTGGACCTAGAACAGAACAGTCTTTGCCGTTTCCCTGTTGTTTGGGATTGGTACACGTTCTTGTACGTTCTTGTACGCCACCGCCACACGTCTTGGAGCAAGCTGACCATGTACTGTATTCACTGTAACCGCCATCAATATCTGGGATGCATTTTTGGCTATTACATTTTTGTGTTTCTTTTGCTGGACCTAGAACGGAACAGTCTTTGCCGTTTCCTTCAGGTTTGGGATTGGTGCATGTTCTTGTACGTTCATGTACGCCACCGCCGCACGTCTTGGAGCAAGCTGACCATGTACTGTATTTACTGTAACCACCATCAATATCTTGATGATGAAAAAGAAACAAACCGATAAATAATTTTGCTGAAACGTCGCATAACTAAAATTAAATACTCATCAAGAGTCATTTGCTAACTAGATAATTTGTTTCTCTGGAAATTCACCATTTTGTGTCTTATACACCCTTCCCATAATGTGGGACGCTATTTTGAATTAATTATGTGTGACGTCAAACGCTGAAAGGTCTGCCTATGGCATATATTTCAACGCTTCAGGTCCATAAGGTGCATATATACGATATTAAGAGAAGATTTTGAAGACATTCATTAGATTAGACTTGTAACTTTAAAACGCCATAAAAGATTCTTTAGCGGCTCCCGCCGATCCGAGCTGTACATGTGAAGGTAATATAATGCCTATTTTCTTTTGTTTCTTGAGCTAATATGTGAAGAGATCCTGGGCCGGCATAGTGCTCACTGTAGCAAAGCTAAAAAATACAAGACAATCGAGCTTTTTTCTGTAAAAATGTCGAGTAATGAACAGAAATTCCCCTGGAAACTAAGAACTTATTTATGAAAACCAGTGAACAGTGGGAATATTTATTACATTTATTTATTAGTAATTTGAAGCTTTTCCAGCTAAAGATAAAATTGAATTTTAGCTAATTGAGAGTTTTCCTGATTTTTTTTTAGTGTAAACAATTGTGTTGAGGCATTGCATACAATATGATATGATTGTGATATCGATATTAAAGACATAATTTTTGAAGAAATCATAACGACATAATTCCAAGGCTATTCTTTCGAAGTACACGTTTTTACACTGATTGCAAAAAAGATGCAAAACTCTCATTTATACAATGAAATAGAATAAAAATCAAGGGAGATATTTTAGTGCCCGTGAGCTTAATACTAAGCTTATTTTTTTTCATGAATTGATCAATGTGTTCAGGTTCAAGAAAACTGCCTTGATATCACTGCAAAACCAGATTTTAGAGTCGCTTGACAACATACTCAATGAAGATAAAGATTTACACTTCGAGAGAGTAGCGAAATATTATAAAATGTGCGTCTCGGGTGATGATTACTCGAAAAATTGCTGGTGGTGATTCAAATGGCATCGATAGAATAGTTTACACCAAAAAATTTAATATACTGACTAATAATAAGCACTTATTGGATGAGGTTTGTGTGATATCCGAAATAATCAAGGACGAAGCAAGTGTAATCAGCCGAGGCCGGATGCCCGAGGCTGATTACACTTGCCGAGACCTTGATTATTTCGGATATCACAAAAACCGAATTCAATAATTGTTTTATAATACATTTTTTTGAATTGTATAAAAAGATTAATCAAAGAAAAGATTGCAAACTAAAACTTTATTGCGTTACAAAATTTACGCTGTTTGCCACGAGCGGTCTTTGTTTTTGGCGCCTTTTGTCAACAATGCATTGCGGGCGCAACCTACAGATTAGTGAATCCAATAACCTATTCGATAATCTGTAGTTAGCTTGATTTCTAAAATAAAATGTATGCTATCGACCAATTAGATTTACAATGTATTATAATACTGATTAACTGATAAACATATAGCTCGATTGGCTTGTACTTTTCTGGCTTTGCTATAATATGCATATTGCGTTACAAAATTTACGCTGTTTGCCACGAGCGGTCTTTGTTTTTGGCGCCTTTTGTCAACAATGCATTGCGGGCGCAACCTACAGATTAGTGAATCCAATAACCTATTCGATAATCTGTAGTTAGCTTGATTTCTAAAATAAAATGTATGCTATCGACCAATTAGATTTACAATGTATTATAATACTGATTAACTGATAAACATATAGCTCGATTGGCTTGTACTTTTCTGGCTTTGCTATAATATGCATTGAGTCAGAAATATCATCGCTTGTTAGCTCAAGAAAACAAAAAAAATAGTCATTATATTTAAAGACTGACAGCTTTCAAATTACCTTCACATGTACAGCTCCCGCTACAAATTCTTCTTCTTTGCGGCCGATTCATGGCGTTATATTAGATTTTAGAACTTAAACAATTTAAATTAAAAGGTCTAATCTAAAGAATTTCTTGAAGCACTGAGTGAAAAGTAAAGAGAAGGTACAGCGTTTGACGTCGGTCACAAGTAATTAATTCAAAATTCTAGGCGTCGTTTGCTTTCAAATGAAGAAGGCTGAATAGCCGAATATATATATATATATAAATATATACATACGTAGATATATATGCAAAAATTCTGTAAATCCTAGAATATATATACATATATACATATATCGGGTGCATTGTGGGAGCGAATTCGAGCGAGATTTTAAATTAGCACTAAATTTTAAATCGTCCAATTTTAAAAAATTTCAAAACATCACTCGTACCTATTGATTAAGAATTGTACTCAAGATCGTGCGATTTCCTATACTAATATATGCGAGTCTGTTCGAGAATTAGTTTTAGATTTTAAACTCATGGAAGATTTTTCGTTTCTAATAAACTCCTGAAGAAACACAAAGTTTTGAGAGGAATTATGGAACTACTAATGTGAGTTTGATCAATAATTTGTTCTCAACGGATAAGGGACTCGTGTGTTCTCGAAGGTTAGTGATGGACAGCTTCCAATTTTTTTCTGGGGAGTTGGTTTAGTCACTTATATCAACCAATCAGAATTGATCATGATCGTTCATGCATACTAATGTAGTTCATGGCTAAGTCGTGGCAATGTTGCTTGATTTCGCCGAAAACAAAATAATTCTACGCAATGGACTAAAAAACGTTGTAGTATTCTCGTTGGTTAAAGTTGATAGACCTTTTCACGATTCTCATCGAACAACCTCAGCCTTGATAGCGTGCCCGTGTAATATATTCTTTAGAATTTGACTACAGCAATTGGAATTTTGAAGTGTTTCAATTGTTTAATTGTTTCAATTGTTGGCGGGAAAAAGCAAAGTAAATGTCAATTTCCTTAACTTAACCAGTTGATAAAACTAAAAAAGACACATCAAATAAGCAAAAAAAAAAAAGTCGTCAATTTTGGCATTTTTCGCAAGCAGCGTGACGAATTTTGTGGCAAAAAAAAAAAACAGGAAAGAAAATTAGTAAAAAATGCCAATCATGCATAATAAAAGAAGGCCATAAAATGTTTTTTAAACTACTAATATTTGGAAATAAAGCGACTTTTTGACACAAAACGTAAAAATAATTACCTTTTTTGGAGAAAAAGAACGTTTCGAACAAAATGGCCGCTTTTTGTCGTTTCCGAGGGCCTAAAAGAAGTGGAAAAAGCCGATTTTCTGTATGATAAAAAAATGTCATTTTTTTCAAAAACTAAACAAAGACTTATTTTGAGTAGTTGATTTGATTTATAAGATAAAAAAGAGTTTTGCCGTTCGTTTCTTTTTATTTATTATATTATATTATATTTTATTTATATTTCTATTGTGATTCAAACATCGAAAATCGGCTCGCCTGCTTGTTTTTCTTATAGAAACAAAATCACCTGGGCGTTCCTCACCGCACGTTGTTGTGCGTAGTAGGATGCGCGTGAACATTCTACGAGAACGTCCTTAAATTACCACAAGCTGTAGTAAAACTGTAAAGAATATATTACACGCTATCGAGGAAACGAACACAATTGATATTTTCCCGTCACTCCGACAAAAGATTAGCATCAGAAACCGAGGTAAATAGCTTAGTATGGGGTGCGAATGCTTGTCGTGTTACTTTTATTTATTTGTCCTCAATATCACTGACTTACTTAACTGATAGACGTACAACACCAGTCCTTCGCCAACACATTCATTTGGGCTGTTCTTGTCACAGCCTTGCGGAAACACCTTAGAAGAGTCTGCTGTCCCATATTTGGAAAAGTCTGTTTTTCCGCTCCAACATTCACCATAATTTTGCAAACCAAACACTTTATATCCCTCTTTTCTTGCCTTCTCAGCGCATCGACAGGCCAAACTAGATAATTATAATTATTTAAATTAAGTGAATGTAAATATCATGATTGCTGATTATGAATGTCTACCAAAAAATGTCTAGTCAATTCCAGGTGCACAAAGCTACTAATATTTGAAACTCTCTCTTCATCGGCTGTTTTTGATTGTTTGTCGCATTTTGTAATCGTCTCAGTATTCAATGCTGTGCATTCAGCTTGAATATTAAAAGGGTTAGAGACTTCTAGTTCGTGCTTTACCGTCAAATACACGCACTTGCTGGCTGTAGAATGAACTCGAAATCTTCATACAGCACTCGGCTATCACCTCGTGCTGTATTTGATTTCTCGTTCATTCTACAGCCAGTAGTATTCATAATAACAAAATACTACATGACGCAATATTAATATAAACGTTGGGGCACATACACCTAGCGGGTGTTTTCTCAATTTCAATTTTAAGGCAGTTGTTAAGTTGCCATACATGTTTTTATGTACCTGTGTGTTGATAGTTCAAAGTTATGCCAGTCGAGTTTGTGCCCGTCATTCTTGTTACTACCACAACTTCTGTCATTTATAAGTAGTTCTGACATTGCTCTATCCGATAGTCTGTCTTTATATGCACCGACTTTCACATAATCGATTTTACATTTCAAATGAGGAAGATCACAATCTGGAATATAAGTAATTATTATCCAACTAGTCATAGGTCGTGTACGAGTGAATACAATAATACAATAAATATATAGAGAAAATAACAATTATATTATTATTATAAAAAATAGAAATTTAGTAATCCCACCCCGAAATCCCCTTCCCGAACCCAACCTAGTTCATAAAATGTATTTATCAGTAGTTTATTTTAAAAGTCCAATTGTATCGACATTATTCAATATTTCTTCGCTCACTCACCGCCACACGATATCTTTCTGAGATAGAAAATATGTGTTTATGAATTTTCCAACGGGATTCAGAAAATCATGAAATATATCAAGATGTGGCATTCATGTTTGTGTCAAGCAGCACACATAGGCGTGAAACTACTCATTATCATTATTATTATCGTTGGGAAGGGGGTGGTTCGTTTGGTAGTTGGTTGCTTCGTTGATTTGTTTATCATTCTATATTACCTTTTGCTGAGTTGAACTTCACAAGGACAACCATAAGAACAAGAATCGTGATTATCGTCTCCATTATTGTGATCAACTGTAAAGCTGATACCAAAAGCAATGCTCTTTGATCACAATATATCTACAAAAACAAATTATGTAATATAACCTTTAAGTCAAGAAAGATGATTCATTTGAGTTGAAGAATTACGATGCCAATCGGTTAAACCCAATAAATAATCTAGTTGTATCAAAGACATTTTTACATTATTTTTAATAATTTTAACATTTCCCAGTTTATATTTGAACCAAATCCCAGTCAAAAATCACATAATCCCATTAGTTTTCAATCCCATTCCCATTTCATTTTCTATTGTTCTTTTATTTGTAAATGCAGTCCCAGTGCATACAATCCCATTTTCCCAGTCAAATAAGGCCAATCCCAGCTCCCATTTTACCCCTTCACGACCCTGTGTTATTCTCTCTCATGCCACGAGGTTTTTGTCTGGGTTATCCAGTATAAATAATAATAATAACAATACAATGTTTTAGGAGCATTATACTAGGCTCAATGCTCTTACATAAATCAATCAATTTTTCCCCTCCCTTATTACAGACGTTCTCAGTCACACGTGCACTGGTTCATTATAACTTTGCAGTCTAAACTTGATTTAGGTGGACGTCAATCAATGTATTTCCAAGGCAACACATACCTGAAAATGTCCGTTGCAGATCAGCGATCAACTTGCAAGTAGTAGTTTCTGCCCGTAAAATGGGTTAAATCGATTTTAATTTCTCCAATATTGATTTCCGAGTATTCTAGGACGAAAAGACATAAAAAAAGACAAATAGAAGATTAAATTCTATCAAAATAAGATCTAATTTAAACAAATTATTCGTAAAGCTAATTTATCGATGTTCGGCAACGGGAAATTTTGGCTGAGTTTCCTTGGAAATATCGTTGATTGACGCCCACGAAGATCAATTCTAGACAACAATGTTTTATAGTGAACTGGTACTTGTGACTGAGAACGACTGTAAAAACATGTGAATTTGAATGTTTTGTGCTTGTAAATATAAAATGTAGTAGTGTTAAGTGTCTATGAGAGACAGCGGTCCCCAACAGCTATAAACTGAAAATATACCCTGCTTTAACAAATGAAATATTTATTTATTAACGTATGACGCTCAAGCCAACATATTATACCATTCTGGCCTTGTTGTTGACTTTTTTGTTTACTAATCTAGTTTTACTAAACATTTAGTTTAAACAAAATGAGAGAACGAAAAATGAACGGATATTTGCTGACAGAAATTCGACAGAAAATCGTTTAAAAAAGACATTGTATATAATTGATTATAACCTATAAGCATAGGTTAGCATAGGCAACATATTTTCTTACCTGATCAAGCTCTCTGGTGTTTGTTCGTAGGCATGTAGGCAGAAATAAGTGATCTTGGACCAGCCTTAAATAGTTTATCAATGTGCTATGCAGTCAAGCATTAATCAGTTTCTTTGTAAGAAAAATCACTCATTGAATCTGATTATGCTCGTGTAGTTATAAACCAAAACGAAAACATGTGCTATACATGTCAATAAGTTTCTTTGTGTCAGAAAATCTGATTATGCCCGCATGCTTTAAGTAGTAAATAAATATGCAAACCTTCATGCCAATCAGTTCCACTGTGTTATTAGACAAATCACTCAGTGAATCTGATTATGCCCGCATAGTTCTGAACGACTAACAATTATGCAAACAGACATGGTCTTTCCTTGCGAGAATCCTTCAAAACCGTACAATTAATTTAATTTACAATAAACTCATTCATAGTTATATTCTTATATTATTTATAATGAACTCCTTTGAAAGAGGTCAAATTAATAATTGGTATAAACCAACGTTATCGCGAATCCTATAGTCTGATTGGCACTCTACTATTAGTCATTGATGATAGATCGCTACTAGCGAAAAGTGCCGGTTTTAAACACTTCTTGTTAGAAACGAAATTGTTCTTGATTTTAGATCTTCTTATAGCTAAGTACTGAATATAATGCTTTTCTTGGACTCTTAAAGTACAAATTAGAGGAAGAAAATGACAATAAAGTGATATAATTTTGATTTTTGTTAATCAATTTTGAAGCCGTCGCATGATTCAGTTTTGATTGACAAAATCGGATGTTTGAGTTTTTATCTTGGGCAAAAAACTTTCCTTTAACTTTCCTTTATTATTCTGTTCTCTTAAAATGTATAGGAGCTTTAGCACTAAAATTATGCTATTTTCAGCCATTAAAATACAAGTCCTATGGAGGAAATGACAAGTGACAAATGCCTTCACACGTCATTAATTGAGCACGCTTTCGGTATTTTCGCTTTCTGTCTTTGTTTCAAATAACAACAGAGCACAAGCATTTAGTCATGAAAAAAACGTTATTGCATAAACACATTTGATATAACTTACATGCAAATATAAATTTGTTTCAAATTAAAACATAGCACAAACATTTAATAATCACGCAATAAAATCAAAGTTTTTGCTACAGGTGGCTAATTGTTCACTTTCATAGATACTTTATATATAGCCACTTATTTATCTATTTCTCAACCAGAAATAAATGCAAGTTTCAAAACATATATAGTTATTACATCTTACTTAATACATGTATAATTGTATTTTAAGTGACCATGCAAACAATGCCATTAAGGTAGCCAACAACTAAGGTTTTATTTTTGAAGGTGAAACTCTATTTTATTTTTATTTTTAGCAATCTTTTCTTCTATTTCATTGCATTGTTTTAATTTCCCTATAAAAAAGGATGGTGGGGAGTTTTTGATTCGTGATTGATACAGAATTAGCTTATAAAGTAATATTATGGGAACCTCTTACAATCCCCTTAGCTCAAAATAGGAAATAAGCCAATTTTACAAAACGAAATTATATTATTACGCGTATATTGTTGTGTTTTGTGTATAGTATATTTAATTCATTATAGTCATATACTATTGTACATTATATTATAGATGTGAATATTGTCATTGTAAACTGTGCTCAAAATGTTTAATAAAAAAAACACTAAGGTTTTATATCATTCTTTTTAAATCTTTGAAAACAAAAACAAAAACAAGATCACAATTAAATATTTGGCCTTGGTTAACCGTTGAACGTGACTTACAAAAAAAGAGTCCTTTTTTTCTCTAGGACTTTCTAGATATGAAGATTACGTAAATGACTTGAGTAATTATTTAGATTATACACAAACTTTCTAAGTTTCTAGCTCTATTATCAAAATTTGTAATGTAAAACTATCTGCCTATAGTGATTGCCCACTAGCTAGGTATAACTATACGTTAGCTTTAGTTTAGTTCAGTTGAGAGAGTTTAAATATGTAGTGGGCAACAAGTGCAATATTTGTATAGCTCGCTAATTAAAACAAGAAAGATCTCTGAGCTTGTCCTCGTACACATGCATACATAAGTATGTATTGGGGAGTTTCAGACTCTTTGTTCTTTTTAACTTCAAAACGTTGTACACAGCAAGCTTGTCTTGCTTCAGAAGCTTTTTTTCCACGAAAAACAATTCCTTTCCAAAAATCACTCCTCTAGCTTAGCTAAGGAAGGGTTGTTTGGCTATCAATCCATACCAAATTCCCCCTACCTTTAGCGTCCAACCTTGTCAATATATTAACAAGGGGATGTACAATTGATCAAATTTTCCAAAAATTCTTCACAGACATTATCAGAGACCACAAAAAACATCCATGTAAGAAAGGGAAATTTTATTGACATATTTATGTTAAAATTACAATTTTGTACTGAGTCTACGCTTGGGCTACCTGTGATCACACTAGAGGCAATACAAGTTACATGGTTTTTGTCTCACGTCCGCCATTTTGTTTTCGACTCAAGCGGGAAATTTCGCTCATGCGCAGTCAGCTATATTCGCTTTCAATGAGCTTTCTTTCTTATAGCAAACAGGTATTTCAAATATTTTTGGCTAAGCAAATAATGAAAACTGGTGCATGCTGGAGCTGTGATGAATTATCCTTTGACCGTTTTTGAAATTTTGTAAATGCACTAGTACTAGTAAAGCATGTTAATGAGACCAAGGTAGCGCGCACACAGAAAACTCGTCCTCAGTTGTATATTTCTACTAGTATATCCCACACAAGTAAATCGAACGGTCATTTGCTATGCAGCTATTTAAAACAAAGCAATCGAATACGAGACAATAACAATTTGCACTTCAATTGATATTTTCATGTCTGATTTATTCAAGTTTGTAAGAAAACATTCCAGATCTTGAAAATAATATAAAGCAACCCATTACAACATAAAACAAATTAAAAGCCCACATAGAAGCAACCAAAAGATTAATATCACATGTAATATACGTTTTCCCTAAACTAAGCTATATTTCTGTATTGTCGTTGTCATCCAAGATCATCTGGGTGTCTAAAATATAAAAAAGAGAGTTTTGTTTTGTTATATTGTACCCAAAAGCAAAAGCAAAATGTGTTATTGACAACCCCATGTAAAGTGCAATTAATAACAAGCAAATAAATCTCAAAACTTTTAGCGGGTATTCAAACACATGACAACTCATGACGGCATTTTTAAATTTACTTATGACCACTCCCTCTTGAAATGCCCAACATATGTATATTGGCATTTTTTATTGGCATAAGTAAGAGAGGGAAACTCGGTTATACTCTGCGCGCCATGCGAATTCCCTTAAACGCCTCAGGATTTGCCATTTTCATAACACTGCCGTGTGTCATAATATTGTTCACACTTTTAACTAAGGGACGGACCATTATATTTTTGAGGTTGAGCAAATAGTTTTGCAGGATATTTTTATATTTTTATAAGAGGATATAATATTAAAATTGTTGTTATCATATAGTTATTTTATATTTTGTTGTTTTGTAATCTTTTCTTTTTCGTCGAAAAAACTTCTTTATAGTCAAGAGTCAAGAGTCAAAACGAAACTTATATTCGTACCGTTCAGTGAAGGACCGGACAGGATGCCTTCAGGATGTCATTCAGTTTGGATGGCAGATAATCGAAGTTCTTGACGTGGATCACGTTCTTGCGTTGGTTGCTGGCAATCTGCAGCAGCTCTGCATTATCAATACCAGAACCAACACCAACAGCAATTACTTTCACTTTCTTTGTCTGCAATGAATTAATGATAAATGATCATTTGTCCTATTTAAAATTTGTTAAATATTTGTTTATTTTTCTTTCATTTGTTACTTCTTTGATTCGTATTTTGTGATATCTGTTATTTGTTTTAACTTAAAACGAGTGACTCGTTTTACGGCCACTTGTTAAGTTTATTTTCCTATAACTTTTCCTAGGATTTAAATGTTGTTTATATTTCTTTAATTTGATAATTCTTTGAATAATATTATCTGTGATTTGTTTAAAACTCGTTTCACAGCCTCTTGCTAAGAAAAGTTTTTTTCTGAAAAAAGGTTCAAAAAAAGATTCAAATGAACTGAAATTTAGGGAAAGGGAAAATACGAGTTAAGAGCATTGCATCTTTGCCCGCGAAGTTGAAATCAGACGTGTAATAGAAATACGCATAAATTTACAAAATGAAATTTGACTTGTTTACCAGCAATGGTCGTAGGACTGAACTGAACGGTTTGCTTCCACGGTTAGTTTTACCATCGGTGAACACGAATAGAACATTTGGTCTTCTCCTAAGGTATCCACCTCTGGATGAATACAGATGTGTATTGGCTAGACTGATGGCTATATCAGTACGAGTACCACCACCGAGATATGGGATACCTGAAAAATGTTACATTTTAAGAACGTGTTTTTATAGCTATCATGTTTGTATATACAAACAGATCATAGCCACACAGAAAGAAATTGCGTTCGAATGGCATTATTTATATCAATTTATGTTGATACCAAGTCTTTATGTTCTTACCATAAACAATATTCCTCAAAGACTGTTGGTTTTGATCTCCATTCCTATTGAAAGTGGTAATCACACTCGCGCGAGAATTATAGGCAATTATACCAAACCGTGACTGACTTGAAGCGTACTCAAAATGCCTGATCATTTGCACCAGAAAGTCTTGAGCCTTCTTAAAGTTAGCACCTCCAATGCTACCGGACCTGTCTATTATCACTCCTACATCCATGGGGCTATGACATGGTGGATTAGCGGGTTTCTTGCCTGGAAATAGCAATATAGAAATACAGCTACATGATTCCTTTGTAGGTTCACACAAATATTTATTCAAACATGTGTATTGATGATATTTAAAAGTAATGAGGTCATTGTAGTTAACAGTCCTGTTTTGGAGGTTACAGTTTATTAATAATTAAAACAATACAATAAGAAACAATGCTACCGACCTGTTGGGCAGCCATAGAGTCCTACTCTCATCGAGATATGACGATGCCAACTTTTAGGTCGGAAACGAATAGCAAGGGCCACTATTGGCGTAGGCAGTGTATGGCTTACGATTGAATTCCGGTCTGCATTCGCTTGGAAAACCTTTAGAAATAAAATGAAAAAATGCAACTTTCATGGAATTTCCATCGAATGCCTACCCTGGGTCGCTAGATTGCAATATTAGGAGATAAAAGGCGATTGTAGAAATTAATAATTTTTTGGTAAAAATCAATGTACAATATATATATATAGTATATGGCGAGCGAATGAAATTTGCAATCTTAAAGCAATATAAGACGATCATATACATATATTCGATCTATTTATTTTCAGCAAAAATGGTATGTAACTGAACATAGGCATTATATAGCATTTTAGGCGAAGCACCAATGGCATGGAAATGAAGGCCTTATAGAATACTCGTTTGCAACTATAGTTGACAGAGAAAGATGCTTTATTTTCTATAAAAGCATACATGTGACATGGTTATATAATCAATCAGTTGAAAGCAAATGTTGGAGGATTAAGCATTGTTCATAGTTCAACTGCCAAGCCGGCTTGAAAATCCTTCAATAAACTGTGCTGAGGGATGTCTAGGCTATTGGTGTAATTCCACCTGTTAGACAATCCTCAACTCTGTTGGAAGTGTAACGAATAAACATGTTGCGAGCCGTTACTATTCTTGGCTAGTTTGATACTGCTGTGTATGTACTATTTTGTTTATTTGCATAGGTAGTATAGGTTTCCATCTCAATTTGGAATTAATTTGCACGAGTCTATTATGAATAGACAATACCTTAACAATGCCCTTTTCTTTGTATGGTAAGAAAGAAACTCCGTCCTGACTGTATTCCAATGTCAACGATTTCACCCATTGATTGGTACCATACCGACCTTGAGTCAGAAAACGTGTCACTTTCATTTCATGGTCAAAGTTGACTTGCAGCCATTGTTTGGAATCTCTTCTTCTTGAAGCCCAAGCACCTCCTCCGGTTTTTGAACCAATTTTAGCGAGAGTAGGGTTAAGGAACCTACTCCAGTAAGAAGATGCAGACATCATCCAATCACCAAGTTCTATTGATTCTCCACAAACAGGGGGTTTTGGCACAGGGAAACCTAGCAATCGAAACGAATTAGAGCCGGCTACAAATGTCTTGCAGTAT
Organism: Metridium senile; assembly: GCA_949775045.1. Lineage (NCBI taxonomy): Eukaryota > Metazoa > Cnidaria > Anthozoa > Actiniaria > Metridiidae > Metridium > Metridium senile. The sequence continues at coordinate 12,023,619 of OX459104.1, forward strand.
CCATTTGCGTCGTAATTGCATGTTTGTGACAAATAATGCTAATGATCAAAAATTATAGCTTGTTCCTAGGCTTTTTCTTAGATTCCAGTCAATAAGTGTGACCATGAAACAATATATGACACAATTGGCTAAAAACCTATGTATCATTTCCAGGCTAATTATAACTCATTTAGACAGTTAAAAGTTGAAAGCCCATTGCGCTATAGACGCGCGCGCTTGATAGACTTATATCAATATAGTTGACAGAGAGAGAGCAAATCAAGCTTGCTTGGATTGAATTTGAGTCTTGAGAACCATTCGCTAGAGTTTAACAAAGCAAATTTAGTTTGACAAGCTAGAAGAGTTTGCTACCTAGAATGTATAATCGTACATAGAGCAAAGACTGGAACTTCAAAATATTTTGACAGACAAGTCCAATCGACATGCGCAGTTTGAGCGGGGCACTTAGTAAAGTCTAAAAATATTTTGTTGGAATTATAAAGTAACTAATTTAAATAGTTTTTTTTCAAGATCTACTTTGATCAAATTTTATTTTATTTTTTATTTTATTTTATTATAAAATTTTGATCAAATTCAACCTTTAACTGAATTACAACTTATTTAAGTTGAGTTAAGCTTTGTGAAGGATTGCGTATTTCAACCATCAGTAATGTCTTTATAGATGAAATAAAGCATGCGTGTTTCAATTTAGCTATGTTATATAATACAAAAGGGATACGGTGCTTGTAGCTCACGAAATACATCAATATATCTCATACCTTCTCTGCATCCATAAAATTCGGCTCTCATCGAAATCCATCGATACCATGCTTTTGGTTTAATTCTAAAATAACGAGCGATTATTGGCTTTGCCAATTTGTGACGCATAACTTTATAGCGGTCTGTGTTGCCATTGAACATCTAAAATACAAATAAAATGCATGTAAATCACTATTTTGTTATTCTTAAGCTTTTGATTAAATTTGTTTGTGTGGTCGATATGTTGATTTTTGCTTGTCGAGTTTATTTTTTACACTGTTTTGTTGCTTTTTACAACTGCAACAGGACCAACTTATAAGTACAAAATACAGAAATAGGAACAGACGTACCTTGATTCTACTTCCACGTGAATTTTTATAATCGTTCCAGAAGATTCCATCATTGCTAAATGCTAATGTATACTTTTTCACCCACTGAGCAGCGTCCTCACGACCCTGGGTAGCAAGAGCTGTGATCTTCACAAGCTTCTCAAAGTCGACCTAAGGAGCAACGGCAAATCTCAACAATTACTAAAAGATAATGTTTCGGTTTTTCTATTTTACTGACCAAGCTAGCATTTAGTATCAGTCAGTATCAACAAAACAAACTTTCACTGTATGTTTAACCTTTTTTTAAACTCCTACAACGCCCGCAATCATCCATAAATACGCCTCTGCTGTAAAAACTTTACCGTCATAGAAAATAAGAGAATAAACCACAGAAATCGTTGCAGTATCAACACATCTATGTACGTATAACATTGGAGTGAAATGCGTACTGTATATAGGTGAAATAAAGAGACATTAGAAAATATAAATTACCCTCGGAGGGACTCGAACCCACAGTATCGGCCTTCTAGTCCGATACGTTGACCACTACACCACATACTAATTTGTTTCATATATTTATGAGTATATTTAATGTAAAAAAGGATTGTCTGGGCTTATTATTTTAAACTATAAGATAAATTTAAACATATATTAATTCTGTGTTGTTGTTAAATGTATTTAGTGTCATTCTGGATGGTGTTTGACCATTTTAGAGCATTTTTATTTTTTTGTCCATCTGTACTTAAAATGGTAACGTTGGTCACTCTAGCTACGAACCCCTTTTCTTCGATGTTTATGCCTTCTTTTGCCTTCAAAATCCCCGGCGTCGGCATTTTACATTAAGCAACAGCAAACTTTTTGATTCCAAGTCAGGCCTAACAAAATCATAGATATTGAGCGATTTTCTATGACAATTTTCCTTGGATCGTGTGTTAGCCGTTCTTGTCGGACACAGTTAACTTTGTAACGTGCCTTATCTTTCAAAACTCAATCTGATTCGACACTTCTTCTATATGCTAATCAAATCAGAGTTTTGCCATCAATATATAGCCAACATCTATCATTAAGAACGCTGGTAATAAATAACATACCTGAAGCCATTGATTTGGTTTACGGTATTGTGCTGACCATGAACCAGTAGTCCTTCTTCCTGCAGCATTGAAATACAGCCTTGCATTACTAGCACGATGTCGAGATGAATATTGTGAAGAACTAGACATCTGACCATTTTTGACTAAACCAGTTTGAAGACCAAGTGGCTCATAGCATACAGGGGCAGCAGGAGGAGTAAATCCTTAAAAGAAATAAAAAATGCGAATAAACGTAAACCCAACACGCTAGAAAATATTATCTATAGGCTATTAATAATAAACGTTTCCAGAAATCTCATTGCTTTTATTCTTAAAAATAACGCCTTGTATTTCTAATAATGAAAAATGACCTAAATCGATGATTGCTTTTTTCACATTACCGTGTTGACACTAGTTCACAAATAGTTATGTATTGTATGTAATAATGTATTGTATGTAATAATTATGTATTGTTGTAATTACGTACTGTAACAATACAAAACTTTAAAAATGTTGTACGTATTTGTCAGAGGTACTGAAACTCGATATATTTGTGAAATCAGTATTGCATTCTTTATTTTGCTTTGTATAATATATTTACCTTCAGTGCAGCCATAAAACTCCACTCTCATTGATATATGCCTGTGCCACGTAACTGGTAAAACACGGACGTAACGTGCAAAGATTGCCTTGTGAAGTTGATGGGCAGCAATGGTGTTTTTATCTCTGTTTCCTTCAAATATCTTATCAAATAGAAAAAAAATCGTGAAAAGTTTATATCTCACAGATGTACTTGAAAATTTCGCTGGATAGAAGACCTTGTACGTTTACAAACATCCAAGTGCCTCAGGACAATGCTGCAAAGCCTTCTCAGCGAAAGGTTTCAAAATGTATTCTATTTAGCGAAACATTTATTTAAATTAAGTATTTTTAACAAAACAACATTGTAGTCATCGTATACACCACTCCACTAGCAAGTATGTCAATAAAACATTGCACAATAAAACAATGTGTGCTGTCATAGGATATAATCTACATGTACTTGGTGTTTGTTTATTTATTTGCTTGTTTGTGTCAGAAAGAATACCCACCTTTTGTTTTCCTTTAATTGAATATACTTGAAATTCATAACCATCCAAACTGTATTGTAGTTTATAGCTCTTCACCCATTGGGCAGCGTCTGGACGCCCTTGCGTAGCAAACATCGTTACCTTGACAACCTTTTTAAAGTCAACTCCAATCCATTGGTACCGGTTATTACGTAATGCTGACCATGCCCCTCCTCTGTTGACTTTCTTCTGGAAATGCAGCCTACCATTGCCTGCTCCCTTGTTGCTGTCCCACTTAGATGAAGATAACATTTGTATGTCTTTAATAGCACCATTTTGGACACCAAGGGCTTTCAGGCAGCTTGGGGATGGTGGTAGAGGGAAGCCTGGAGGGAGCAAGCCAGTGCAAAGTTCAAAAATAGTCAAAGCATCAGGGGGTTTGTTGCATATTTGTGTTTAAAGTTTAAAGTTTAAAATACATTTAATTTCATGAAAATGCAAAAATAAAATCGGGAAATGGGAACAAATCAATTATTATAGAAAACCGCGTGATATTGACTACGGTTCGAAATGAAACGTTTTAAAAATTTGAGAACTTTCAGAAAACCAAGAGTATATTTTAATTACGAATTGCACTAGAAGATTGTGTGATATTGAACTGAATAAACTATATTTCTCAAAAAAGCTACAAGCTCGCGCACGCTAATTCCAAAATTAATGCCTGTCGTTGCTATAGGAATATTAATTAGTACTGTGCAGAGTACAGTTTACGATTAAATTGTACTCCTCTCATCCAATCAGAATCGAGTAATTGTGTACAGTTTATTATGAGTGTTTAAATTCTTCCAAGTGAAACGAAAAAACAATTACAAGCTGCATCATTATTAATTTTGCTCTGAATGAGTTGTAAAATTAACGTTCTAAGATTTTTTAAATATGACAAACCTGAAGTGCATCCGTAGACTTCAACTCTCATGGAGATGTGACGATACCAATATTTTGGCAATACTCTAATATACCTGAAATATAGAAAAAGAATTTCAGCTATGGCAAGTATTTGTAAAGATACGGTGAATTATGATAAGAACACATATACTACATTTTGGGCTTTATTTACATGATGTAAATATTTCAAAGACACTGCTAAAGAGTCTTTCAGTGTATTTTAGGTATTCAGGGTAGTTTAAAACTTAGTTGTTGTCGAAGTTACACTTGAAGCGTATACTTATATTCAACTCTTTTTATCCAGGTGTATCAGTTACCAGAAATACCTTTTAACTTACAAACAGGACACCGTCAATACAATTCTGTCAATTTCTTATTACCTTGCGATGATTGGTGGATCTAGGATATGTCCTCTGTGACTATTGCGGTCACTGTTGCCATAAAGAACGTTTCCATTTTTGTAGTCTTTAAACTGTATTCCATCCTGGCTGTATTGCAGAGCATATGATCTCACCCACTGATTGCTATCTTGGCGTCCCTGTGTTACAATGCCCCTGATTTTACTGATTTTATTCAGTTTTATTTGGAGCCACTGGTTTCTGTTGTTTGATTTAGCAGACCATGCTCCTTTGTTTTTTCCTTGCCTCAAAATACCAAGTCTCGCGCGCTGAGGTCCATGCGCGAGATTCCACATTGAAGAGGCTGTAATGCTTGCATCTGGAATCTTCTTATTTTTCATTCCCAATGGACCTAAACATTTTGTTGTTGGAGCAGCAAAGTCTTTTTCTGAAAAAAATAAAATAAAAATAAAATAAAGAATAAATTACCCTGCTACAGTTATGACCCATCGAGGCATGCCCCACACCATCCTCGGGAACCAAGGGGTATTCTTCTGTCGCTCGTTTCTCGCTTCCACAACATATACCCCTGGGAACGTAGTCTGTTGGAGCTTGTTCCGGAAGTCAAAATTTAGCTCTTTGCTGATTGGTCGACCTTATTAGGTCGACCAATGAAAATCAAGATAACCATTCAAAGAAAGTCGTTAAATAAGTTTGAATTTTGACTTCCGGAACAAGCTCCAACAGACTACGTTCCCAGGGGTATATGTTGTGGAAGCGAGAAACGAGCGACAGAAGAATACCCCAGGGTTCCCGAGGATGGCCCCACACATATCTTGACTATATTTCCTTTTGTATGTATGCAAGTGGTAAAAATGGTTAATGAAAGAGCTTTTTTAGACTATTCGCATGTTTTGTTATGAATGTGTGCAGTGTTATCAAGTGGCATTGTATTGGTGCTTATTTGCCAAACAATTTCACAATAGATTGGTAATTTTCTCTGTTCTAATAACAATGGTTGGTTGGCAAAACCATAAAAAGACGTCACTGTACGTCCATATAGAGATTAGAAGACAAAATAATACAAATGCAAATAGTCGTTTGATAAACAAATAGACGACTTTGATAATGTGTTATTTTGCTTACCAATTCAATGATATTAGGTATATTAGGTGTATTAGGTTTGATGTTATGAGGTTTGTCTATCTCTCGACGTCAGACAACAACGTCAACAGTCCATACAAGACGACTACACAAATTACATTCAAGTAGATTCACTATCTTCTTACTATTAAAATGGTCTATATAGTTTTAGAATATGTCATTAAAACATTATATACGTTACCGGGTGCACATCCGTACAACTCAGCTCTCATAGACATATGACGGTGATATTGTTTAGGATGGATACGGAAATACCGACCATAGATCGGAGGGTCTATGAGATTTCTAACAACTGTATAACGGTCGGAGTTCCCAGTGAAAATCTGAAAAAACGTTTAAGCACAATTATGTTGGTTATTATCATATATTTTCTTTATCGATGCACGATATAAATATGAAGCCTGGTTGTGAAACCAGACATCGTCACTAGCTTTATAGGAAGCTATTTATTAACCTGGAATATAATAATTTACATGTTTCACACAAGAACTTCAATATGTTATAGATGCTGGTGTTCCAAACAATTACGCTAAAAATAATTATATAGTTAATTCACCAGTGGTGAATTGTAATGCCAGTAAACAAAACTGTAGATTTGCTCGCGCACTGAGCTGTAGAGAACTGTGGTAAATGTCAGACATGCCAACAAATGACGTCAATAAGCGCTAGCAGACAGATCATGCAAAACAACGGGAAAACTGATTGCGTGTGCGCGCAAATAAAGTTTGCTTAGATTTTGCTGTCATGTTTGATACATATCATTTTTGCAACTGTTGACTTCATATTGTAGTAAATCAGAGAACTTATCACGTTAAACCATCAGAAATTTTTTAAATTTTTTACTTGAGTTATTGTAAAATATAGGATTTTTTGCGATAAAACAACCTAACTTAGCACACTTGTATTATGATAGTAAAGAACATCACTTAACTTACATCTGTATCTCGCCAGAATATTCCATCTGTACTATATGAGATCCAATACGTTTTAACCCATTGATTGGCATCACGTCGTCCTTGTATACCAACCATTCGTAGTTTAGTCATCTTACCAAGATCGACTTGGAGCCACTGATCGCCAGTGTTAGATTTACTTGACCAGCCACCTTTCCTTCCTCTGACCTGGAAATACAGCCTGGCGTTAGCTGCTCTGTAAGAGCTTCGCCATTGTGATGATGCAGTTATTCTAGAGTCTGGAACAGCACCACTTTGCATCCCCAGTGCAGACAGACAAGTAGGTATCACAGGAGGTTGGAAACCTACAAAAAAGTATAAAAATATAAGATGTATTTCAAGTACTACCTGAGTGATCATATTCAATGCTCTATTGGATAGAAATAGAAAAGAAAATTAAACATTATTATTGTCAAAACAATTTAAATGAATTGCTGCTTAGGCGGTAAGCTGTCAAATATTAACCCTGGCCACATGCAGCCCAATTATTCGGTCTGAGGAATTTTTAAAGCGAATAAAATTACTTTTTACCGCGCGCCAAAAGAGCAGATTAACAAAAATGCGTTATTCTTTGCGCGTGGGGTTGGGCTTCCTGTGGTGATTGGTTTGTCGTGCGAAATCGCACGCGACTTCACTTTCGACAGAAAACGAAGAGAGTTGTATTTTGTGACAAGGTGTAAAACTCGATGGCGTGGATGGATAGAGGTGCGTCGCAGTTTGTATAGGCACGGAAACTCAACGATGAACGCCGAGAAGGACGCGAGCAGCAATCGACTGACTCGCCAAAGAAAAATGTTATGCTCAAAGTTCTTTCAAACAGCCAGTTTTCACGAAATATTGGACTTTTTTTATCTAATCAAGATAAAAACTTTGCAAAGCGGCCATCACGAATTCAATGTTAGTTCGGCTAGTTAGTTTGAACAAGACAACATCAGTCGTTTTGGTATAAAAACTTCAACTCCATTACCTGTACACTTCAGGCTACTAGAAAGTTTTCCCCAGGTTTTTGTAATAGCGAAGGAGATCGGTGACTTCAAAAGCAAGTGCGAATCAGCGATCAGCCACTGCAGTGCGAATCACGATCTTTTTGACTCTCGATTCACATCTCATGATTTCCAAAATAAAATATATTCTCCTATTTTCTTTCTTTGAATTCAAAGTCATTTTAACGTATTTAACTTAAAGGCCGGTACACACGAGAGAGCTTGCTCCAGTTGGCCAATCAAATTGTTGGATTTAAACTAGTTCTCATGCTCTGGTCGGGTTGTTTGCATCGTTTCGTACCCTCGTTTCCCTCGTGTGTACTGGTCTTGCAAAATGACTCAGGATCACCCAGGAGCATGTTGCGGAAGCGTGTTGCGGGAGCAAGCTCCATCGTGTGTAGTGCACCAAAATGAAGTACATGTACACCGGAATAAAGTTTTCAATGTCCAAAATTATAGCTAAATTGTCGAGCCTCTCAAAAAATAGTAAATAAGCTTATGAGCCTACAACTGCATTGAAGATGTTCCCAAAAAATATCCCAATATATAAATTCCGGAAAATGTTTGAAAAAGCAAACCCACCTAATATAAAGAAAATCGATTTTTCGCTGTTGTCGCCGATTTAGTGATTTGGCTCGGTATTAGTGGACCGTCGCTCTTAAACCCTAACCCTAACCATATATATCAAGTACCACAAATACTGTTGCATAAGTGTAAATATATTGGTAATAACTAGAGTACTTGTAATAACTGAAACATGCTGAAATAACCCCCATAATCAGTTTATAACGTTATATATATGTTAATGATAATTATTGCAGCTGTGAATTATAAAATTTCTTATTCTGGGATAAAACTAAACTATGAATTTCCCGTAATGCTTTTGTTAATGTAAATGACGGTGTTGCTTCTAGCTAAATTTTGTTGTTCACAGATATACTTGAAATACTATATGAGTTTTCTCGCTAGTTTCCAATCATTATATTTCAGTTTAGTTTACCTTTGTTGCAGCCATGTACCTCTATTCTCATTGATATGTGTCTCCTCCAAGCCCATGGATGAATACGAAGATACCTGGTAAATATTGGCATTGGCAGATTGTTTGTCTTGATCGAGTTTCGATCTTTATTGCCAGGGAAGATCTAAGTTAAGAGTTAAAATGTTGAATATAATTAGGAAACAAAGAAAACATGATTTAACTAATTCATTCCTTATCGCCAAAATCGACGTAAGCGCTTTTGGCTTAATTAACAACTTACAAGTTTTCCTTTGGATTGATCTGTTACATATGTTTCATAGACACCATTGTCCTGGCTGTATGACAACCAGTAACTGGTTACCCATTGGTTGGCGCGGTAACGTCCTTGTGTTAATATCTTTGTTATTTTAACTGGTTTTCCAAAGTCTATTTGCAAATATTGACCTCTATCATTAGATTTAGCAGCCCAAGCACCTAAGAAAACATAAAATAGATAGAGGATAACTTTTAAATTTGGTACAGTATACACCAACTTGTGTTTTCTCACATAGCTGCAATCTCACTGGCTATGGTCTATTATTAAATAGACCCATTGCTGCGCTACTGAAGCATCTGGGTTTTTTTTTCAGTATTTTTTTTATTTTACGTTTGACCTACGTACATGTACAAGGTGATGAATATCAAAACAATAGCTGTTATTACAGTTATATGCAAATGATTTTTTTTACAATGGGTAGTAGTCGAGGCTTTTGGGCGAAAACAATAGGTTTTGAATCCATTGTTTGAAATCATTTGCATATAACTGTAATAACAGCTATTATGCCTCTCTCTTTCATGGGTTATTGACTCATTGTCAGGCTAATATCGAATAAATATTAAGACAACCAAATTCATTTTATCCATCGTGACAATTAATGAGTCGCTTTACACGTATCAAAGATACCGTATGCAATCTTGAAAACAATGCCATTACCATATATGGTATTGTAGGTGAGAAGTAGCAAAAGACTTTGATAAGCGGCGAGATTTTTTTCTTTTTTTAACAGGTTGTAGGCATATCTTTGATATGAACACTACACAAGTATAGCTGCAATTAGTATTGCTATAAAACAATCAGCCCATGACCACATGTTGATTTCGAAAGTCGAGAGTTTTAACAACTTCACCACACTTGACACTAATCCATTTCATACAATTCTTACTAACCGCCTCTAGACCTGCTGTTTAGTCGGCCAAGGTCAGGCCTTAAGCCACTGCTCCAGAAGCTTGAAGCAGTTAGGGATGAACTACGTATTCCAAGCGGCACACCCTCGGCTGAACATTCTGGCTCTGGTGTTGGTGGTGGAGCAGCTGTAAACAAATAATTAAAATAATAATAATAATAATAATAATAATAATAATAATAATAATAATAATAATAATAATAATAATAATAATAATAATAATAATAATAATAATAATAATAATAATAATAATAATAATAATCATAATTTTTTAATAATCATAATTTTATTTCACAATAATTTAAAATATATAAAAATTTACAACATGATATAATTTAAAAAAAAGATATTAATGACATTAACAATTGTTTGTGTATAATGTTTGAAATTTATAAAATTGAATACTATAAAAAGTTACTAAATTATTTACATGTATCAAATAGAAAAATTATAGTTATTGTTGAATAGAAAAATATATATTATCTAAAAAAATAAAAATAAAAATAAAAATATTTAGAAAGATCTGATGGCTCCTTGGGCTGTATCAATATCAATGTCATTGTTTATAAAGTCATACGAAGCATGTCGTTTGGTCTGTCTTGATCCTCTTAAGCAAATAAGTGAAGATCTTAGGAGTGCAAATGATATTCTTGCACGAATCCATGAAATTGTTTTAGCATATTGTTCTCCTTTCTTAATAGCAATCAACTCAGCTAATCTACTGTGGTATAATTGACATTCTTTGCCCATTCCTCCTGATGTCGTGAATACTAGAGGTGTAAATGATTCCATAATAATAATAATAATAATAATACTAATAATAAGAATAATAATAATAATAATGATAATGATAATGATAATAATGATAATAATAATAATAATAATGATAAAGATGATGATGATGATGATAATTATTATTATTATCATTATTATTATTATTATTATTATTATAATTATTGTTATTATTATTATTATTATTATCATTATTAATAACCATTATTCTATTATAACTACATACCCTGACATGAATCAGCAAGAATAATGTCAAGTTTATCTTTTAGTTGTTCAAATCGATCCACTTTAACGACATAATGAGAATTGTTCATTGCGATCTCCACTAACTCGTCATTATTAATTCCTCTTCCAATACCAACAGCAATTGTACGAACTCCTTTTTGCTAAAAGGAAAGCAAATAGAAAATATGTCCGGTTTTTATTGACGTCAGCATAAATATTTCAGTCTTTTACAGAAACATGAATGAGTTGAGTTAAATTATGTAGTTCTGTACAATTTCAAGTCAAATCAAGTTTTTGTTGATAAGATATTCATGTGCTCTGTAGTATTCTTTGGAGCTGTCATGTTGCGTAATTGATCGCTACCAAAATATCTCGAAACAAAACAACGAAAACCAACCAAACATTTGTTTTAAGGAGACAGAAGATACTAGAGAAACAACCTTCTGCAATGGATACTTTAGATTGTAGCTTTTTGATGACGTCACATAAAAACCGATCGATAATCGTCAACATATCAATGGCTGCAATATATTTTACGTTATAACGTTATAACAAATGTGACCTATTTTCTGTAAATTTGATATGCTCGGTGTTGCGGTAAAACAATCGAATAAAACATGTACAGAAGTTACAGTAAGCTGCAACTCATGCTAAAATCTCTGTTAAACACAAACTGACCAATGCGATTCGGTTATTTTGTTTAAGGAAACAAACGTGACTACATTAACAAAAAACACGTGCGTCAAGACCAATAAACTTTGTAAATGTGACCACAAAGCTGTTTGATTAACCCAACTAAAAGATGACTTAATTCGCTAAACTTAAGTATAAAATCTCTCAGTAGCCAATGTTTCTCCCAAGCAACGTTGTCGTTTGTTCAGGCTAGGTTTACACGGGACCGGACGAATGTTTGACCAGTCAAAAGATCGACCTGGACATGCTGTTCACACGGAACCGATCATTACAATATTTTCGTTTTGACCGGTTAGGCGCGCGCCGTCCAAATTATTGCACGTTTAGCGAGGTCCCATGTGAACGGAACCCCTAAGCGGATGTTTTTTTGACCGGTGAAACATTTGTCCGGTACCGTGTAAACGTAGCCTCAGTTGTCGATAGTATAATTATCCATACATATTTGTTAGTAAATTACAAAGAAATTCACAAATATGTTAATATCTCGATAAAAACACAATAGCTTGTAATTAGGCTTGGCTTAGATTTGACTGAAACAAAGATAGAAAGTCAACATAAAATAGATATGTAACATGTGATTGCTAAATAATTGTTTACGTATTTGCACCAACGTTAATGTGCAGGCCCTAATTTTTAATTCAGCTAATGCTAAATAAACAACCAAACAGACAAATATGGTAATCATTTCATTATTATTAAAGCACGAACCAAATGAACATGAATCGACTTCGTCAGATGTTTGGTCCGTCATAACATTGGACGTACTAAATACCTGTAACGGTCTGAGTACTTCAGGATAGGGCTTGCTGCCTCGATTAGTCTGGCCATCAGTGAAAACTATCAGAATGTTGGGTTTATCTAGTCTATCGCCTCCTGCCACAGTAAACATGGTATTGGAAGCCATTTCTAGAGCTCTATCGGTACGTGTCCAACCTCCGTTGTATCTAATAATTAGTTAATAATAATTATATATGACATCATCAATATACTCCTAATTGGCTATATTATAGGTGAGCGTAGTGTTTACAAGTGTTGGTATAGTATTGTGATGGTTATTTGCCAACCATTTTAACAATGGATTTTTTTAATTTTCCTTGTTCTAACAACATCGGATGGTTGGCAAAACCATAACAAACTACGTCGCTGCACGTCCGTCCACCTATAGTACATAATTCCGATCGCGGATTAAATGATCTAATTTCACTCCGCTTCTTAAAGTCATAACATACCCTATATACGAAGCGTTTTTAATCTGAACATGATGTAACAAATAACTTTACAACTGCAGATGTTTTCTTAGAAGCACTGACGCTTTTTTATCTTTTTTTCTCTCCTAAAATACAATTTTTATTAAATGTCTTAAACAAAATCTGCTTTGGCGCGCGTCAATTTAATTAATTCAAGTCGAAATGTAACAGCAAATCAGCATCGCGATGTACATCGATGTACATCATACGGACGTGCGCTTGGGCTTCCTGTGATAAACAATGAAAAATCTACTCGATGCGTTATAACATTCAGCAGTCTATAGAACCAATTTGCTTTACATTTATGTAATACGAAAGAGTGCCAAACTCTTGCAACTCTGACATTTACAACTTTAAATTACCTTATAGATTCCACTTTGGTTTTCAAGTCGACTATATCGTGATATTTAGAATTTCCAAGTGTAAATTGTTCTGTAGGCTTATCGTCGTATGTAATAACACCGAAATGAGTTCCATCGGTTGAAACACTGTAATGAGTGATAAGATTTTCAATAAAACCAAGTGCTATTTTGAAGTTTATTGATCCAACACTGCCTGATTCATCAAGAATGATGCCCACATCCAAAGCCTTAGTACACGCTGATAATAGATAAATAGATTATATATTAATAATATAATACACTTTTCACGTGAAATACGTTCATATTATTTTTATGTGTGTTGTTTAGTAGTGGTATCTGTTTATACAGTTAGTCAGTGTACTAGTTTGAATTGTGAAGGTACTAGCATGGGCTAGGCTAAGACGTGTGTCTATTTATCTTTCAAGTGTAAAATGTGAACTAGACCCTTGATCTGGCTCTTATGAAGAGATGACCAATAGCTAGGTACAGTTGATCTTAGTTAGGGACTAATTATCACAGGAATAGTGTTTTCATCACTTTTATTTCCCTTCGTAGTAACTTTTTGCTGTTCTAGCTAGTAGTCTGAGTTCGGTTTAAACTATTGCAGCATTTTAAAACTCGTGCCGGCCATAGGCCTGGGCACGAGTAATGGCAAAACATTATATGTGATTTTTCCCGTTTGCTGCTATCTCAAATACGTTGTTTTGCATTTCATGGAAGCAGTTCTAGATCAATTTAGATTTTTATTCACACGAAATATTACTTTTTTATTTCTTCTTTTCATCATTTTTTATAATAACTTATATACAAAAGTGCTACCATAAACTATGACTTAAAATCAACTGCATGGTTTTAATAAATAATTTGTGCAATAATATAAATACCCTTTAATTTAAGTATTAACATGTTACGCAAAAAGGAATTCGAAGTTTGTTTCTTTTACTTATTATGAATCTCATGGTTTGTGTTTGAAAACAATGCAGGCCTAGTTAGTTTCTTACGTATTGGGCATGGATTTTGAGAACATAGTCTTGTTCCCTCATCAGGTCCCTCGCACTTCTTTCCTTTTCCCGAGGGAGCTGGATTGTCACATGTTCTTTGCCTTACTTGGACACCTCCACCACAGGTTACGGTACATGAAGACCAGGGATTCCATTTTGACCATATACCATCGACATCAGCTAAAGACAAAAAGACTTAATCACTGGATCAATGTTTTAATATTAAAAACTTTTCAACGACACCTTTAACAGTATAACGAACAAGGCAAACAGATAGTCTATGACTTTATAGTTTGTAACTTACGATCAGGGCATGCGTGTTCATTACAGGCAGCAGTTTCCTCAGCAGGTCCCAAAATAGAACAATCCTTTCCATTACCGTCAGGCTTGGGGTTGGTGCATGATCTCTCATGAACCTTTATCCCTCCCCCACAGGTTTTACTGCATTCTGTCCAATTTGACCATGAAGTGTAACCACCATCTACGTCAGCTGATCCCTGATCTGGAAATAGAGAAACCTAGCTTTGATGTGTGTCTATGTAAAAAGACATCATAATATAGTTCATAGCCAGAAAAACAGAACGGTCATGCGCATTAGTAACGCGACACTTAAAAAAAAATCGACATGCTTATGCTCTCAAGTTAACAGAGAATGTAGGGAACCAGAATTTCCTATCCTTGATAACTCGGCAACCGCGTCATTAAAACAACTTTTCCCCCTCTAGGTTGATTAACCTAATTACATGCTATAATAAAAACACAGAAACAACGCCAAAACGTTAAAATGTGTGTCGGTTTTACAACTTATAACTTTGTATGGTTTCCAGCCCTCATTCCTTTGTCAAATGACCGATTTGCTCAAAATTACTCTATTATTACGGTCTCAAGCTAAGGGCCAATATGTTTATTGTCTGTTTTCCCCCTCTGGTTTGATTCATTGGTCATATGTTAATATGGTCTCCCTATTTTCAAATGAATCGGCCACAAACTCAAGTCGGTTTTAAACAATTTGTTTCGGTATTATTCAGGTTTCAAGACATTGGCAATGTTTTGTTGACGTGCGTTCTTTGTTTCAGCCATCACAATAGAGCTTTATTATAAGCTAATTAATTAATTGCATTTGAATCGCGATAATCACATAGGTGACAAATTCTTTGTATTGTTGTAACAAATATGGATGGTTATACTATATATGGCGCACTAATGACAATTGTTTTATTGACATGACATGAACTCATAAATAATTAGCTCCACCAACAATGGTTCGGAATTTCTGGCGATGTTATTCCGTAGGAAGTAGAGGGGAGATTTGTTTGAGCATGCGCGAGCTTGTAGACCTTATCCGATAACCATCAAAGATAGGTAATGTTTACGTTTTTTAATTTCGTTTGTCGTCGTTGTTTAAACCTTTTTAGGTCCTTCTTTAACATGGAATAACAATATCTATCGGATAAACTTGAAAGAATACAAAGGAATGTCTCAAGATGGATTTTAGGCAGTTCCATGGATTACAATGAACGTCTTAAATACCTTGGATGGCCAAGCCTTTACTCTCGTCGTGACTTTCTTAGCAAAGTTCAATTATTCAAATTTCTTAATGGCTTCTCTAAAATAAATTTGCATGATTACCTATTATTTTCTACAGGTCGTACCAGGTCTGCTCATAAGTACAAAATTTGGACACCATGCCGTAAATGAGGATTTAGTTCTTCCCTGGCAACACCCTTTTTGCAACTTTTTCATTATTTTGATTTGTAAATAAAGTTGTTATAAATAAATAAATAATACATTGCTGTGCCAATTAGATGTCAAGATGAAAACGAGATATTATATGTAACAAGAATAATTTTACTACTTTATAATCATTTATCTCAAAATCTAAACTAAGTTCCAAACATTTTATTGCAAAAATGTTTGGGCCTTTTTTCATTGAAAGTTAATTTCACAATCTTGATTTTACAAAAATGGGGAAATGTTATATTTTTGAAAATATTCATCGGTACATACCACAGTCATCAGTATTTAACTGCAATGTTCTTCTTCTTATTTTTCAAAATGAATCGATGACTTTCCTCGTTCTTTGCCTAAATAAGTTTAGCTGAAATGTTAAAAATTATGTTGCAAAGAATGTAGTGAGATCGGTAAAAGAAGTTTTCACTTTTTATTGAGTTGATTGTATCATTCACTGGCCAATTTCATGACAATTTTAAAAAATTTGGCTAACTTCCAAAAATATTATTTCAGAAAACATCAATTAGTTGACTGCTCTTTCATGCCATACTATTGATTTTAGTGGCAAAAATGGGGAAATGAGTCAAAATAACAATTTTTTTATTGTATTACAGCGCCTCTCGTACTATTACGTGACATCCGTGATGAGTACGCCGCGACACTGTAATTAGTTGATATTGTGAAATTTTGATCGACTGCTGTAAGAATGCATTTTGCACCTTGGAAAACAATGGCTGCCTAATTATCAAGGAGACGGGAAATGTTTTTCTGAAATTGTATATATTACCTAACACGTTTTGAAGAAAGTCACAGTAAACACTCTATAGCGAGTAGCAATAGCGTCATGCGAAATTTTAATAGTTCAGCGGTCTAGCGCATGCTCATACAAATATCCCCTCTGCTTCCGTAGGATATTATTGAAAAGAAAAGAAAAGGAAAGAAAAGAAAAGAGTGACTATCAAAATAGAAGCAGCTGCACAATATACAGCTGCATTTCAAAATCTCCACTTCGGCCTTACACCAATATGTTACTTGTACGGCTTTAAAAGATAACCATTTATGTAATGTTTAAGGTGACCGGCTACTTTTGGAAATAATGTTAAACTTTCCTTTTAACTACGAAATTTTAATGTGAAATTTAATGCTGATTCCAAAAATGAATAGAAAAAGGGGTATCCTGAGCTCAATTTCGAGATAATCAGCATTTAGTGAACGCCTACGCGCGAGATTTTGAAGAAAAACTTGCGAAAACTGAAGCGACATGGAAAAAATCAAACATCACAACTCATACGTTTTTTTCATACTATATCAAGCACAAATGCCGGGTAATGAATCATTCTAAAATATAACATGGACGGTTTTGAATAAAAGACAAAGAAATACCTTGATCTGTCATATTATGTCCTTTCAGTGCTTTCAAAACTCGCATGAAGTCGGATAAAAAATCCTATGAAAATTGATTTTTTTGTATGTTAGAAAAATTAACTTTTTGAAAAAGTTTGATATAACGTAGATTTTATTAGGTTCTTTCAACTAAGCATAACGAAAGTATAGAGTCCCGCGCAAAATTTGAGGGTTTTGCACTGTTGAAGCTCAATACGTGTATGCTTCTTAAATAAAATTTTGTATTTTATTCAGCTGTTTTTGTGCGCGCGCACATCGTGGGCTCCAAGCGAACGTTCAAAGGCGTTCAAAAGTAGCCAGTCACCCTAAAGGCCGGTAATGATAAACTTGAAAGTCTTGAAACCTCGTCCAGTCCGAGGAGGGTTTAGAATGTAGCAAGTAAAAGCAATCCTGAAATATATCAATAAACTGTTCATAATTTAATGTTCAATGTCAATGAATTCCCACAAGGAAATAATAAAACAATCGCTTTTCAATTTTATTCAGAGGAATGCTAACGAACTTGAACATTAATGACTTGATGACATTAAACGTACTTTCGTTTCAAACTTTACATGGAATGACTGTCAGTAGTATAATGGTTTAAAGCGAAGGTACAGCTATCCGGAGGGTCTCGGTTCGAATCCTGGCGTTGGTACGCAAAGACGTTTTTCGACAAAAATCGCCATCAAATAAATTATTTCTAAGTCTGATGATGTTTATAAGTAGAGGGGGAGGGTAACTAATGTTTAAAGGTTTGGTTTTGAATTATATGTAATACAAATAAGTATATGACTTGAACTGAATATTTCAAGTACTCGGACTTGAAAATTTCAGTTGAAGTCCGCTTGGACGTACTTACGCTAGTATCAAGTATCTGCATGTGTTCAAAATCGCGCCATCGGGTTGGCCAATTACCTCATGAATAATTAATGAGTTTTTGAAGTAATGTTTAAACACCGATAATGAGGACTGGATTGAATTATGTAATACACATAAATATAATGCTATGTATTGAAGCAATAAACGAGCGATTTCCGTGGTTTATCGGTGTAATAAACCACGCGGGATGTTGGGAGAACACGAAAAAAGGCCTGAGAAAATCTCGAGCCTCCGGGCGAGAGATTTTCGGCCTTTTTGAGTGTTCTCCCAACATCCCGCGTGGTTTATTACACCGATAAACCACGGAAATTGCTCGTTTATTGCTTTTATAATATAGAAAGTGTTTCAAAAACGAAATAAAAACGAATTAAAAGAAGTAATTTTTTTTTCATTTTGCTGATGAACAAATCAATTCTCCTGAGAATTCTCAACCATCCAATCAAATCGCTTGTTATAAGCACAAATGTACAAATCTTTCACAACTTTCAAAGCTACAAAATTATATTCTGCAGGTTATGTTTTCATGAAAATATTACATTCTTTTTAAAACTTTTGGGAGAATATGGTAGATACAAGTGGAGAATGCTTTAAATCAAAGCTCTATGGATCAATGTAGCTTGCAAGCTAATGAAACGATCGAGTTTGTTGTCAATAACATGTTTGTTGGCCGGTTCTTGTTGGGAAATCCCCGATGATTTTGGTCGTAATAATGAAGGATTTATTGACTAACAAACAAATCTAGACATCGTTTAACCTCAAGCAGATGATATTTACTCACTACTGACATCGACATTATGTGGCTGGTTTGAGTTGAGGATTGCTTGGACATTTTTCAATCAAGTTAGATTCACCGCTGAATTCGGACGAACAGAAATCGCCATGATAGTCAGGTAATCCTGCTTTGAACAAAAAAAGATGTATTCGCCGTTGGTCAGTTATTAAATAAATGCATTGATGAATACTTAAGATATTGACTATAGTTATATCGTAAAGCATCTGTTTTTGCAAGCTTATTTATTCAAGTGGATAATTTGTGTGCTAAACTAGCTTTGTCCGTTGGATGCCGTGTCATTCGCTTGGTTTGCATTGTGAAATTTAACTTCACTTTCTTCACTGAACAGATATCTTACTTTATCCTTTGACATCAATAACCTAATTAGGCTGCTTTTTTGTACATTTTTCTTGCTGTTTTGTAACGTCTACGAGTATTTTACGCCTCCAGCGTAGCGTATTTTAATACATTTAAAAATGTACTCTTTCTTTTTAATTCAAAAACAAAACTGTCAAATATAAACTTTTTTGATCTTTTTTCGCTCTTATTCAACAATAAAAGTGACTTTTAGAACTACCTGTTCTGTTTATGTGATGCATTGAGTGTTTTTGTTGTTTTTAATTTGTTTATATCAGCTTTTTAACAAAAAGAAAATATTTACTCGACATTTTGAACGCCATTTTTCAAAAGTGAACAGGGAGCAAACAACAACTTTTTCGCTGTTCCTTCGAAACTCTCCAAAACCGTGGTTTATCGGTGTAATAAACCACGGTTTTGGACCAATCAGAGCGCGCGTTATAATCAAACTATATTATAAAGGATAATGGATGAGCTCCGAGGCTTATTTGCAATAAGCCGAGGAGCGAGGCCATTATCCGATTTAATACACATTCTCATTGTTTTCGAAGGAAAACCACTTACTAACAATTCCCAAAGGGTCCATAAACTAAACTATTTTTCTTGTCCGTCCCATGGGACCAATGCTAACAATGTCTTTTGTAACAAGTGTCAAGAAAAAGACATTTCGTTTTTATTTAAACCAAAACTGACATCGGTTGGTCAGATAGCATACAGCGTTAGGTGTAGGAATTCGGAGGCAGAGATTGCGGGTTCGAATCTCGTTGGTGTCATTTGATTTTTTCTTTACTTTAAATTCAGATCTAAGTGTCAAGTCTAAGTTTCATATCTATCAAAGTATCTTTCAAACCTCGATCTGGATCAAAATAATAACCTCTAGCTCCAAATAATAACCTCTGGTTCCAATTGAGTGACTACAATAATGACCTATGAATAATTAATTCATCAGCCCCACTTTTCCCTGCTGAATTCAAAACCCTCCCCAGCTTGAAGATTCTCGTAGATAATGACTACTTCGAAACAATGAAAGTGTGTATTAAATGACTTGAATTGGGACTTGAACTGGAAATTTCAAATTAGTTCAAGTCTTACGCTGGTATGAAAAGTCTGCATGTGATCCAAATTGCGCCATCAGGTTGGCTAATTACTTCATGAATAACTCATGTTTTTGAAATTACTTGTTCTGGTTGTTTGCAATCGCGTTCTTAATTTGAACAAATGTTCGCCGACTCACCTTCTTTCAATCGATAGACGTAGTTAATCAGTGGTCCGCCTATACATTCTTGAGGGTTGTTCTTATCACAGGGAGGTGGAGGGCTACCAGTTAATTGATACGAACTAGATGGTTCAACCGATCCATATTTAGCAAAATTAGTTTCTGCCGAAGGACCGCTCCAGCATTCACCATAAAACTGCAGACCAAAGACTTTCCATCCTTTTTCCTTTGCCTTCTCAGCGCAGCGACAAGCCAAACTAGAAAATATACAATATACATAAAGAAGTACAATTTGTTGGTTTGTGTGTGTGCTTGCTTGATTCGTATCAAAGATACTGTATGCAGTCTTGAAAGCAATGCCATTACCATATATGGTACTGTAGGTGAGAAGTATCAAAAGACTTTGATTATAGTGCGCGAGATTTTTCCTTTTTTTAACAGGTTGAGATTGCAACAGAACAATAGGCATATCTTTGATACGTTTTTTGTTTGTTTGTCTGTTTTTTGTTTATTTTTGTTTATTTTTTATAAATATACCTGTGTATAGACTGCTCAAATTTATACCAGTCGAGCTTATGATCATCATTTTTGTCGCTGAAACAGTCTCGATCATTCAGAAGCAGCACTGGCATAACTCGTTCATCTTTTTCAGTAAACCCACCAACTTTCTCATAATTCCTTACACATGATGTGTGTGGTAAATCTCCACAAGCAGCAAGTACTTCTGAAATCATAATATAATTACAACCGATATTTAGGCAAATATATTTTTTCACAGCAGCATATCCACATACTGGTTTTGCATTGTGTGCATTAAATCTCTAAATTAAATATATTTCTGATATCACTCCTAACGTGTTGAATACAAACTGTGGAGGAAAACCCGGGCTACCTGGATGACAAACTTAAAACATAAGAAATAAATTAAGTGCATGATGACCCGGTTCCCGATCGGCAATTTGCTGGGAATGGAACTCGGAAATGACAAATTTAAAGGTGAATGACCGGTTCTCTCACCACTCGCCCAACCATGCTTTGGAACACGATATTTGCAGATAGAGCAGATTTCGTGTGACAATGAAAAGCTTACTGCACGATCGCAGTCAAGGCACGACAAGGCATATCAAACTTGTAAATACATCACGGTCGCAGCGAGGTTTGCACACGGAACTGAACTTTTCTCAGTCATACAAAATGTGTCTATATAAGTGTAAGACTTCCTTACCTGTGGCGATATACTGCATAAAGAAGATCGTTAAAGCTAGGAACTTAATCATCGTCACCATTATTACCTAAATGCACAAAATGTTTTATGAGTCAGTTTTCAGTTTCAAGAAAAATACGTTCGTCCGTTAATATTCTTTATTAAACATCAGTACTTACAACAGTCGTGTAAGTTTACAATTTACAAATATCAAATAATAGTAATATATATATGTATACATATCTAAAAGTACATTGCACCTATCAAAGTTATAAAAACTATATAGTGTAATTTAAAAAATCGGTAAGCTTTCTTAAACTTGAAGAAATAAAGATAAATTAGATAAAATTAGATAAAATCGAATCATGATCTATTAATAGAACTTCTTTTAAAACGTTCAGTTCTCACTCGAGGTAAAATGAAGTTGTGGCTTCTTAGAGTTCTAGTTCTTTTTGTGGTAGTAGTTCATAAAGGCAGTGGTTCTTACTTTTAATAATTTGGTTCCAAAGTTTTTAATCGTTTGTTTGAAGTAATTCAATGAGAGATTTATAGGTGCTAAATATCCCTGTACAAAAGCGCGATTCAAGAACCTATCAATTCTTGATCAATACTTTCAAAGGCGGCTCCCCAGACCTCTATGGCGTACAGTAACATTGACATGATAGAATAGTAAAATAAAATATGAATAGATGGTGGCTAATCAGTCTAAAAGTTGTATTTTGAAAGCAATCACGTGACGTATTAGCTCATACAAAAACATAACCTAGGTAAGTACAATTAAAAAATAGTGACAACAAAACTGTTGGAAATAATATTTTTGAAATAAATTAGCGTTAACCGTTCAGATTCGATAATAGAAACAAAAGTATTGACATTATTTTACCTTTTTTCTCTTCATTATATATATTTAGATATAAAATACTAATCAAACACTATAGTTTCTCAAACTCATTAATAATTCATTATCTCAGGGACCAATTACAACTTTGTATTTCAGTCACGTGCATAGGTCTTGATACACTTATCAAACTCTGATCAAGACACTGATCAAGACACTGATCAAGACACTGTATAAATTAGCTTAAAAGTAAATTCTCATTCATTCCAATTCACTCTCTTTTTTTCTTTATTCCACCTATATTTATCTCCTTTTTTACCTGTCGTTTCAGACGGGTTTGAACGTCCTACGTTCCATATAGCAGTTTAGTTGAACCAGACGTCAGCTGTATTTACACAGTTATTACGAATACTATGATAACAAACCAGGACTTTATTTTCATATTCAGTTATTGATATTGCTTAATATATGATAGATTTTCTATCTTCAATTATAAAACCGATAAGGTTATATATTGAGATGTGTAAACATCAGATCCAGATGATAACTAGTATTATGGGTCTATTATTATTTACAAATAACTCATCCAGCTAAAACTAAAAAAAGTACATCATTAAATACATTTGTGTATATTTCACATCATTTAAGTTTAGTTTATTTGTCACACAAATACAATTACAAAAGTAATGCTAATAAAATATATATAGATGTGACGGGAGTAGGAAACAGAGCTTCAGCCCCAATTGAAAACCCTACTCCTACTTAAAAAAATATATAATATAAATATAAATTGCAAAAAATAATAACGAATGCATCAAACTGAGTATTAAGCTACTGTAAAAATAAACCATTGAAAAGGTTTAAAATTACTAATATTATATTTGCAAATGATATATATATATATATATATATATATATATATATATATATATATATATATATATATATATATATATATATATATATATATATATATATATATATATATATATATATATATATATATATATATATATATATATATATATATATATATATACATACATATACACATACTCACATCTCACGAAACAGGCTTGTCGAGAATTTGTAGTTGTGTTAATTTACTCCTACCCTCACATATATTTTGCTCTACTTCATCGTATCGAGCACTCTCAACGGATGATTCGAACCATATACAAAAAAAAAACAATCTTTTACACGTATTCTCCTAAACCTACCCAAACTATTTGACATGAAGATTATCCAGGTTTATCTTGGTTGATTTTGGTTATCAAATTATGCTAAAAAATGACAAAAACTTTGTTTCATCGAGTGGCAAGTGCATGGATTTGGCGGGCGCCATTTTGACTGTCTATTACGAGGACAGTAGACTTTTTTTGATTTCCCTATCCCTGGTAAGTTGTTGGTTGTTGACACAAAGTTCGTAGTTACCCACGAGAGGGTCAGTAGACTTAATTAGGTACCTTCACCTGACAACCACGGACCAATCAGAGCGAAGCTTAACGTATCGATGGCGTGAGCGCAAACCGGCAACCCCAGGTGCGCATCAAACGAAAAAAAAAATTGAAAAATTTCAATAAAAAAACGTACGTTATCTTTTCGGATATCGCACAAATTGGGGGGCTATTTGTAGTAATTTGTAGAGTGGTTCTCGCTGAGTGCAGTGGTGTTAATTTTTTGTTGATTAGTGTATAAGTGTTAGTTTTTGTGGTCCGAGTGAAAGTGGTGGTTTGGGAAGTATCCAGCCTTGACTTCGTCTTGAACTGGATGCGACCCTTTTTCAACTCGTTGAAAAAAGAAAAGCGAAGAACGTGCGATTTAAAGCACCTAGAAGGCTGGAAACCGGCTCAAAATGTTCATTAACCTATAGTGTTGATTAATTTGATAGTCGTTTGTCAAGACTTAGCGATTTTATTTCACTTTTTTCGACTTTTCGTTTTTCCCCAATGGTCCTTAAAAAATATTTCTCCCAATGGTCCTTAAAAAAACTGCCGACTCACCACAGGAAGCCAAAATCCAGTTTTCGTTCGCTAATTTCGCTTGTTCGATATGTATGCGCGCTTGCTAATCGATTAAAAATCGCCTGTTTCTGGATCCTGGGGTGCATGTGGTTAAATCTATAGAGAAAAATACTAATGCAAAATAACGGACTTATGGTACCTAACAATAAAAATCGTGTTTAAAAAGTAAAATTGGAAAACAAATCAAACAAAAATGTAAAACTAACGTTTAAAGTGTCAACCAATGAATGAAAATACAAAATGAAAAGCAAAAAGGTAAGAGAGAGCTCGAAGGCAAGCCCATTCACTTGGCAGCGCGCGCACTTATCATAATTAGATATTTCAAATATTAGAAATTCTGAAATTGCAGTCAGGATTCATTATTATTAATTTTTTACGTTTGTCTCTGACTTGAAAACTTGAAAATATCAGACGTTTCGGTCCATCATCACGGACCTTCATCAGTGATGGCGGTTGTAGTTGTGGCACGCGCATTTGAATGTTGTGTGCTCGCGCTCGGATCATTAACGTGAGTTCGATATATTTCTGTCAATTTTTGACTTGGGGTCTTTCAATGAGTACCAAGCTTCCAGAAACAATCGTTGGTGGTTGTTTTTCTCGTTGTCGATGATTTTAACATCCTTGAAATTAATCTCATGGCCTGTTGAATTGAAGTGTTCAGCCACTTTGGATACAGAAGTAGAACTACAGACGGCTCTCTTAATATGTTCCTTTATTCTTGTTGTTAAAGATCTTTCTGTCTGGCCGTAATATACAAAATCGCAATTTCAAATATTCTTCATTTCTAAGGAAATTAATAAATGTGTTGTCATTCTTTTAAGTGTATATCCCTTTGTGAACATCATTGTTTTTGAAAGCCGGAGTATAACTAAACATCTCCAGACAGTTGTTGCCTTTAAGAATATATGTGCCCACTCTCGTTTTCGCGATATTTTGTAAAACAACTTAATTTTCGGGTCAAAAGAAAGCTTTTCCTTGAGAGTTGTGGCGAGTTTTTAAATTATGATCAAAAATGGCACCAAAATTTTAAAAATAATATGATGTTTATTTTGCAGTGTTTTTTAAAGCACGTAATAGAAATAAAAATTGGATTTTTTTATTCTGTTTGTTATGGATCTCGTTCTCACTTCCAGGCGCTGAAGCTCGTAATAAGGGAATTACCTTAACCACATTCATAAATTTTGTATGCTTACATTACCTATTGCTTTCACAAATTCAAAATTTCTATTTTTGCATTAACTCTTGTTCTTCTTTATTATATGAATAGCAAAAACTATCAGGCTTTCTCCCATGTCATCGCTTTATGATGTATAAGAAACAGAACATTACCAATAGTCGTGTAGAGAATTTGTTGAAACAATCGAAGATAACATTTTTATCTCTGCGAATCTTTTCTTTTTTAAGTTTCAATTTTTTTTTCGTAAACTTTGACGTATTTGAAAAACATCGCTTTTTAATCAATGGAAATCAAACACATTCACGACATTTTTCATGGAAATGAAAATGGATGTACACACAGAAGATAACTATCAGTTTACGGATTCCAAATTTTTTGTGATGTAAGGTTTATATACTTAACCAAACAAACGCATGTTAAAGCTTTCAAGCTCTCCATGCGTTATAAGTGTTTCCTGTTTACAACGAACCACTGATACTATAGTAATAAGGATAATGTATTTTATAGTGCATCCCAATAATTCTCGATGCCCTTACAAATTAATTGATATGAAAGTACAAGTTGATATAAATATAGGAAGATATAAATATATATTTATAAATAACTAATGCTCATACAGATGTACTAGTAATTAATTAGTGTAGAATCTCTACAATAATACAATGTAAGATCTCAGAATTAAAAAAAAGATATTTGAGTTGAATAAAACAAGCTAATACTGGGTCAAATTGCCAAAAAGTCATTTTGTTATCTTCATATTTTTTGATCATCGATATAGAAATCAGCCAAATATATACCAACTAAATCCTGCATATATGGTTATGTTTCATTAGTTTTTCAAAATAAGTTTCTCCTCTTCTTCTTCATATGCTGCTTCTCCTTCTCGTTCTTTTTCTTCCTCCTCTTCTTCTACTTCTACTTCTTTTTCTCAGTTCTTCTTCTTCTTCTCTTTTTTCTACTTCTTTTTGTTCTACTTCTGTCTTTTTCATCTTGTTACGTTCTTCTCAGTCCTTCTGCTCCCTTTTCTTCTTCATCATCTTTTTTTCTTGTCGTTCTTGTTGTTCTTGTTCTTTATCTTCTTCTAATACTACTTTTCTTCTTCTTTATTTTCTTCTTTTTCTTCTTGTTCTTGTTGTTGTTGTTGTTCTTCTTCTTTATCTTTTTCTTCTTCTTTTTCTTCTTCTTCTTCTTCTTCTTCGGTTTATAAGAATCTAGACTTTGTCTCGGTTATTGCTCCTCGAAATTGTAGTCGCGTTTACCGAATAATTGCTAATTACTCGGGATTCCTGTGGAATCCGAGTATAGGTTGTGCCTTTATTTTTCGTCTTCATCGCCAAAATGCCACGCACGCGCAGTGTGGTCAATTTCACTTATACACACAAATATACGAAATAAACTGATTTATAACGGTAATTCGGTGTTTACTTAAATCAAACACACTCCAATAATGGTAATAAACCATTAACTAATGTATTAGTGTGATAATAAGTTTGACAAATGTAACTTTTCGCCGGATTTATTGCCGACAAGCGATCAGTTTGGAAAGCGCTTAAAAACAGGCCGACACAAACACAACAGTACTTCGATTCAAATCACGTAATAAAACACATATTATTCTGTGTATGATTTAACCTAAACACTCCAATAATGATAATAAACCTTTAACTAATGTATTAGTGTTATTACGAGCTTATTGCCTTACGAAAGCGCTTATTATCGAACATTTTATTATGAAGACAACACGTTCAATCATGTGTATCAATCAGTATGCTTACTTAAAAGGAAACATATTATCTTTCATGATTTAGAACTAATTACAGGAACTATAGAGTGTAAAGACCCTTTGTATTGTCTTTGCTTACAAACAACCTAATTGGTTTATTTCGATCCTATTAGGTGTATACATTAAACTTATTTTGCACATCAATAGAATCCCGAGTATACGCAGTTATGCGTCTTGTTATATTAAAATTACCGAGGGAAACCAAGTTCTTATAATTGTACATTCATGTTATACAATCAAATTTATTTTCATTTTATTTTTTTCATAAGCACTATTATTCTTTTACTTGTGTAATGTTCTCGCTCTTCTGTGTAACTTAATTGTACTTAAAAACGAAAGGTATTATTTTATTTCACAGATGACAATACAAATTATTGAAATATAAAAATCCCTAAAATACAAAGATGAATAGAATAAATAACAATTTACATCAGCAATATTTGAATCGTAGTTTGCGTACAAAAATTGTCGTTCTGCACTTTAAAGATATCATTAAAAAGCAAAAAGTAAAAAGCAGAATACAATTTTATTCGATAATAGTTCTTATCCAATATAGTATTGGTCGTTCCTAGGGTACTTGTAGTGGTATTGTATAATATAATAAGACCCATGGCGAGTCAAGAGTAATAAGATAGCAACTGATGACCACTAATTACTCTGAGGACACTAATTACTTTACATATAGAAACGCATTTTTTTCTATACCATTCAGACTTAAGCCTTACTTTGTTGGATTGGAGTTCTTTAGGAATAACTGATACTCCCAAGAATAAATGTAAATAAAAAAAAACACACCAAGTTTTCGGATAATTAAAAAGAATATATATGGGATGGTGGCAATTGGTAAAAGGCTAACATTTGTTCAACGTTTAAGCTGCTTCAAACGGCATCAGCCAAACTCCAAAACAGCAATAAGATATTATTTTTTACACAATGAATAGTCTGATAGCTATTTCAAATGGTCATAAATCATTATTATTGAATTAATTTTAGAAAATCAAACACAGATCGAAAGACAATTTTCGAACTTGTTTACATTTTCCCAAAAACTAAAACACGCCTGATTTTCTGAAAGAGAGTAGTGAAAAAGGCAGTTTAAAAATTTGGTCGATAGCTGTGCAATAACAAAATAATAAAACACAAATATATGACACATTTTATTGGAATCGAAAACAAAATTAAAAAAACATTAAAGCGAAGACACAACTTAAAAAAGGAAATGGAGAGGAAGAAAAAAATAAAGGTAAAAAGATAAATGATAAGGTATTCAAGTACAGGTGATTTACAATACGCAAGTTTACAATATTCAATATTTTTCCAATCTCATTAAAAAATCTCATAAAAATAATTTCGGCAAACAATTTAGGGACGGAAACACACCTAGCCTGGCCTTCTACAAAAAAATGATATCAATTCGACAATAAAATTGATGCTTTGGCTAATACTTCGATGTTTTAGTTAACACCTTCATGATTATGATCGATCTGCTTTAGCAAATTTTAAAATCAGATAACAAATCCAAATTTCATCTTTAGCGTAAGTGATAAAACAAAATAATATTTACTGAATCAAACTGAATTCTAAAGAGCATAAAATGAGTGCATACTCAAAGTAGATTAAAAAATACACATCAAAATGATGATAACAAGAAGGAAACAAAAAAGGGAAAAGGACGAAAAAGACGAGCAAGAGAATATGAAAAACCAAAGAAGAAAAACAAAAGTGAGATAAAAAAGAGGTGAATGACAGGAAGAAAACCGAGAAAAAATAAAAATCAAGAGGAAAATAACCGACAGGATTAACACAAGAATAAAAGTAACACGAAGAAAGTGTTAGATAAGAAATATGTGCCAAAAAAGCAAAAAATAGATAATATAATATAAAAGTGTTATATACCGAATAACGATAACAACTAAAAAAAATAAATAAATAAATAAAATAAAAATAAAAATCAAGAGGAAAGTAACCGACAGGATAAATACAATACAAGAAGCAAGTGGTAAAAACTAAAAAATAGATAACCCTGTACCTGTAGGCATTAGAAGTTTTGCAGCTTTGTCAGGTCGATGACTTGGTCTCGATGACTGTACTCGATTGGATTGCTCCTTTTATACTATTAGCTATTAAATTAATTAGCACATCTAATTAGAGCACTTCAACAAAATACTTTTCAACATTTCATTATTTCTTTGATTTCGTTGCTTTTATAACAATTATAACTAATTAGCAAAAGCATAAAGACCGGTTAGGTCTTTTTTTAAGATTTAAATATAACATTATAAACGAAGGTGCTAACTAGCCGTTAAACTAATGTGTGGGGTCTGTATTGCTGTTTCCAAGGAAACAAAAACAGTTAAAATTTACTTTGCCACATTAGAGATAAGGGTTGCATGAGTGGCCTAGCGGTGAGAGCGTTCACCACTAGCTAGCACTGTAACCTGGGTTTGATTCCCGGCTCGGGCGATAAGTTAATCGAGTTTGTTTGATGTGTTGTTCTCTCTCATGCCATGAGGGTTTTTCTGCGGGTCATCCGGTTCTTCTCCCTCTGCAAAAATCAACATGTGAGCAGAGTTGTGTGTTGTAAATATGAAATATAATGCCATGTGGTATTGAGTGGCAGTGAAAGCCTCGTTGGGAAGTGATGGTTGTAACATATATTATATTTATATTCTATTTTTGGACGTTTCGTGTGTTTGTGTCGGTCCTTGGTAGAGCAAAAACAGGGCGTTATTAAAACTTTGATGAAGGACTAAAGCTGTGACACTACAGTATTTACTGACACTGATTGTGTTTAGTGATTATTATGAAATGAGATATAGACTGGGTGTGAAGTGATTTCCATGGTGTCTATTAGCAAAAATTGATTGTAACATGAATTGGAACAGTTTGACAAAGAATTTGTTTTAGTTAATCGTTATAAGAAGTATAACGGCTTCCTGTTTTGTTTTTGAAAGTATTTTAAGTGTTTGTTTGTTCGTCCTTAATTGCTTAAAGTTCTTGCTGCGACTACTAAACGGCCATAACGTTTCTCAATGGGAAGTAAAATCATAATTGGAGCTCAATTAACAAAAAACTAATAACATCAGAAATCAATGTGTGGGGGCAGGAGGGTGGGAAGGTCTCCAGCAAGGAAACTTAAAGCACTGTCAGAATATTACGTTTAAGATTGCAATCGGCTAGCTAGTTGGTATTAAAAAAGGAATTAACTCAAAATAAATTCTTTAAAAATAACAAATTTGGTCCGCCTTTTCACTTTTTTTCATTTGTTCAGTTATCTGAAACCCAATTTTTAAATCTTGATATCGATATGTTAACATAGATCTCGACATTGAGCGTAAAATGGCGAAAAACCAGTAGAAGTGAATAGTATCCAGATGTTATATTATTTGATACATAATTTCCAAACACAATCGGAGTTAGCTCTCATTGAAAATTTAATAAGTGTGTGGAATTTCGTTGCCATTGCCGGGTTACGGCCTAGTTCAAACGTGGCATCTCTCGTTTACCGAATTCAATCCTTATATTAGTCGACTACAATAATTAAACACGACATTTCATGCGAACGTCGACTTTAAAGGCGTCAAAATTAATATAATTACGATTCACAACAATACGAATTTGGCCATTACCTGTACTACATGTAGCAGCAGTAGAATAGTGGCACAGGAAATTCTGGGGACTGAAATTCATTAGGTTTTCAGTATAGCCTATGGTATTTGTAACAGTCGGGAAAATATTTTTTTTCTGCACGAAACAATCGCCAAAATATCAAGGCGGTCACATGCAAGTACTAGTCTTCTGCAATTGAGCTTAACTTTGGTGATCTGTTATGCCTAGATTCTGAATTGTTTCATCAATATTGACTAGTAATTCATTAATAGGTAATATAATGAAATTTGTAACACCGTAAAAAATGTTGACTAAACTTTACTGACGTTTCAAGCTTTAGCCCTCCGACGAAGGGCTATAGCTCGAATTAAAAACGTGAGTAAAGTTAAGTCTACATTTTTACTATTTTTTGTTGTAAATTTCATTATATTACCTATCACTTATATCAAACACCGACGCAACCTATACTAGTTTACTCGGTAGTTTTCATTGGTAATACAATAGCTTTTTCCAATAAATCAAAATCATCAAATACATATGCATTCAAAGCATTTTTTACAGTAGTAGTATTGTTATTATTTAAACAACAGAGTAGTTGAATCGAGGGCATTATGCTGTGATAGTTGCCCGCGGAAACTGGATGTTCAGAAAAACAAATAGTCGCCCGAGAACGCAGTTCGAGGGCGACTATGAACGTTTGAGGAACATCCAGTTTTTATTATTCAAAAACAAAATTTTCCGAAGCGGACGAAAAGCTCAGCGGGCACTATGCGCTGATAGTATCCCTCCGCGGCGGGCACTATCACGTCACGTGATCGCCCCTCGACCAATGAGAGCGGAGGAAAATTTGTTGTTGAATTATAAAAAATAATAGAGCGAAAACACTAGAACCATGAAACAAAACCAAATTGTTACTGTGTAATAGTTCTTATTTAGCGAGTATTAGTTGCTATAAAAGACAAGTAAAGTTGTAGTGAGGTATTGCTTCCTTTTGTATTTGATTTCTCTGGTTGAGTGATTCTGACTAAATAGTCATTAAATAAAAGCAGAAGTTCATAACCAGAAGTGTCCATCTTCATTGTTAACCTATACCCTATCGTAAAGATGTATAAGTTATTTTTAGATTTCCACGCTCAGCCAATCATGGCGAGGAAATGTGAAACTCAATGTCTGATTGGTTAGGCGCTTTTAGCGTGAAAGGCGAAGCAACGAAATGGCGTCGCCGGTGACGGCGAATGTCAGTGTAAAAAAAAGGGAGAAATTGCTCCGTTGTTTAGCAGAAAAAGCAAAACAAAATATAGCGGCTAAAGAGGCTGATAGTTTGCAAGTAAGCAGTAGCAAAAGAAAAGCTTGAAGGCATTTCCAAATCACTACAAGAACGGGACGATTGGCCTGATTATCTCAATGCGAATGTAGTCACAACTGCACAAAACGAGGCATCGTTTCTTCTAATAGAGCACAAATTTAGCTGGAACGATGTCGCTGGTCCGTTTAAACCTGTTAAGCTAATTATTTGGGCAAATGGTATCTGGAAGCTGAGTAGATGTTATAGCAGAAGGGAAACTAAGTCACGATAGTCCAGACTGTATTGTTAATGATGTAGTACATTCAGCTACAGAAAAGTTAAGCAAGAACCATGTCGTTTGTAGAGGTCTAGGAGATACACACTACAAAAACATAGAAAGCCAGTTGGGTTATTTCCCAAAATCACTAAAGATCGTTCGTTCTCCCAACGAAATAGTTTGCAGTCAGAGATGCGAAATATGGTACGTCCCAAAGCCAAAGCTGAAGCGACCAGCTGATGATTGCATTCAAAGCGTTTCTGTCTCCTGCTTCCATGAAAAGGGAATTATCGATTTGATACCCGACGTTGAATTTTTTCAATAACTTCGTTAACTTTCACTGTAACTTTTCATTTCGGTTGATATACTCTAAGGGTATCAAAAGCCGACGTTTATTTTGGTAGGCTTTGCACTGAGTTCTTGTCGTTTGTTGTTGTGCAATGTATTTCCCTCGCGATTGTTCAGATTTCACACCTACCCGTGAATTCCTGTCTATCACGCGTAAACTTGTAACGGCGGACAATCGGGTTTTATTCAAACGTTGCAAGTTTACGCGTGATAGACAGGAATTCACGGGTAGCTGTCAAATCTGAACAATGGCAAGGGAAATACATTGCAAAACATTAAAATTGAAAGTTGAAATTGAAAGTTGAAAATTGGTGGTCAGGTCGTAAAAAAACTCAATCGAGCCACATAAGATCTAAGGTATTAAAAAAGAAATTCAGTAATACATTAATGACGTAAGTGTTAATTATAAAATTGTGAATTTCTGCGGCGCTGAAAGACTTCAAATTAAGATCGACTATTTGTTCTCTTTCTTTACTATTTCTTCCAGGATTGAAACAATCCAAATATCTGGCCCATGACACACATAGTTCCGCCTTCTTGTCGACTTTTTTAATTTCTTTTTTACGGATGATTTCGATACATTTTATTCTGAGATTAGTTGCCATTAGCGAAATCAACGATGGAATCTTGTCCGAACACTGCTTGTAAATATCGAGTCCACGTTCATCTTGGCATTCAACAATTTTCTCTTTCAATCTTTCGACTATCTTTTTGTAGTCGAACACAGAGCTTACGTTATCCACCATATCACATAATTTATTTTCCTCAACCTGCAATCTCTTATTTTGTCGTCGCTTTCTCCGCCCCTTCGGACCCTTCGTATCGTCATCATCAACTTCTTCGTCTGAACAATCTGAACTATCTGAAAATGTTTCCGTTTCACTCTCACTTCTTTCTTCAGACGTAGAAAAGTCGTCTTCGTTTGTACTTCTGTTCTCTACAACATTTGGAGTTAAGTTTTTGTCTATGAATATTATTTGTGAACTTTCAACGCCGGACGCCATTTTTTGACTGTCACGCCATCTCACCCTCGTCAATTCAACCAATCAGATTACGCTAAAAATAACTTATACATCTTTACGATAGGGTATAGGTTAACAATGAAGATGGACACTTCTGGTTATGAACTTCTGATAAAAGCTATTAGTTAGTAACTATTTTGTTTTTATTTAATGGTTCAACTTCTAGTGTTTAATATAAATTGTCGAATGTACAAATCTAAAACGCCTTTGTACGTTGGTGTGTTTGTCAATATAAAGTCTTTGTTACTACCACGTAAGATAAAATTTCTTCTATTGTTACCAAGCTTTCGGACTTAGCGTCCGTCTTCAGGGCATGAATTAGCTACTTTATTTAAGCTACGGTAATACGAGCAACAAATTTGTCCAAATTGTCTCGCAACATCGCTGCAAAACAAGTTGGAAAGCGATGTTTTTCCACCCGCTTACCATCTTGTTTCGCGTCAAAATGGCTTGTTGCAAGTTGAAAAAGTTTATTGCAGAAAGTAGAAGATCGTTCTACTTTTTGCAACAAAACTTGTAGATGTTGCTTGTATTACCACACCAACTCAACTTGTCTTGCAGCAAAATGACGTCAAGCACGCCGCCGGCCATGTTTGTTTACTCGCTGTATTAAACAATCAGAAATCAGAATTCAATTCAACTTGCAACAAGCCATTTTGACGCGAGACAAGTTGGTAGGCGGGTGGAAAAACGTGCAACATCGCTTTCCAACTTGTTTTGCAGCAATGTTGCGAGACAAGTTGAACGATTTTGCTGCTCGTATTACCTTACCTTTACAGGTGGTGTGCGACACGGGTTTGCAAAGCATGATAGATAAAAATGAGAAACACGCTCATTTGCATCTGACCGTCGTAACTGTCAGAGCTCCCAGAGAAAACAAAATGGCGTCTAATCGTTCTATTTTTCAAGTCAGTTGTAATATTAGCTTCAATAACTTCTATCATTTGGAGAAGCTGGACTATTAGTACGTAAAACACATGGATGCTAAAATACCAAGACCTTCACTTCACTATTTTAACGAAAACATGTCAAATCGCTCATCAAAGGGTGATTTTCTCATTGTGATCAACGTTACTACATCTACAAAGGTAAGCTCTTCGTTTTCACTACTTTCAGTCTAAATTTTGCTCAGTTTAAAAGAAGAAAAAATTATAGTAATTAAACGTTTATGTTGTTTATCAAAGTAATCTATATGTACGTTTATTAAAGATGAATTTTAGCGGGATTTAGGGCTTGTAAGATTCCCGTTTTACGTGGCGTTTTATTGTGACAACATGACACTTTGTTTTGAACAAATTCGAAAAATTATAATCTTGATTGAACCCAGGCCGTTTATTTCAACCATGTCTACCTTTTCATACTACTTTGATTGTGACTTATGCCTTGAGTATGATATATTTTTTAACATTAACCCTTTGGTGCCTGCCTTTGCAAATGTCGTTCCATATGGAACGATGACCTCAAAAATTCTAGCTCTCTCGCTTTGAAAGTCATGGCTCTAAAATGTAACTATCTGTGTTCCCTGGTAAGTTCCACAACATCTGACACTAAATTGATCATCTGAGATCTGAATTTGTAAAATATAGAGTCCTTTGTGTTAAGGTGAACGTTAAAATGTGCATTTTGGCGAAATAGAACAACCATGATAAAAGTCATTTTTCATCTCTGATTTTAATGCAAATGATATCATTTAAAAAAATACAAAAATCGGCATTCTCAGAACACATCAGCCCCAGTTCTTTTGATTTCTTAACTTTTTATGATCAAACATTTTCTACGAGCCGCACATCAGCCTTGTTTATTTAGCCTACTAACGCAAAACTCGTTTCTCCATTTAATAACGAAAAGCATTGTGGGTAATTATGCAAATTTTCGACAGCACATGGCCCAGATCCCAATTCTTTATGGATTTTTTATAAGTGCCCAGTCACTCGCACCAACCGGACAAAAATTGCACAGATTGCCATCTTTACAAGGCAAAACTCACTAAAATTGCTTTGGTTGGTACTGGTGTCTACCACAAGACGACCAGGAAAGCGATTTTACTCCAACGACGCCATTGTCAATAGACACAACGACCTGCGCTATTTTCTTTGTAAAATCGTCTTCCACCTTTGAATTCGTCCAAAAGTGCGTCTCCACCACCTAGACAAACTTAATGATGCATGACTAGGGGCTCTTGTAGTAGCAAATGACTGAAAAAAACACTTATAAACTGGATTTTAGCTCAATTCAGGGTCAAAGTGTTGACTCGGAATTGAACGAGCTAAAATCCGCAAGGCGTTCCTGGAATCCTTGAGCCATCGGTAGTTCGAAACAGCAACAGTTTCCCTAGCAACGCCTTATTTTGAATTGAAATCGATTTTTTAACTTTTCGCACCAAAAATAGTCAAAAATCCAATAATCATCGGCAGGCACCAAAGGGTTAACTTTAGTTCTATCATGTAATAATAGAATTAGTGTCAGAAACATCAATCAACATGTAAATAATTCATTGTTATTTAATTTAATTATATTTATTATTATCATTTCCATACAGCAGGAAATTGATGACATTGACATTTACTTTTCTCAAGAGCAAGCTATACAGATTTTACTGGCATAGAAGACAGAAGATAGAATGTGTGGGCTGGTATCCTCACATTGATAACATAATAATATCAGCAAAAAGATATACCAGCTAACACTTGATGCTCGACTTGCCTTTTATTATTGCTTATACTATCAGTAATGGATATTGCTGTGTCGTATGGAGTAATATATCAAAAGAAAACCTCGAAAGGATCCGGTTACCATTTGAAAACCGTATTCAGTATGTACGAGCTACTACAGTATACAAGGCATTAAATGGACTATAGCTCCATCCTACATCACTGACCTAGGTACTGTTACCTTTCAACAAAGTACATAACATCAATACATGTTGATCAAATAAGAACTTGAAACTACCACTTATCAACTCAAACTCTGGAACATGATCCTTTAGTTACCTGTTAGGACATTTACTGATCACTGATGTCAAATATATGCACTACCAATATGGGATAAGGCTGCCACTTCATTGTCATATTTTTTTTTAATTGAATAATAGATAAGAATGACATCAACAAAGGTAAAACATTTGAGACAAGAATATATTTAATTCTTGAGAAGTTATGAGAATTTCAAAAGTGTGAAAAACACCACAATGAGGCTAGCAAGGAAACAGTTCGGCTATATCTGTAACTTTGATTCCAAATAGCTTCACTTGAATTATATTTATGGCAATAAAACTTTCCAAAAATACATTTGTGCTTGCTCTTTCTGATGGTGGTGCTTATTTTTTAAGATTAGGTATCTATCTTTGAAAGTCAATTGGCATTCAGTCAATGTATATATAGTATTTATTTATCATCATTTGAACAAAAAATATATTATAAACAAGTAGTGTACAGACACTAAAAGTGTGCAACATAAATACCACTAAATACTGCTAAATTATGCAAATTATTTTGTTCTCTATTGTTTAATCAACACTATTTAGTTGTAAATAGTACAAAGTATTGCACACTTTTAGTGTTTGTACTCTAACAGTGAGAATTATGATACTAAAATATCTATTTTTAAGGTTTAGTGCCATCAATTGAATAATATAATAATATTACAAATTCTTATGTATTGCTATTTCTTATTATTGAGCATTTTTTTAGTTCATAGTTTTTTCTTTCTAGGTATACAACATTTATGACATAAATTGTCTATATTATTAAATGACTAATAAACTGCCTGTTGACTTCATAATTGGTGTTTGCAAGGCTGTAGGTTTAGATTGATTCTCAAGATATTATGTGAATTTTATACAAACTTGATTGTAATTGATTGTACCGAAGAGAGAAAAATAATATAATATATAAAATAATATAAAAAGGAAATAAAAACAAAAGAATTAGGAAAAACTATATACAAGACAATGTCATATTGTCCATAAAAATGTTATTTGAGTTGCATATCAATACTGGATACAATTTGGGAAACAATTTGTCAATGATAAAAAATCAAATAAGATTTCTTCAATAATTGTGTATTTAACTTAATAGTTTTAAAAGTGTCGATGGAGTCAAATTGCTTAATTTCTGTTGATAATAAATTCCATAGCTTAGGGGCCACAACAAAATTGTTTTAATAAAAAAAATATCTAACCATTCTAATTACCCCTTTCATCCAATTATTAGACAAAGTAATTTATGTGATCAAAGGGTAGGACACATTAGATTCAGAACCCACTGGTCCAATCCTGGGTTTTACATTTTAATATTTCTGAAATGAAAAGGTATGTGGCCAAGAGAAGTAATTTATGCAAGTAAAATGGCTAGATAGAGTACAAACACTAAAAGTAATGCAGTACAAAAATTGTAGAAAATATTAGTGGAAAACTATGTCAATTATATCTACTGTTCAATTAATAAATGTTATACTGCAAAGTATTGCACATTTTAGTGTTTGTATTCTAAATATGGTAATAATAGTAATAATAATAATAATAATAATAATAATAATAATAATAATAATAATAATAATAATAATAATAATAATAATAATAATAATAATAATAATAATAATAATAATAACTAGACGCATAACTGCGTGAACTCGGGATTCTCTTTGATGCTCTAGCTACGCGTTTAATTATAAGTACAATTCATGAAAATAGACGCCTGCGTGAACGCGCACTTTCATCAGAAATTTGTTTATCTACCTATATCTGATATGAATAATTTGCAGTTTCTTTTTGTAGATTACCTGTAAAACTGTCACTAAATTGAAGTTCATAATCAGTATTAAACACATTTAAACTTGTGGGTAGTTTTGATTTCATGAGAAAATATGACTGTCATGCCGATTGTGACCATCAGAACTGATCCTCAATATTCATGATCATTACAAGCTCATTTGAAGAATTAATTTCATTTTTGTTATTATAAATTAAAGAACATAAACTCATTGCAGCACATAGTTGTAATTTTAAAGGTAAATGCATTACCTTTGCTATATGGTGCTGTTATTTTCTTGCTTGGATCAACATATAGTGTGTTTTTAGGACCAGTATTCTTCTCTACATCATAATATAGTTTACACTTACATGTACAGTAATTCATTACATGTGACTGAGTATTATAGAAAGACATCGGTCTATTACAAGAAAGGGACGATATATAGCGACTGGCTTTACATTTGAACCTTTTTTGAGAAATAAATGCTTGTGTCCCAATCCCCTTGAACTTTGAAGAATAATGCTCGATTTTGACCTTTGCACAGTTAATATAATTATGTAACTTAGAAGACCTGGGTATATTTGAGCCTATTCTATGATAAACAAACCGTCTAAGCTTCCTACTTTTGGTGTTTAAACGCCTGTATTAATCGTGTTGATATTCTACATTTTGCACTTGTCTCACAACTATGATGACAGTTAAAATGTCTATAATTATAATAAACAAACCTTGGATAACGAGATCTGGTATTATTTGTAATCTTCATTGGGACTTCTGCATCATTATATACATTCATACCTGTACAGTCAAACAACTAGTAATATATCACAATCACTGAACGATGAAATGACAATAGTTTGAGTGTAGCGGTCGAAGAACTTGACTGTTTTGTACCCTAATAAAGACTAATATCAAATAGGAAAAACAGAAACTTCTTCCTTGAATTAAAAATAATAAAAGAAGCAAGGTACTTAGTATTATTAATATGAAAGAAGTCATCATTTTTGAGAAGCTAGGCGGCCTTACTTTGAGTCTGGTTGACTGTAAACACAAGTCGCTAGTCTTGAATCTTCTTCGCTTAAAATGCCGCTAGCCTGCGTGCAGCCCCTTCTTTTACCCGTAATAAGGGTCTGCGAATTATTGCAAGATTCCGTGTTGTGGACCCCCAGCCGAGTTGCACGATTATATATAACAGACTCTGATTGGCTGCTACGCCAGCTCATTCTTACATAGTATTACTCTCTGATTGGCTCAAAAGCTCGTACTCGCATGCGCAGTAGAGGCTAGTGTCATGATCGAGCAAAACAAGATGGCCGCTCAAAGGCGGCGAAAAGTTGTCTCTTCTAAAATGGCTTGGAAATGCCAAAAAACCGCAGTAAATGCACTAAAACTTACTTATGGAAGTAACAAATTTATCAGAGCCCCTGTATGGGTTGATAGCTCTCAAGTTTATCGTCGACTTATCGCGGAAATATTGAATTCTACTACTCGATGTAGATGAACTTCGCTCGCGTCTCAAAGTGTTCGATGTCACGTCGAAAATCGTCAAATATAAGGACTGACATGGATATATAAGCTTCATACTTCAATTCGTTAAAAGAACAATTATTGATTGATGTAAAACATATCAAAATACATCTGAAAAATATTTATAATATTTTTCAAACGAGGCATTTGAATTCACGACACGTGGCGGTAAACAATTTTTACTTGAAAAGCGTTTCGTGCATAATCATATCTATCGAGTCATCTATCGATTGTAGTAAGTGAAATACATTTTAAACTGATTAAATGTCATTATTATGTTTGTGTTTGGTGAGTTCTTTTATTTCTATCAATCATACTGGCTAATGTTGGCCGAAGAACATATTTTCATGTTATTATTTACAATAATAATAATATGATGATGATAATGATGGTATTAGTGATGTTGATGGGAATGTTGTAGGTGTAGTGACGATGGTGATAATATTGATAATAATAGGTACTAATGATGCGAGTACGAGCTTTCGAGCCAATCAGAGAGTATGTAAGAATGAGCTGGCGTAGCAGCCAATCAGAGCCTGTTATATATAATCGTGCAACTCGGCTGGGGGTCCAGAACACGGAATCTTGCAATAATTCGCAGACCCTTATTACGGGTTAAAAAAGGGGCAGCACGCAGGCTAAATGCCGCTTGCAATCCTCGTTTTTTCTTCGGTACACCTTTGTTCACATTCTGTAGTTGAGCTTTGTTGTTTTAGAGTTTTTATAAGTTTGATTATAATTCGCTTTTGAATACATAGTTTAAGTTTCACGATAGGCATTTTCATAGTCAGTTTGACGATAGATTCGCGGCGTGTCTCTAAATCTTCTTTCCGAAAACGCTCGACATCTTTTAGTGTGGCTATACCGCGAATGGTGTGTGGATTTGCAAGCGATTTGAGTGTATTTAAAGACATTGATTACTAAAACACTGTACTGTCAAAGTTAGAAACAAAATGGCTGCCGAAATTGAAGTAACTCAGAACTTCGAAGATACTGCGCGTGCGCGTCTTTTTGGCGACGACGACGAAAAATAAAAATAACAATGCCGAATCCTAAACTCGGTGATTCCACAGGAATCCCGAGTAATAATAATTGAGAATGAAGACAAACGCGAGGATACAACGTTTTGACATCATCTAGATGTCATTATCAAGTAGTTTAATTCAAGAATGTATAAAGTACGTATTTATAGGTACGCAAATGAATAAATTACAATTGTAAAGAATACAAAAACATTAATAACAATAGAAGGAAAATACAAAGAATAAATTATACAAATAATTTCGCTCTGATCGAGTCAGATTGAACGTTCAGGCTAGGTGATTTGTCCCTAATATATAACATTTTATAAATTAAGCAATCCATTTTAGATGAACACTTCTTTAAAATAGTGAAGCATTCAGCCGGGACAGCTGTTGTAAAATTGTTATATATCACCAAGCCTGAACGTTCAATCTGACTCGATCAGAGCGAAATTATTTGTATAATTTATTCTTTGTATTTTCCTTCTATTGTTATTAATGTTTTTGTATTCTTTACAATTGTAATTTATTCATTTGCGTACCTATAAATACGTACTTTATACATTCTTGAATTAAATTACTTGATAATAGAGTGGTAAAGTGTGACGTCAGTTGCCATGGATTCCGGCTCCAAACAGTATTTTTTCAGCACACATTTCTATAGAGGAACAAAAGAAATACGGTTGATCGACTTTAGTTTGGAACAAGTTGCCTTGACAACTGACAATAGGTGACGTATTCACTTCAGTACTCTATGACATCTAGATGATGTCGAAACGAAACTTCATTCTCAATTTTATAACAAAGTCTAAACTTACAACAATAATAATAATAATAATAATAATAATAATAATAATAATAATAATAATAATAATAATAATAATAATAACAATAATAATAATTTACAATTTATATAGCCCTATTGACAATAACAGATCAATAGGACTTTACATATAACTACTCTCACACTCACTACCTCTACATTAACCATTTTAACACATAACACTCCTCACATGTTGATTGTTACTGATGGAGAAAAACCAAAGTACCTGGAGAAAAACATTTGTAGCAATTAAGAGAGAGAACAACACATCAAACAAACTCAACTCATATGATCTGTGCCAGAGCTAGGACTCGAACCTGGACCACATTGGTGGTATTTGTTATATTATTATGTGATGGCTCAAATGTTAATCTATTTAACTGCAAAATAACAATATAAACTCCTGGGTTTCACAAAGTTCCTTCATCCCATTATGTGAAAAAATATGAATGCAGTCAAGGTTGTTTGAATTAGCTAGCAGCACTATAAGATATTTAACTCTTTATTACATAATTTGTCAACATTATACATTCAATAATACTTTTGAATAATTTTGTATAATTTACAAGTAAGTTTAAAATATTTACATTATTGCATATTGTTTAAAATGAGAAGTAATTATATCAAATGTAAATTTTAAAAACAAGGGCTATATATTCTTCCTCCTGCTAACTCTTCTTGATGATTCTTTTCTATTTTAATAAAGTAAAAATATTATACTGAGCAACTGGGATTTCATGCAAATGGAATGGAATGGAATGAATGGATTATCAAACGTAAAAAAAAAAGCAATAAAAATGACAATTAAATTAGCAAAAGCATCTCTTCGGCATATCACGAATCGGTATCTGTATGAATAATTACCCAACTTCAAACCAAAATATCTCAAAAACTAAAAGAGGTTCATCCGGGTCCATCATGATTTTTAAAAAGAGAATCATTCACTTAACAACATAACGAGACGAAAAGATATGGACCTCTTCGATTTTTCCGGTAAAAGAGATAGTTTTGACAAACAAAATACGGTTAATGAAACAAATCGGTTCGTGACCTCAACAAAAAAAATACAAAAGTATAACATACCTTTACGCTAAACTTGTTACATCGGATTAAGGTACTTCAATACCCATTCTCTCCAAGTAAGAAGACAAATAATTGTAAAAAAAATATCATTTTTTTGAGGTTTTCTCTCACATCCGGTCCTCATAGCCTCAATTTGCCGGCTGCACTTTGATCGGGCTTACGATTGGCCAATTGAGATCACGTGGTCCGTGTCGTACACCACCTGGTACCTTCCTAGGTGATATCGGAATACGGCGCGCATTGCATTGTTGTTGAAAATCAGGCGGTCCTATGCCCAGTTTCTCGATTTGCCATTTTCGCGCGGTCAATGGCCGCCATCTTGGATTTTTCCGATGGTGAATTGTTTTCAGCAAGTAAAAAGGTTTATAAAAGGAAAAAAACACAACTATTACCCATATAAATACAAACATATAATAAAGTACTATTTCATAAGAACCTTTAAAGTGCAAATTGATATGTACATGATATGTTACAGATAAAACTTGTACTTTAACTCAAGCATCAGCGATAAAACTCGAATTCAGGCCATTTTCCCCTTTCAAATGCCTATTTACAAGGCACTTTAGCTTAGCTAGCAATTTATGAAAATTGGTACCCAATCAAATTGTGTAGTCCATTTTGCCTTGTTTTGAGAGTTGTTAAGTCATAATAAAGCACTTTAACTTTTAAAATGTACCAAAATATTAAATCTCACGAATTATGTTGAATGTCAGCCATGTTGGACCGCCTGATCAAATTTCTTGCCGCGCGCTGATTGGCTAATTTTTTGATCCGAGATCACCTGGTTACATGCGAGGATTCAAATGAACAAACGACAATTTGCGCGCGTGCTAAGAACATGTTCATGTATTCGTCTCGCTCTATTCTTAGCACTCGCGCAAATTGTCGTTTGTATCCTCACATGTAAATAA
The DNA here is from genome assembly GCA_949775045.1 of Metridium senile. Taxonomy (NCBI): domain Eukaryota; kingdom Metazoa; phylum Cnidaria; class Anthozoa; order Actiniaria; family Metridiidae; genus Metridium; species Metridium senile. Next base: position 12,067,735 of record OX459104.1, read on the forward strand.
AGTAGCTAATTTATGCCCTGAAGACGGACGCTAAGTCCGAAAGCTTGGTAACAATAAAATAAATTTTATCTTACGTGGTAGTAACATAGACTTTATAATAACAAACGTTTTATTATTATTATTTTTTTTTTTTAAATAACTATTTGAAACTGAAATGGAATGATTAGAGTTTGTAAACCGAGAGCAATATACCGCTACATAAGTTATCATAGTTCATTGATATTATCATTGTTAACTATATGAGCTTATTTGACTGTTTGAAAGAATATCGCCTGCATGTTCCTTACAAATATCACACATTTTCTTTATCTATATAGAGGTATTGTATTGCAAAGATATTACTCAGTTTAGATAATTGTCTAACTAAATATTTTGTACATTGTTTTGCAGTTTCTCCAACAGATATATCAACAATACATGTAGGTACCGATCAGGGATAAATGTTCCAGATAAACATTCGGAAAGAGCTCAAGAAGCTCCTATTAATTAAAATATAAAATGATAAAAAAGTTGTTTGCTACCCTATAATGGTATTTGCATGGTCATTATCAACTGAACCAATTAAGTGAGATGTTTAAAAAAGGTATTTTTTGTCTTGTATAATTTGTTGTTTCTGGTTGTGTAATAGATTAACAAGTGCCTATAGATATTTATAATATAGCTTAGAGAGTACGGTAGCTCTGATTGGTTGATTCACTCAAAAAAGCTATGCTCAATTTCACCGGTAGAGACATGGTTTTTGATTGACAGCTCACAATTTTAATAAGAGTCTTTCTGTTATAAGCTACTACATTTACTAAAAACGGCTATTAAAATGTAGAAAGACTTTCCATCTTGTGAACTTTCTGCTAACCTAAACCCTGAAGCCTACAGTGCAATTCAAAGGCGACAAAAATCAGAGACGTGGTTTTGAAAATACGCCGCCTTTAGACAAACTGAAAAGTTGGAAGTCAATAGTTGTATTTGATCAAAACAAACAAAAACAAAAGGAAAACAGCGCTTCAAAGTGGCAATATATTTTACTTCATTTTTTCCTTGACATATGAAGATAGTTTCATAGTGAATAAGTGAGATGTTTTTGCAATTGAACTAGATTAATCTTGAATATTCTCAGACATTGCTCACAGGGTCTAGGCGAAAATTTTGTGCCGAAAACCTCGATCTTTTTAACCCATTTTCAGATCACCCTATAAGGCAAATTGCATTCTGGGTAGGATTTTGTAGTTTTTTCTGAATAAAATCTTGCGCATTTATCAGAATGCTCTAATATTCTCAGACATTGCTCACAGGGTCTAGGCGAAAATTTTGTGCCGAAAACCCGATCTTTTTAACCCATTTTCAGATCACCCTATTGGGCAAATTGCATTCTTGGTAGGATTTTGTAGTTTTTTCTAAATAAAATATTGCGCATTTATCAGAATGCTCTAATATTCTCAGACATTGCTCACAGGGTCTAGGCGAAAATTTTGTGCCGAAAACCCCGATCTTTTTAACCCATTTTCAGATCACCGTATAGGGCATATTGCATTCTGGGTAGAATTTTGTAGTTTTTTCTAAATAAAATCTTGCGCATTTATCAGAATGCTCTAATATTCTCAGACATTGCTCACAGGGTCTAGGCGAAAATTTTGTGCCGAAAACCCCGATCTTTTTAACCCATTTACAGATCACCCTATAGGGCATATTGCATTCTGGGTAGGATTTTATAGTTTTTTCTAAATAAAATCTTGCGCATTTATCAGAATGCTCTAATATTCTCAGACATTGCTCACAGGGTCTAGGCGAAAATTTTGTGCCGAAAACCCCGATCTTTTTAACACATTTACAGATCACCCTATAGGGCATATTGCATTCTGGGTAGGATTTTGTAGTTTTTTCTAAATAAAATCTTGCGCATTTATCAGAATGCTCTAATATTCTCAGACATTGCTCACAGGGTCTAGGCGAAAATTTTGTGCCGAAAACCCCGATCTTTTTAACCCATTTTCAGATCACCGTATAGGGCATATTGCATTCTGGGTAGGATTTTGTAGTTTTTTCTAAATAAAATCTTGCGCATTTATCAGAATGCTCTAATATTCTCAGACATTGCTCACAGGGTCTAGGCGAAAATTTTGTGCCGAAAACCCCGATCTTTTTAACCCATTTTCAGATCACCGTATAGGGCATATTGCATTCTGGGTAGAATTTTGTAGTTTTTTCTAAATAAAATCTTGCGCATTTATCAGAATGCTCTAATATTCTCAGACATTGCTCACAGGGTCTAGGCGAAAATTTTGTGCCGAAAACCCCGATCTTTTTAACCCATTTACAGATCACCCTATAGGGCATATTGCATTCTGGGTAGGATTTTATAGTTTTTTCTAAATAAAATCTTGCGCATTTATCAGAATGCTCTAATATTCTCAGACATTGCTCACAGGGTCTAGGCGAAAATTTTGTGCCGAAAACCCCGATCTTTTTAACCCATTTTCAGATCACCCTATTGGGCAAATTGCATTCTTGGTAGGATTTTGTAGTTTTTTCTAAATAAAATATTGCGCATTTATCAGAATGCTCTAATATTCTCAGACATTGCTCACAGGTTCTAGGCGAAAATTTTGTGCCGAAAACCACGATCTTTTTAACCCATTTTCAGATCACCCTATAGGGCATATTGCATTCTGGGTAGGATTTTATAGTTTTTTCTAAATAAAATCTTGCTCATTTATCAGAATGCTCTAATATTCTCAGACATTGCTCACAGGGTCTAGGCGAAAATTTTGTGCCGAAAACCCCGATCTTTTTAACCCATTTACAGATCACCCTATAGGGCATATTGCATTCTGGGTAGGATTTTGTAGTTTTTTCTAAATAAAATCTTGCGCATTTATCAGAATGCTCTAATATTCTCAGACATTGCTCACAGGGTCTAGGCGAAAATTTTGTGCCGAAAACCCCGATCTTTTTAACCCATTTTCAGATCACCGTATAGGGCATATTGCATTCTGGGTAGAATTTTGTAGTTTTTTCTAAATAAAATCTTGCGCATTTATCAGAATGCTCTAATATTCTCAGACATTGCTCACAGGGTCTAGGCGAAAATTTTGTGCCGAAAACCCGATCTTTTTAACCCATTTTCAGATCACCCTATTGGGCAAATTGCATTCTTGGTAGGATTTTGTAGTTTTTTCTAAATAAAATCTTGCGCATTTATCAGAATGCTCTAATATTCTCAGACATTGCTCACAGGTTCTAGGCGAAAATTTTGTGCCGAAAACCACGATCTTTTTAACCCATTTTCAGATCACCGTATAGGGCATATTGCATTCTGGGTAGGATTTTATAGTTTTTTCTAAATAAAATCTTGCTCATTTATCAGAATGCTCTAATATTCTCAGACATTGCTCACAGGGTCTAGGCGAAAATTTTGTGCCGAAAACCCCGATCTTTTTAACCCATTTACAGATCACCCTATAGGGCATATTGCATTCTGGGTAGGATTTTGTAGTTTTTTCTAAATAAAATCTTGCGCATTTATCAGAATGCTCTAATATTCTCAGACATTGCTCACAGGGTCTAGGCGAAAATTTTGTGCCGAAAACCCCGATCTTTTTAACCCATTTTCAGATCACCGTATAGGGCATATTGCATTCTGGGTAGAATTTTGTAGTTTTTTCTAAATAAAATCTTGCGCATTTATCAGAATGCTCTAATATTCTCAGACATTGCTCACAGGGTCTAGGCGAAAATTTTGTGCCGAAAACCCCGATCTTTTTAACCCATTTACAGATCACCCTATAGGGCATATTGCATTCTGGGTAGGATTTTATAGTTTTTTCTAAATAAAATCTTGCGCATTTATCAGAATGCTCTAATATTCTCAGACATTGCTCACAGGGTCTAGGCGAAAATTTTGTGCCGAAAACCCCGATCTTTTTAACCCATTTTCAGATCACCCTATAGGGCAAATTGCATTCTGGGTAGGATTTTGTAGTTTTTTCTGAATAAAATCTTGCGCATTTATCAGAATGCTCTAATATTCTCAGACATTGCTCACAGGGTCTAGGCGAAAATTTTGTGCCGAAAACCCGATCTTTTTAACCCATTTTCAGATCACCCTATTGGGCAAATTGCATTCTTGGTAGGATTTTGTAGTTTTTTCTAAATAAAATATTGCGCATTTATCAGAATGCTCTAATATTCTCAGACATTGCTCACAGGGTCTAGGCGAAAATTTTGTGCCGAAAACCCCGATCTTTTTAACACATTTTCAGATCACCGTATAGGGCATATTGCATTCTGGGTAGAATTTTGTAGTTTTTTCTAAATAAAATCTTCCGCATTTATCAGAATGCTCTAATATTCTCAGACATTGCTCACAGGTTCTAGGCGAAAATTTTGTGCCGAAAACCCCGATCTTTTTAACCCATTTTCAGATCACCCTATAGGGCATATTGCAATCTGGGTAGGATTTTGTAGTTTTTTTCTAAATAAAATCTTGCGCATTTATCAGAATGCTCTAATATTCTCAGACATTGCTCACAGGGTCTAGGCGAAAATTTTGTGCCGAAAACTCCGATCTTTTTAACCCATTTTCAGATCACCCTATAGGGCATATTGCATTCTGGGTAGGATTTTATAGTTTTTTCTAAATAAAATCTTGCGCATTTATCAGAATGCTCTAATATTCTCAGACATTGCTCACAGGGTCCAGGCGAAAATTTTGTACCGAAAACCCCGATCTTTTTAACCCATTTTCAGATCACCCTATAGGGCATATTGCATTCTGGGTAGGATTTTATAGTTTTTTCTAAATAAAATCTTGCGCATTTATCAGAATGCTCTAATATTCTCAGACATTGCTCACAGGTTCTAGGCGAAAATTTTGTGTCGAAAACTCCGATCTTTTTAACCCATTTTCAGATCACCCTATAGGGCATATTGCATTCTGGGTAGGATTTTATAGTTTTTTCTAAATAAAATCTTGCGCATTTATCAGAATGCTCTAATATTCTCAGACATTGCTCACAGGGTCCAGGCGAAAATTTTGTACCGAAAACCCCGATCTTTTTAACCCATTTTCAGATCACCGTATAGGGCATATTGCATTCTTGGTAGGATTTTGTAGTTTTTTCTAAATAAAATATTGCGCATTTATCAGAATGCTCTAATATTCTCAGACATTGCTCACAGGGTCTAGGCGAAAATTTTGTGCCGAAAACCCCGATCTTTTTAACCCATTTTCAGATCACCGTATAGGGCATATTGCATTCTGGGTAGAATTTTGTAGTTTTTTCTAAATAAAATCTTGCGCATTTATCAGAATGCTCTAATATTCTCAGACATTGCTCACAGGTTCTAGGCGAAAATTTTGTGCCGAAAACCCCGATCTTTTTAACCCATTTACAGATCACCCTATAGGGCATATTGCATTCTGGGTAGGATTTTATAGTTTTTTCTAAATAAAATCTTGCGCATTTATCAGAATGCTCTAATATTCTCAGAAATTGCTCACAGGGTCTAGGCGAAAATTTTGTGCCGAAAACCCCGATCTTTTTAACCCATTTTCAGATCACCCTATAGGGCAAATTGCATTCTGGGTAGGATTTTGTAGTTTTTTCTGAATAAAATCTTGCGCATTTATCAGAATGCTCTAATATTCTCAGACATTGCTCACAGGGTCTAGGCGAAAATTTTGTGCCGAAAACCCGATCTTTTTAACCCATTTTCAGATCACCCTATTGGGCAAATTGCATTCTTGGTAGGATTTTGTAGTTTTTTCTAAATAAAATATTGCGCATTTATCAGAATGCTCTAATATTCTCAGACATTGCTCACAGGGTCTAGGCGAAAATTTTGTGCCGAAAACCCCGATCTTTTTAACCCATTTTCAGATCACCGTATAGGGCATATTGCATTCTGGGTAGAATTTTGTAGTTTTTTCTAAATAAAATCTTGCGCATTTATCAGAATGCTCTAATATTCTCAGACATTGCTCACAGGTTCTAGGCGAAAATTTTGTGCCGAAAACCCCGATCTTTTTAACCCATTTTCAGATCACCCTATAGGGCATATTGCAATCTGGGTAGGATTTTGTAGTTTTTTTCTAAATAAAATCTTGCGCATTTATCAGAATGCTCTAATATTCTCAGACATTGCTCACAGGGTCTAGGCGAAAATTTTGTGCCGAAAACTCCGATCTTTTTAACCCATTTTCAGATCACCCTATAGGGCATATTGCATTCTGGGTAGGATTTTATAGTTTTTTCTAAATAAAATCTTGCGCATTTATCAGAATGCTCTAATATTCTCAGACATTGCTCACAGGGTCCAGGCGAAAATTTTGTGCCGAAAACCCCGATCTTTTTAACCCATTTTCAGATCACCCTATAGGGCATATTGCATTCTGGGTAGGATTTTGTAGTTTTTTCTAAATAAAATCTTGGGCATTTATCAGAATGCTCTAATATTCTCAGACATTGCTCACAGGTTCTAGCGAAAATTTTCTGCCGAAAACCACGATCTTTTTAACCCATTTTCAGATCACCCTATAGGGCATATTGCATTCTGGGTAGGATTTTATAGTTTTTTCTAAATAAAATCTTGCGCATTTATCAGAATGCTCTAATATTCTCAGACATTGCTCACAGGGTCTAGGCGAAAATTTTGTGCCGAAAACTCCGATCTTTTTAACCCATTTTCAGATCACCCTATAGGGCATATTGCATTCTGGGTAGGATTTTGTAGTTTTTTCTAAATAAAATCTTGCGCATTTATCAGAATGCTCTAATATTCTCAGACATTGCTCACAGGGTCTAGGCGAAAATTTTGTGCCGAAAACCCCGATCTTTTTAACCCATTTTCAGATCACCGTATAGGGCATATTGCATTCTGGGTAGGATTTTGTAGTTTTTTCTAAATAAAATCTTGCGCATTTATCAGAATGCTCTAATATTCTCAGACATTGCTCACAGAGTCTAGGCGAAAATTTTGTGCCGAAAACCCCGATCTTTTTAACCCATTTTCAGATCACCCTATAGGGCAAATTGCATTCTGGGTAGGATTTTGTAGTTTTTTTCTAAATAAAATCTTGCGCATTTATCAGAATGCTCTAATATTCTCAGACATTGCTCACAGGGTCTAGGCGAAAATTTTGTGCCGAAAACCCCGATCTTTTTAACCCATTTTCAGATCACCCTATAGGGCAAATTGCATTCTGGTCAGGATTTTGTAGTTTTTTTCTAAATAAAATCTTGCGCATTTATCAGAATGCTCTAATATTCTCAGACATTGCTCACAGGGTCTAGGCGAAAATTTTGTGCCGAAAACCCCGATCTTTTTAACCCATTTACAGATCATCCTATAGGGCATATTGCATTCTGGGTAGGATTTTGTAGTTTTTTCTAAATAAAATCTTGCGCATTTATCAGAATGCTCTAATATTCTCAGACATTGCTCACAGGGTCTAGGCGAAAATTTTGTGCCGAAAACCCCGATCTTTTTAACCCATTTTCAGATCACCCTATAGGGCAAATTGCATTCTGGGTAGGATTTTGTAGTTTTTTCTGAATAAAATCTTGCGCATTTATCAGAATGCTCTAATATTCTCAGACATTGCTCACAGGGTCTAGGCGAAAATTTTGTGCCGAAAACCCGATCTTTTTAACCCATTTTCAGATCACCCTATTGGGCAAATTGCATTCTTGGTAGGATTTTGTAGTTTTTTCTAAATAAAATATTGCGCATTTATCAGAATGCTCTAATATTCTCAGACATTGCTCACAGGGTCTAGGCGAAAATTTTGTGCCGAAAACCCCGATCTTTTTAACACATTTTCAGATCACCGTATAGGGCATATTGCATTCTGGGTAGAATTTTGTAGTTTTTTCTAAATAAAATCTTCCGCATTTATCAGAATGCTCTAATATTCTCAGACATTGCTCACAGGTTCTAGGCGAAAATTTTGTGCCGAAAACCCCGATCTTTTTAACCCATTTTCAGATCACCCTATAGGGCATATTGCAATCTGGGTAGGATTTTGTAGTTTTTTTCTAAATAAAATCTTGCGCATTTATCAGAATGCTCTAATATTCTCAGACATTGCTCACAGGGTCTAGGCGAAAATTTTGTGCCGAAAACTCCGATCTTTTTAACCCATTTTCAGATCACCCTATAGGGCATATTGCATTCTGGGTAGGATTTTATAGTTTTTTCTAAATAAAATCTTGCGCATTTATCAGAATTCTCTAATATTCTCAGACATTGCTCACAGGGTCCAGGCGAAAATTTTGTACCGAAAACCCCGATCTTTTTAACCCATTTTCAGATCACCGTATAGGGCATATTGCATTCTTGGTAGGATTTTGTAGTTTTTTCTAAATAAAATATTGCGCATTTATCAGAATGCTCTAATATTCTCAGACATTGCTCACAGGGTCTAGGCGAAAATTTTGTGCCGAAAACCCCGATCTTTTTAACCCATTTTCAGATCACCGTATAGGGCATATTGCATTCTGGGTAGAATTTTGTAGTTTTTTCTAAATAAAATCTTGCGCATTTATCAGAATGCTCTAATATTCTCAGACATTGCTCACAGGTTCTAGGCGAAAATTTTGTGCCGAAAACCCGATCTTTTTAACCCATTTACAGATCACCCTATAGGGCATATTGCATTCTGGGTAGGATTTTATAGTTTTTTCTAAATAAAATCTTGCGCATTTATCAGAATGCTCTAATATTCTCAGAAATTGCTCACAGGGTCTAGGCGAAAATTTTGTGCCGAAAACCCCGATCTTTTTAACCCATTTTCAGATCACCCTATAGGGCAAATTGCATTCTGGGTAGGATTTTGTAGTTTTTTCTGAATAAAATCTTGCGCATTTATCAGAATGCTCTAATATTCTCAGACATTGCTCACAGGGTCTAGGCGAAAATTTTGTGCCGAAAACCCGATCTTTTTAACCCATTTTCAGATCACCCTATAGGGCAAATTGCATTCTGGGTAGGATTTTGTAGTTTTTTTCTAAATAAAATCTTGCGCATTTATCAGAATGCTCTAATATTCTCAGACATTGCTCACAGGGTCTAGGCGAAAATTTTGTGCCGAAAACCCCGATCTTTTTAACCCATTTTCAGATCACCCTATAGGGCAAATTGCATTCTGGTCAGGATTTTGTAGTTTTTTTCTAAATAAAATCTTGCGCATTTATCAGAATGCTCTAATATTCTCAGACATTGCTCACAGGGTCTAGGCGAAAATTTTGTGCCGAAAACCCCGATCTTTTTAACCCATTTACAGATCATCCTATAGGGCATATTGCATTCTGGGTAGGATTTTGTAGTTTTTTCTAAATAAAATCTTGCGCATTTATCAGAATGCTCTAATATTCTCAGACATTGCTCACAGGGTCTAGGCGAAAATTTTGTGCCGAAAACCCCGATCTTTTTAACCCATTTTCAGATCACCCTATAGGGCAAATTGCATTCTGGGTAGGATTTTGTAGTTTTTTCTGAATAAAATCTTGCGCATTTATCAGAATGCTCTAATATTCTCAGACATTGCTCACAGGGTCTAGGCGAAAATTTTGTGCCGAAAACCCGATCTTTTTAACCCATTTTCAGATCACCCTATTGGGCAAATTGCATTCTTGGTAGGATTTTGTAGTTTTTTCTAAATAAAATATTGCGCATTTATCAGAATGCTCTAATATTCTCAGACATTGCTCACAGGGTCTAGGCGAAAATTTTGTGCCGAAAACCCCGATCTTTTTAACACATTTTCAGATCACCGTATAGGGCATATTGCATTCTGGGTAGAATTTTGTAGTTTTTTCTAAATAAAATCTTCCGCATTTATCAGAATGCTCTAATATTCTCAGACATTGCTCACAGGTTCTAGGCGAAAATTTTGTGCCGAAAACCCCGATCTTTTTAACCCATTTTCAGATCACCCTATAGGGCATATTGCAATCTGGGTAGGATTTTGTAGTTTTTTTCTAAATAAAATCTTGCGCATTTATCAGAATGCTCTAATATTCTCAGACATTGCTCACAGGGTCTAGGCGAAAATTTTGTGCCGAAAACTCCGATCTTTTTAACCCATTTTCAGATCACCCTATAGGGCATATTGCATTCTGGGTAGGATTTTATAGTTTTTTCTAAATAAAATCTTGCGCATTTATCAGAATTCTCTAATATTCTCAGACATTGCTCACAGGGTCCAGGCGAAAATTTTGTACCGAAAACCCCGATCTTTTTAACCCATTTTCAGATCACCGTATAGGGCATATTGCATTCTTGGTAGGATTTTGTAGTTTTTTCTAAATAAAATATTGCGCATTTATCAGAATGCTCTAATATTCTCAGACATTGCTCACAGGGTCTAGGCGAAAATTTTGTGCCGAAAACCCCGATCTTTTTAACCCATTTTCAGATCACCGTATAGGGCATATTGCATTCTGGGTAGAATTTTGTAGTTTTTTCTAAATAAAATCTTGCGCATTTATCAGAATGCTCTAATATTCTCAGAAATTGCTCACAGGGTCTAGGCGAAAATTTTGTGCCGAAAACCCCGATCTTTTTAACCCATTTTCAGATCACCCTATAGGGCAAATTGCATTCTGGGTAGGATTTTGTAGTTTTTTCTGAATAAAATCTTACGCATTTATCAGAATGCTCTAATATTCTCAGACATTGCTCACAGGGTCTAGGCGAAAATTTTGTGCCGAAAACCCGATCTTTTTAACCCATTTTCAGATCACCCTATTGGGCAAATTGCATTCTTGGTAGGATTTTGTAGTTTTTTCTAAATAAAATATTGCGCATTTATCAGAATGCTCTAATATTCTCAGACATTGCTCACAGGGTCTAGGCGAAAATTTTGTGCCGAAAACCCCGATCTTTTTAACACATTTTCAGATCACCGTATAGGGCATATTGCATTCTGGGTAGAATTTTGTAGTTTTTTCTAAATAAAATCTTGCGCATTTATCAGAATGCTCTAATATTCTCAGACATTGCTCACAGGTTCTAGGCGAAAATTTTGTGCCGAAAACCCCGATCTTTTTAACCCATTTTCAGATCACCCTATAGGGCATATTGCAATCTGGGTAGGATTTTGTAGTTTTTTTCTAAATAAAATCTTGCGCATTTATCAGAATGCTCTAATATTCTCAGACATTGCTCACAGGGTCTAGGCGAAAATTTTGTGCCGAAAACTCCGATCTTTTTAACCCATTTTCAGATCACCCTATAGGGCATATTGCATTCTGGGTAGGATTTTATAGTTTTTTCTAAATAAAATCTTGCGCATTTATCAGAATGCTCTAATATTCTCAGACATTGCTCACAGGGTCCAGGCGAAAATTTTGTGCCGAAAACCCCGATCTTTTTAACCCATTTTCAGATCACCCTATAGGGCATATTGCATTCTGGGTAGGATTTTGTAGTTTTTTCTAAATAAAATCTTGGGCATTTATCAGAATGCTCTAATATTCTCAGACATTGCTCACAGGTTCTAGCGAAAATTTTCTGCCGAAAACCACGATCTTTTTAACCCATTTTCAGATCACCCTATAGGGCATATTGCATTCTGGGTAGGATTTTATAGTTTTTTCTAAATAAAATCTTGCGCATTTATCAGAATGCTCTAATATTCTCAGACATTGCTCACAGGGTCTAGGCGAAAATTTTGTGCCGAAAACTCCGATCTTTTTAACCCATTTTCAGATCACCCTATAGGGCATATTGCATTCTGGGTAGGATTTTGTAGTTTTTTCTAAATAAAATCTTGCGCATTTATCAGAATGCTCTAATATTCTCAGACATTGCTCACAGGGTCTAGGCGAAAATTTTGTGCCGAAAACCCCGATCTTTTTAACCCATTTTCAGATCACCGTATAGGGCATATTGCATTCTGGGTAGGATTTTGTAGTTTTTTCTAAATAAAATCTTGCGCATTTATCAGAATGCTCTAATATTCTCAGACATTGCTCACAGAGTCTAGGCGAAAATTTTGTGCCGAAAACCCCGATCTTTTTAACCCATTTTCAGATCACCCTATAGGGCAAATTGCATTCTGGGTAGGATTTTGTAGTTTTTTTCTAAATAAAATCTTGCGCATTTATCAGAATGCTCTAATATTCTCAGACATTGCTCACAGGGTCTAGGCGAAAATTTTGTGCCGAAAACCCCGATCTTTTTAACCCATTTTCAGATCACCCTATAGGGCAAATTGCATTCTGGTCAGGATTTTGTAGTTTTTTTCTAAATAAAATCTTGCGCATTTATCAGAATGCTCTAATATTCTCAGACATTGCTCACAGGGTCTAGGCGAAAATTTTGTGCCGAAAACCCCGATCTTTTTAACCCATTTACAGATCATCCTATAGGGCATATTGCATTCTGGGTAGGATTTTGTAGTTTTTTCTAAATAAAATCTTGCGCATTTATCAGAATGCTCTAATATTCTCAGACATTGCTCACAGGGTCTAGGCGAAAATTTTGTGCCGAAAACCTCGATCTTTTTAACCCATTTACAGATCATCCTATAGGGCATATTGCATTCTGGGTAGGATTTTGTAGTTTTTTCTAAATAAAATCTTGCGCATTTATCAGAATGCTCTAATATTCTCAGACATTGCTCACAGGGTCTAGGCGAAAATTTTGTGCCGAAAACCACGATCTTTTTAACCCATTTTCAGATCACCCTATAGGGCATATTGCATTCTGGGTAGGATTTTATAGTTTTTTTCTAAATAAAATCTTGCGCATTTATCAGAATGCTCTAATATTCTCAGACATTGCTCACAGGGTCTAGGCGAAAATTTTGTGCCGAAAACTCCGATCTTTTTAACCCATTTTCAGATCACCCTATAGGGCATATTGCATTCTGGGTAGGATTTTGTAGTTTTTTCTAAATAAAATCTTGCGCATTTATCAGAATGCTCTAATATTCTCAGACATTGCTCACAGGGTCTAGGCGAAAATTTTGTGCCGAAAACCCCGATCTTTTTAACCCATTTTCAGATCACCGTATAGGGCATATTGCATTCTGGGTAGGATTTTGTAGTTTTTTCTAAATAAAATCTTGCGCATTTATCAGAATGCTCTAATATTCTCAGACATTGCTCACAGAGTCTAGGCGAAAATTTTGTGCCGAAAACCCCGATCTTTTTAACCCATTTTCAGATCACCCTATAGGGCAAATTGCATTCTGGGTAGGATTTTGTAGTTTTTTTCTAAATAAAATCTTGCGCATTTATCAGAATGCTCTAATATTCTCAGACATTGCTCACAGGGTCTAGGCGAAAATTTTGTGCCGAAAACCCCGATCTTTTTAACCCATTTTCAGATCACCCTATAGGGCAAATTGCATTCTGGTCAGGATTTTGTAGTTTTTTCTAAATAAAATCTTCCGCATTTATCAGAATGCTCTAATATTCTCAGACATTGCTCACAGGGTCCAGGCGAAAATTTTGTGCCGAAAACCCCGATCTTTTTAACCCATTTTCAGATCACCGTATAGGGCATATTGCATTCTGGGTAGGATTTTGTAGTTTTTTCTAAATAAAATCTTGAGCATTTATCAGAATGCTCTAATATTCTCAGACATTGCTCACAGGGTCTAGGCGAAAATTTTGTGCCGAAAACCCCGATCTTTTTAACCCATTTTCAGATCACCCTATAGGGCAAATTGCATTCTGGGTAGGATTTTGTAGTTTTTTTCTAAATAAAATCTTGCGCATTTATCAGAATGCTCTAATATTCTCAGACATTGCTCACAGGGTCTAGGCGAAAATTTTGTGCCGAAAACCCCGATCTTTTTAACCCATTTTCAGATCACCCTATAGGGCAAATTGCATTCTGGGTAGGATTTTGTAGTTTTTTTCTAAATAAAATCTTGCGCATTTATCAGAATGCTCTAATATTCTCAGACATTGCTCACAGGGTCTAGGCGAAAATTTTGTACCGAAAACCCCGATCTTTTTAACCCATTTACAGATCACCCTATAGGGCATATTGCATTCTGGGTAGGATTTTGTAGTTTTTTCTAAATAAAATCTTGCGCATTTATCAGAATGCTCTAATATTCTCAGACATTGCTCACAGGGTCTAGGCGAAAATTTTGTGCCGAAAACCCCGATCTTTTTAACCCATTTTCAGATCACCCTATAGGGCATATTGCATTCTGGGTAGGATTTTGTAGTTTTTTCTAAATAAAATCTTGCGCATTTATCAGAATGCTCTAATATTCTCAGACATTGCTCACAGGGTCCAGGCGAAAATTTTGTGCCGAAAACCCCGATCTTTTTAAACCATTTTCAGATAACCGTATAGGGCATATTGCATTCTGGGTAGGATTTTGTAGTTTTTTCTAAATAAAATCTTGCGCATTTATCAGAATGCTCTAATATTCTCAGACATTGCTCACAGGGTCTAGGCGAAAATTTTGTGCCGAAAACCCCGATCTTTTTAACCCATTTTCAGATCACCGTATAGGGCATATTGCATTCTGGGTAGGATTTTGTAGTTTTTTCTAAATAAAATCTTGAGCATTTATCAGAATGCTCTAATATTCTCAGACATTGCTCACAGGGTCTAGGCGAAAGTTTTGTGCCGAAAACTCCGATCTTTTTAACCCATTTTCAGATCACCCTATAGGGCATATTGCATTCTGGGTAGGATTTTGTAGTTTTTTCTAAATAAAATCTTGCGCATTTATCAGAATGCTCTAATATTCTCAGACATTGCTCACAGGGTCTAGGCGAAAATTTTGTGCCGAAAACCCCGATCTTTTTAACCCATTTTGAGATCACGCTATAGGGCATATTGCATTCTGGGTAGGATTTTGTAGTTTTTTCTAAATAAAATCTTGCGCATTTATCAGAATGCTCTAATATTCTCAGACATTGCTCACAGGGTCTAGGCGAAAATTTTGTGCCGAAAACCCCGATCTTTTTAACCCATTTACAGATCACCCTATAGGGCATATTGCATTCTGGGTAGGATTTTGTAGTTTTTTCTAAATAAAATCTTGCGCATTTATCAGAATGCTCTAATATTCTCAGACATTGCTCACAGGGTCTAGGCGAAAATTTTGTGCCGAAAACCCCGATCTTTTTAACCCATTTTCAGATCACCCTATAGGGCAAATTGCATTCTGGGTAGGATTTTGTAGTTTTTTTGTAAATAAAATCTTGCGCATTTATCAGAATGCTCTAATATTCTCAGACATTGCTCACAGGGTCTAGGCGAAAATTTTGTGCCGAAAACCCCGATCTTTTTAACCCATTTTAAGATCACCCTATAGGGCAAATTGCATTCTGGGTAGGATTTTGTAGTTTTTTTCTAAATAAAATCTTGCGCATTTATCAGAATGCTCTAATATTCTCAGACATTGCTCACAGGGTCTAGGCGAAAATTTTGTGCCGAAAACCCCGATCTTTTTAACCCATTTACAGATCACCCTATAGGGCATATTGCATTCTGGGTAGGATTTTGTAGTTTTTTCTAAATAAAATCTTGCGCATTTATCAGAATGCTCTAATATTCTCAGACATTGCTCACAGGGTCTAGGCGAAAATTTTGTGCCGAAAACCCCGATCTTTTTAACCCATTTTCAGATCACCCTATAGGGCATATTGCATTCTGGGTAGGATTTTGTAGTTTTTTCTAAATAAAATCTTGCGCATTTATCAGAATGCTCTAATATTCTCAGACATTGCTCACAGGGTCTAGGCGAAAATTTTGTGCCGAAAACCCCGATCTTTTTAAACCATTTTCAGATCACCGTATAGGGCATATTGCATTCTGGGTAGGATTTTGTAGTTTTTTCTAAATAAAATCTTGCGCATTTATCAGAATGCTCTAATATTCTCAGACATTGCTCACAGGGTCTAGGCGAAAATTTTGTGCCAAAAACCCCGATCTTTTTAACCCATTTTGAGATCACCCTATAGGGCATATTGCATTCTGGGTAGGATTTTGTAGTTTTTTCTAAATAAAATCTTGCGCATTTATCAGAATGCTCTAATATTCTCAGACATTGCTCACAGGGTCTAGGCGAAAATTTTGTGCCAAAAACCCCGATCTTTTTAACCCATTTTGAGATCACCCTATAGGGCATATTGCATTCTGGGTAGGATTTTGTAGTTTTTTCTAAATAAAATCTTGCGCATTTATCAGAATGCTCTAATATTCTCAGACATTGCTCACAGGGTCTAGGCGAAAATTTTGTGCCGAAAACCCCGATCTTTTTAACCCATTTTCAGATCACCGTATAGGGCATATTGCATTCTGGGTAGGATTTTGTAGTTTTTTCTAAATAAAATCTTGAGCATTTATCAGAATGCTCTAATATTCTCAGACATTGCTCACAGGGTCTAGGCGAAAATTTTGTGCCGAAAACCCCGATCTTTTTAAACCATTTACAGATCACCCTATAGGGCATATTGCGTTCTGGGTAGGATTTTGTAGTTTTTTCTAAATAAAATCTTGCGCATTTATCAGAATTCTCTAATATTCTCAGACATTGCTCACAGGGTCTAGGCGAAAATTTTGTGCCGAAAACCCCGATCTTTTTAACCCATTTTCAGATCACCATATAGGGCAAATTGCATTCTGGGTAGGATTTTGTAGTTTTTTTCTAAATAAAATCTTGCGCATTTATCAGAATGCTCTAATATTCTCAGACATTGCTCACAGGGTCTAGGCGAAAATTTTGTGCCAAAAACCCCGATCTTTTTAACCCATTTCGAGATCACCCTATAGGGCATATTGCATTCTGGGTAGGATTTTGTAGTTTTTTCTAAATAAAATCTTGCGCATTTATCAGAATGCTCTAATATTCTCAGACATTGCTCACAGGGTCTAGGCGAAAATTTTGTGCCGAAAACCCCGATCTTTTTAACCCATTTACAGATCACCCTATAGGGCATATTGCATTCTGGGTAGGATTTTGTAGTTTTTTCTAAAAAAAATCTTGCGCATTTATCAGAATGCTCTAATATTCTCAGACATTGCTCACAGGGTCTAGGCGAAAATTTTGTGCCGAAAACCCCGATCTTTTTAACCCATTTTCAGATCACCCTATAGGGCAAATTGCATTCTGGGTAGGATTTTGTAGTTTTTTTCTAAATAAAATCTTGCGCATTTATCAGAATGCTCTAATATTCTCAGACATTGCTCACAGGGTCTAGGCGAAAATTTTGTGCCGAAAACCCCGATCTTTTTAAACCATTTTCAGATCACCGTATAGGGCATATTGCATTCTGGGTAGGATTTTGTAGTTTTTTCTAAATAAAATCTTGCGCATTTATCAGAATGCTCTAATATTCTCAGACATTGCTCACAGGGTCTAGGCGAAAATTTTGTGCCAAAAACTCCGATCTTTTTAACCCATTTTGAGATCACCCTATAGGGCATATTGCATTCTGGGTAGGATTTTGTAGTTTTTTCTAAATAAAATCTTGCGCATTTATCAGAATGCTCTAATATTCTAAGACATTGCTCACAGGGTCCAGGCGAAAATTTTGTGCCGAAAACCCCGATCTTTTTAACCCATTTTCAGATCACCCTATAGGGCATATTGCATTCTGGGTAGGATTTTGTAGTTTTTTCTAAATAAAATCTTGAGCATTTATCAGAATGCTCTAATATTCTCAGACATTGCTCACAGGGTCTAGGCGAAAATTTTGTGCCGAAAACCCCGATCTTTTTAACCCATTTACAGATCACCCTATAGGGCATATTGCATTCTGGGTAGGATTTTGTAGTTTTTTCTAAATAAAATCTTGCGCATTTATCAGAATGCTCTAATATTCTCAGACATTGCTCACAGGGTCTAGGCGAAAATTTTGTGCCGAAAACCCCGATCTTTTTAACCCATTTTCAGATCACCCTATAGGGCAAATTGCATTCTGGGTAGGATTTTGTAGTTTTTTCTAAATAAAATCTTGCGCTTTATCAGAATGCTCTAATATTCTCAGACATTGCTCACAGGGTCTAGGCGAAAATTTTGTGCCGAAAACCCCGATCTTTTTAACCCATTTACAGATCACCCTATAGGGCATATTGCATTCTGGGTAGGATTTTGTAGTTTTTTCTAAATAAAATCTTGCGCATTTATCAGAATTCTCTAATATTCTCAGACATTGCTCACAGGGTCTAGGCGAAAATTTTGTGCCGAAAACCCCGATCTTTTTAACCCATTTTCAGATCACCCTATAGGGCAAATTGCATTCTGGGTAGGATTTTGTAGTTTTTTTCTAAATAAAATCTTGCGCATTTATCAGAATGCTCTAATATTCTCAGACATTGCTCACAGGGTCTAGGCGAAAATTTTGTGCCAAAAACCCCGATCTTTTTAACCCATTTTGAGATCACCCTATAGGGCATATTGCATTCTGGGTAGGATTTTGTAGTTTTTTCTAAATAAAATCTTGCGCATTTATCAGAATGCTCTAATATTCTCAGACATTGCTCACAGGGTCTAGGCGAAAATTTTGTGCCGAAAACCCCGATCTTTTTAACCCATTTACAGATCACCCTATAGGGCATATTGCATTCTGGGTAGGATTTTGTAGTTTTTTCTAAAAAAAATCTTGCGCATTTATCAGAATGCTCTAATATTCTCAGACATTGCTCACAGGGTCTAGGCGAAAATTTTGTGCCGAAAACCCCGATCTTTTTAACCCATTTTCAGATCACCCTATAGGGCAAATTGCATTCTGGGTAGGATTTTGTAGTTTTTTTCTAAATAAAATCTTGCGCATTTATCAGAATGCTCTAATATTCTCAGACATTGCTCACAGGGTCTAGGCGAAAATTTTGTGCCGAAAACCCCGATCTTTTTAAACCATTTTCAGATCACCGTATAGGGCATATTGCATTCTGGGTAGGATTTTGTAGTTTTTTCTAAATAAAATCTTGCGCATTTATCAGAATGCTCTAATATTCTCAGACATTGCTCACAGGGTCTAGGCGAAAATTTTGTGCCGAAAACCCCGATCTTTTTAACCCATTTACAGATCACCCTATAGGGCATATTGCATTCTGGGTAGGATTTTGTAGTTTTTTCTAAATAAAATCTTGCGCATTTATCAGAATGCTCTAATATTCTCAGACATTGCTCACAGGGTCTAGGCGAAAATTTTGTGCCGAAAACCCCGATCTTTTTAACCCATTTTCAGATCACCCTATAGGGCAAATTGCATTCTGGGTAGGATTTTGTAGTTTTTTCTAAATAAAATCTTGCGCTTTATCAGAATGCTCTAATATTCTCAGACATTGCTCACAGGGTCTAGGTGAAAATTTTGTGCCGAAAACCCCGATCTTTTTAACCCATTTACAGATCACCCTATAGGGCATATTGCATTCTGGGTAGGATTTTGTAGTTTTTTCTAAATAAAATCTTGCGCATTTATCAGAATTCTCTAATATTCTCAGACATTGCTCACAGGGTCTAGGCGAAAATTTTGTGCCGAAAACCCCGATCTTTTTAACCCATTTTCAGATCACCCTATAGGGCAAATTGCATTCTGGGTAGGATTTTGTAGTTTTTTTCTAAATAAAATCTTGCGCATTTATCAGAATGCTCTAATATTCTCAGACATTGCTCACAGGGTCTAGGCGAAAATTTTGTGCCAAAAACCCCGATCTTTTTAACCCATTTTGAGATCACCCTATAGGGCATATTGCATTCTGGGTAGGATTTTGTAGTTTTTTCTAAATAAAATCTTGCGCATTTATCAGAATGCTCTAATATTCTCAGACATTGCTCACAGGGTCTAGGCGAAAAGTTTGTGCCGAAAACCCCGATCTTTTTAACCCATTTACAGATCACCCTATAGGGCATATTGCATTCTGGGTAGGATTTTGTAGTTTTTTCTAAATAAAATCTTGCGCATTTATCAGAATGCTCTAATATTCTCAGACATTGCTCACAGGGTCTAGGCGAAAATTTTGTGCCAAAAACCCCGATCTTTTTAACCCATTTTGAGATCACCCTATAGGGCATATTGCATTCTGGGTAGGATTTTGTAGTTTTTTCTAAATAAAATCTTGCGCATTTATCAGAATGCTCTAATATTCTCAGACATTGCTCACAGGGTCCAGGCGAAAATTTTGTGCCGAAAACCCCGATCTTTTTAACCCATTTTCAGATCACCGTATAGGGCATATTGCATTCTGGGTAGGATTTTGTAGTTTTTTCTAAATAAAATCTTGCGCATTTATCAGAATGCTCTAATATTCTCAGACATTGCTCACAGGGTCTAGGCGAAAATTTTGTGCCGAAAACCCCGATCTTTTTAACCCATTTACAGATCACCCTATAGGGCATATTGCATTCTGGGTAGGATTTTGTAGTTTTTTCTAAATAAAATCTTGCGCATTTATCAGAATGCTCTAATATTCTCAGACATTGCTCACAGGGTCTAGGCGAAAATTTTGTGCCGAAAACCCCGATCTTTTTAACCCATTTTCAGATCACCCTATAGGGCAAATTGCATTCTGGGTAGGATTTTGTAGTTTTTTTCTAAATAAAATCTTGCGCATTTATCAGAATGCTCTAATATTCTCAGACATTGCTCACAGGGTCTAGGCGAAAATTTTGTGCCGAAAACCCCGATCTTTTTAACCCATTTTCAGATCACCCTATAGGGCAAATTGCATTCTGGGTAGGATTTTGTAGTTTTTTTCTAAATAAAATCTTGCGCATTTATCAGAATGCTCTAATATTCTCAGACATTGCTCACAGGGTCTAGGCGAAAATTTTGTGCCAAAAACCCCGATCTTTTTAACCCATTTTGAGATCACCCTATAGGGCATATTGCATTCTGGGTAGGATTTTGTAGTTTTTTCTAAATAAAATCTTGCGCATTTATCAGAATGCTCTAATATTCTCAGACATTGCTCACAGGGTCCAGGCGAAAATTTTGTGCCGAAAACCCCGATCTTTTTAACCCATTTTCAGATCACCGTATAGGGCATATTGCATTCTGGGTAGGATTTTGTAGTTTTTTCTAAATAAAATCTTGCGCATTTATCAGAATGCTCTAATATTCTCAGACATTGCTCACAGGGTCTAGGCGAAAATTTTGTGCCGAAAACCCCGATCTTTTTAACCCATTTACAGATCACCCTATAGGGCATATTGCATTCTGGGTAGGATTTTGTAGTTTTTTCTAAATAAAATCTTGCGCATTTATCAGAATGCTCTAATATTCTCAGACATTGCTCACAGGGTCTAGGCGAAAATTTTGTGCCGAAAACCCCGATCTTTTTAACCCATTTTCAGATCACCCTATAGGGCAAATTGCATTCTGGGTAGGATTTTGTAGTTTTTTTCTAAATAAAATCTTGCGCATTTATCAGAATGCTCTAATATTCTCAGACATTGCTCACAGGGTCTAGGCGAAAATTTTGTGCCGAAAACCCCGATCTTTTTAACCCATTTTCAGATCACCCTATAGGGCAAATTGCATTCTGGGTAGGATTTTGTAGTTTTTTTCTAAATAAAATCTTGCGCATTTATCAGAATGCTCTAATATTCTCAGACATTGCTCACAGGGTCTAGGCGAAAATTTTGTGCCGAAAACCCCGATCTTTTTAACCCATTTACAGATCACCGTATAGGGCATATTGCATTCTGGGTAGGATTTTGTAGTTTTTTCTAAATAAAATCTTGCGCATTTATCAGAATGCTCTAATATTCTCAGACATTGCTCACAGGGTCTAGGCGAAAATTTTGTGCCGAAAACCCCGATCTTTTTAACCCATTTTCAGATCACCCTATAGGGCATATTGCATTCTGGGTAGGATTTTGTAGTTTTTTCTAAATAAAATCTTGCGCATTTATCAGAATGCTCTAATATTCTCAGACATTGCTCACAGGGTCTAGGCGAAAATTTTGTGCCGAAAACCCCGATCTTTTTAACCCATTTTCAGATCACCGTATAGGGCATATTGCATTCTGGGTAGGATTTTGTAGTTTTTTCTAAATAAAATCTTGAGCATTTATCAGAATGCTCTAATATTCTCAGACATTGCTCACAGGGTCTAGGCGAAAATTTTGTGCCGAAAACCCCGATCTTTTTAACCCATTTACAGATCACCCTATAGGGCATATTGCATTCTGGGTAGGATTTTGTAGTTTTTTCTAAAAAAAATCTTGCGCATTTATCAGAATGCTCTAATATTCTCAGACATTGCTCACAGGGTCTAGGCGAAAATTTTGTGCCGAAAACCCCGATCTTTTTAACCCATTTTCAGATCACCCTATAGGGCAAATTGCATTCTGGGTAGGATTTTGTAGTTTTTTTCTAAATAAAATCTTGCGCATTTATCAGAATGCTCTAATATTCTCAGACATTGCTCACAGGGTCTAGGCGAAAATTTTGTGCCGAAAACCCCGATCTTTTTAACCCATTTTCAGATCACCCTATAGGGCAAATTGCATTCTGGGTAGGATTTTGTAGTTTTTTTCTAAATAAAATCTTGCGCATTTATCAGAATGCTCTAATATTCTCAGACATTGCTCACAGGGTCTAGGCGAAAATTTTGTGCCGAAAACCCCGATCTTTTTAACCCATTTACAGATCACCCTATAGGGCATATTGCATTCTGGGTAGGATTTTGTAGTTTTTTCTAAATAAAATCTTGCGCATTTATCAGAATGCTCTAATATTCTCAGACATTGCTCACAGGGTCTAGGCGAAAATTTTGTGCCGAAAACCCCGATCTTTTTAACCCATTTTCAGATCACCCTATAGGGCATATTGCATTCTGGGTAGGATTTTGTAGTTTTTTCTAAATAAAATCTTGCGCATTTATCAGAATGCTCTAATATTCTCAGACATTGCTCACAGGGTCCAGGCGAAAATTTTGTGCCGAAAACCCCGATCTTTTTAAACCATTTTCAGATCACCGTATAGGACAAATTGCATTCTGGGTAGGATTTTGTAGTTTTTTTCTAAATAAAATCTTGCGCATTTATCAGAATGCTCTAATATTCTCAGACATTGCTCACAGGGTCTAGGCGAAAATTTTGTGCCGAAAACCCCGATCTTTTTAACCCATTTACAGATCACCCTATAGGGCATATTGCATTCTGGGTAGGATTTTGTAGTTTTTTTCTAAATAAAATCTTGCGCATTTATCAGAATGCTCTAATATTCTCTGACATTGCTCACAGGGTCTAGGCGAAAATTTTGTGCCGAAAACCCCGATCTTTTTAACCCATTTTCAGATCACCCTATAGGGCATATTGCATTCTGGGTAGGATTTTGTAGTTTTTTCTAAATAAAATCTTGCGCATTTATCAGAATGCTCTAATATTCTCAGACATTGCTCACAGGGTCTAGGCGAAAATTTTGTGCCGAAAACCCCGATCTTTTTAACCCATTTTCAGATCACCGTATAGGGCATATTGCATTCTGGGTAGGATTTTGTAGTTTTTTCTAAATAAAATCTTGAGCATTTATCAGAATGTTCTAATATTCTCAGACATTGCTCACAGGGTCTAGGCGAAAATTTTGTGCCGAAAACCCCGATCTTTTTAACCCATTTACAGATCACCCTATAGGGCATATTGCATTCTGGGTAGGATTTTGTAGTTTTTTCTAAATAAAATCTTGCGCATTTATCAGAATGCTCTAATATTCTCAGACATTGCTCACAGGGTCTAGGCGAAAATTTTGTGCAGAAAACCCCGATCTTTTTAACCCATTTTCAGATCACCCTATAGGGCAAATTGCATTCTGGGTAGGATTTTGTAGTTTTTTTCTAAATAAAATCTTGCGCATTTATCAGAATGCTCTAATTTTCTCAGACATTGCTCACAGGGTCTAGGCGAAAATTTTGTGCCGAAAACCCCGATCTTTTTAACCCATTTTCAGATCACCCTATAGGGCAAATTGCATTCTGGGTAGGATTTTGTAGTTTTTTTCTAAATAAAATCTTGCGCATTTATCAGAATGCTCTAATATTCTCAGACATTGCTCACAGGGTCTAGGCGAAAATTTTTTGCCGAAAACCCCGATCTTTTTAACCCATTTACAGATCACCCTATAGGGCATATTGCATTCTGGGTAGGATTTTGTAGTTTTTTCTAAATAAAATCTTGCGCATTTATCAGAATGCTCTAATATTCTCAGACATTGCTCACAGGGTCTAGGCGAAAATTTTGTGCCGAAAACCCCGATCTTTTTAACCCATTTTCAGATCACCCTATAGGGCATATTGCATCCTGGGTAGGATTTTGTAGTTTTTTCTAAATAAAATCTTGCGCATTTATCAGAATGCTCAAATATTCTCAGACATTGCTCACAGGGTCCAGGCGAAAATTTTGTGCCGAAAACCCCGATCTTTTTAAACCATTTTCAGATCACCGTATAGGGCATATTGCATTCTGGGTAGGATTT
Organism: Metridium senile; assembly: GCA_949775045.1. Lineage (NCBI taxonomy): Eukaryota > Metazoa > Cnidaria > Anthozoa > Actiniaria > Metridiidae > Metridium > Metridium senile. Next base: position 12,092,139 of record OX459104.1, read on the forward strand.
TGTAGTTTTTTCTAAATAAAATCTTGCGCATTTATCAGAATGCTCTAATATTCTCAGACATTGCTCACAGGGTCCAGGCGAAAATTTTGTGCCGAAAACCCCGATCTTTTTAACCCATTTTCAGATCACCGTATAGGGCATATTGCATTCTGGGTAGGATTTTGTAGTTTTTTCTAAATAAAATCTTGAGCATTTATCAGAATGCTCTAATATTCTCAGACATTGCTCACAGGGTCTAGGCGAAAGTTTTGTGCCGAAAACCCCGATCTTTTTAACCCATTTACAGATCACCCTATAGGGCATATTGCATTCTGGGTAGGATTTTGTAGTTTTTTCTAAATAAAATCTTGCGCATTTATCAGAATGCTCTAATATTCTCAGACATTGCTCACAGGGTCTAGGCGAAAATTTTGTGCCGAAAACCCCGATCTTTTTAACCCATTTTCAGATCACCCTATAGGGCAAATTGCATTCTGGGTAGGATTTTGTAGTTTTTTTCTAAATAAAATCTTGCGCATTTATCAGAATGCTCTAATATTCTCAGACATTGCTCACAGGGTCTAGGCGAAAATTTTGTGCCGAAAACCCCGATCTTTTTAACCCATTTACAGATCACCCTATAGGGCATATTGCATTCTGGGTAGGATTTTGTAGTTTTTTCTAAATAAAATCTTGCGCATTTATCAGAATGCTCTAATATTCTCAGACATTGCTCACAGGGTCTAGGCGAAAATTTTGTGCCGAAAACCCCGATCTTTTTAACCCATTTTCAGATCACCCTATAGGGCATATTGCATCCTGGGTAGGATTTTGTAGTTTTTTCTAAATAAAATCTTGCGCATTTATCAGAATGCTCTAATATTCTCAGACATTGCTCACAGGGTCTAGGCGAAAATTTTGTGCCGAAAACCCCGATCTTTTTAAACCATTTTCAGATCACCGTATAGGGCATATTGCATTCTGGGTAGGATTTTGTAGTTTTTTCTAAATAAAATCTTGCGCATTTATCAGAATGCTCTAATATTCTCAGACATTGCTCACAGGGTCCAGGCGAAAATTTTGTGCCGAAAACCCCGATCTTTTTAACCCATTTTCAGATCACCGTATAGGGCATATTGCATTCTGGGTAGGATTTTGTAGTTTTTTCTAAATAAAATCTTGAGCATTTATCAGAATGCTCTAATATTCTCAGACATTGCTCACAGGGTCTAGGCGAAAGTTTTGTGCCGAAAACCCCGATCTTTTTAACCCATTTTCAGATCACCCTATAGGGCATATTGCATTCTGGGTAGGATTTTGTAGTTTTTTCTAAATAAAATCTTGCGCATTTATCAGAATGCTCTAATATTCTCAGACATTGCTCACAGGGTCTAGGCGAAAATTTTGTGCCGAAAACCCCGATCTTTTTAACCCATTTTCAGATCACCCTATAGGGCAAATTGCATTCTGGGTAGGAATTTGTAGTTTTTTTCTAAATAAAATCTTGCGCATTTATCAGAATGCTCTAATATTCTCAGACATTGCTCACAGGGTCTAGGCGAAAATTTTGTGCCGAAAACCCCGATCTTTTTAACCCATTTACAGATCACCCTATAGGGCATATTGCATTCTGGGTAGGATTTTGTAGTTTTTTCTAAATAAAATCTTGCGCATTTATCAGAATGCTCTAATATTCTCAGACATTGCTCACAGGGTCTAGGCGAAAATTTTGTGCCGAAAACCCCGATCTTTTTAACCCATTTTCAGATCACCCTATAGGGCATATTGCATTCTGGGTAGGATTTTGTAGTTTTTTCTAAATAAAATCTTGCGCATTTATCAGAATGCTCTAATATTCTCAGACATTGCTCACAGGGTCTAGGCGAAAATTTTGTGCCGAAAACCCCGATCTTTTTAAACCATTTTCAGATCACCGTATAGGGCAAATTGCATTCTGGGTAGGATTTTGTAGTTTTTTTCTAAATAAAATCTTGCGCATTTATCAGAATGCTCTAATATTCTCAGACATTGCTCACAGGGTCTAGGCGAAAATTTTGTGCCGAAAACCCCGATCTTTTTAACCCATTTACAGATCACCCTATAGGGCATATTGCATTCTGGGTAGGATTTTGTAGTTTTTTTCTAAATAAAATCTTGCGCATTTATCAGAATGCTCTAATATTCTCAGACATTGCTCACAGGGTCTAGGCGAAAATTTTGTGCCGAAAACCCCGATCTTTTTAACCCATTTTCAGATCACCCTATAGGGCATATTGCATTCTGGGTAGGATTTTGTAGTTTTTTCTAAATAAAATCTTGCGCGTTTATCAGAATGCTCTAATATTCTCAGACATTGCTCACAGGGTCTAGGCGAAAATTTTGTGCCGAAAACCCCGATCTTTTTAACCCATTTTCAGATCACCCTATAGGGCAAATTGCATTCTGGGTAGGATTTTGTAGTTTTTTTCTAAATAAAATCTTGCGCATTTATCAGAATGCTCTAATATTCTCAGACATTGCTCACAGGGTCTAGGCGAAAATTTTGTGCCGAAAACCCCGATCTTTTTAACCCATTTACAGATCACCCTATAGGGCATATTGCATTCTGGGTAGGATTTTGTAGTTTTTTCTAAATAAAATCTTGCGCATTTATCAGAATGCTCTAATATTCTCAGACATTGCTCACAGGGTCTAGGCGAAAATTTTGTGCCGAAAACCCCGATCTTTTTAACCCATTTTCAGATCACCCTATAGGGCATATTGCATCTGGGTAGGATTTTGTAGTTTTTTCTAAATAAAATCTTGCGCATTTATCAGAATGCTCTAATATTCTCAGACATTGCTCACAGGGTCTAGGCGAAAATTTTGTGCCGAAAACCCCGATCTTTTTAAACCATTTTCAGATCACCGTATAGGGCATATTGCATTCTGGGTAGGATTTTGTAGTTTTTTCTAAATAAAATCTTGCGCATTTATCAGAATGCTCTAATATTCTCAGACATTGCTCACAGGGTCCAGGCGAAAATTTTGTGCCGAAAACCCCGATCTTTTTAACCCATTTTCAGATCACCGTATAGGGCATATTGCATTCTGGGTAGGATTTTGTAGTTTTTTCTAAATAAAATCTTGAGCATTTATCAGAATGCTCTAATATTCTCAGACATTGCTCACAGGGTCTAGGCGAAAGTTTTGTGCCGAAAACCCCGATCTTTTTAACCCATTTTCAGATCACCCTATAGGGCATATTGCATTCTGGGTAGGATTTTGTAGTTTTTTCTAAATAAAATCTTGCGCATTTATCAGAATGCTCTAATATTCTCAGACATTGCTCACAGGGTCTAGGCGAAAATTTTGTGCCGAAAACCCCGATCTTTTTAACCCATTTTCAGATCACCCTATAGGGCAAATTGCATTCTGGGTAGGAATTTGTAGTTTTTTTCTAAATAAAATCTTGCGCATTTATCAGAATGCTCTAATATTCTCAGACATTGCTCACAGGGTCTAGGCGAAAATTTTGTGCCGAAAACCCCGATCTTTTTAACCCATTTACAGATCACCCTATAGGGCATATTGCATTCTGGGTAGGATTTTGTAGTTTTTTCTAAATAAAATCTTGCGCATTTATCAGAATGCTCTAATATTCTCAGACATTGCTCACAGGGTCTAGGCGAAAATTTTGTGCCGAAAACCCCGATCTTTTTAACCCATTTTCAGATCACCCTATAGGGCATATTGCATTCTGGGTAGGATTTTGTAGTTTTTTCTAAATAAAATCTTGCGCATTTATCAGAATGCTCTAATATTCTCAGACATTGCTCACAGGGTCTAGGCGAAAATTTTGTGCCGAAAACCCCGATCTTTTTAAACCATTTTCAGATCACCGTATAGGGCAAATTGCATTCTGGGTAGGATTTTGTAGTTTTTTTCTAAATAAAATCTTGCGCATTTATCAGAATGCTCTAATATTCTCAGACATTGCTCACAGGGTCTAGGCGAAAATTTTGTGCCGAAAACCCCGATCTTTTTAACCCATTTACAGATCACCCTATAGGGCATATTGCATTCTGGGTAGGATTTTGTAGTTTTTTTCTAAATAAAATCTTGCGCATTTATCAGAATGCTCTAATATTCTCAGACATTGCTCACAGGGTCTAGGCGAAATTTTGTGCCGAAAACCCCGATCTTTTTAACCCCATTTTCAGATCACCCTATAGGGCATATTGCATTCTGGGTAGGATTTTGTAGTTTTTTCTAAATAAAATCTTGCGCGTTTATCAGAATGCTCTAATATTCTCAGACATTGCTCACAGGGTCTAGGCGAAAATTTTGTGCCGAAAACCCCGATCTTTTTAACCCATTTTCAGATCACCCTATAGGGCAAATTGCATTCTGGGTAGGATTTTGTAGTTTTTTTCTAAATAAAATGTTGCGCATTTATCAGAATGCTCTAATATTCTCAGACATTGCTCACAGGGTCTAGGCGAAAATTTTGTGCCGAAAACCCCGATCTTTTTAACCCATTTTCAGATCACCCTATAGGGCAAATTGCATTCTGGGTAGGATTTTGTAGTTTTTTTCTAAATAAAATCTTGCGCATTTATCAGAATGCTCTAATATTCTCAGACATTGCTCACAGGGTCTAGGCGAAAATTTTGTGCCGAAAACCCCGATCTTTTTAACCCATTTACAGATCACCCTATAGGGCATATTGCATTCTGGGTAGGATTTTGTAGTTTTTTCTAAATAAAATCTTGCGCATTTATCAGAATGCTCTAATATTCTCAGACATTGCTCACAGGGTCTAGGCGAAAATTTTGTGCCGAAAACCCCGATCTTTTTAACCCATTTTCAGATCACCCTATAGGGCATATTGCATTCTGGGTAGGATTTTGTAGTTTTTTCTAAATAAAATCTTGCGCATTTATCAGAATGCTCTAATATTCTCAGACATTGCTCACAGGGTCCAGGCGAAAATTTTGTGCCGAAAACCCCGATCTTTTTAAACCATTTTCAGATCACCGTATAGGGCATATTGCATTCTGGGTAGGATTTTGTAGTTTTTTCTAAATAAAATCTTGAGCATTTATCAGAATGCTCTAATATTCTCAGACATTGCTCACAGGGTCTAGACGAAAATTTTGTGCCGAAAACCCCGATCTTTTTAACCCATTTACAGATCACCCTATAGGGCATATTGCATTCTGGGTAGGATTTTGTAGTTTTTTCTAAATAAAATCTTGCGCATTTATCAGAATGCTCTAATATTCTCAGACATTGCTCACAGGGTCTAGGCGAAAATTTTGTGCCGAAAACCCCGATCTTTTTAACCCATTTACAGATCACCCTATAGGGCAAATTGCATTCTGGGTAGGATTTTGTAGTTTTTTCTAAATAAAATCTTGCGCATTTATCAGAATGCTCTAATATTCTCAAACATTGCTCACAGGGTCTAGGCGAAAATTTAATAAGGGTCTGCGAATAGCGCTGCGCGCCCATGACGTCACATAAATTGCTCCCCATGGCGAGGTTTATCAGAATGCTCTAATATTCTCAGACATTGCTCACAGGGTCTAGGCGAAAATTTTGTGCCGAAAACCCCGATCTTTTTAACCCATTTTCAGATCACCCTATAGGGCAAATTGCATTCTGGGTAGGATTTTGTAGTTTTTTTCTAAATAAAATCTTGCGCATTTATCAGAATGCTCTAATATTCTCAGACATTGCTCACAGGGTCTAGGCGAAAATTTTGTGCCGAAAACCCCGATCTTTTTAACCCATTTACAGATCACCCTATAGGGCATATTGCATTCTGGGTAGGATTTTGTAGTTTTTTCTAAATAAAATCTTGCGCATTTATCAGAATGCTCTAATATTCTCAGACATTGCTCACAGGGTCTAGGCGAAAATTTTGTGCCGAAAATCCCGATCTTTTTAACCCATTTTCAGATCACCCTATAGGGCAAATTGCATTCTGGGTAGGATTTTGTAGTTTTTTCTAAATAAAATCTTGCGCATTTATCAGAATGCTCTAATATTCTCAGACATTGCTCACAGGGTCCAGTCGAAAATTTTGTGCCGAGAACCCCGATCTTTTTAACCCATTTTCAGATCACCGTATAGGGCATATTGCATTCTGGGTAGGATTTTGTAGTTTTTTCTAAATAAAATCTTGCGCATTTATCAGAATGCTCTAATATTCTCAGACATTGCTCACAGGGTCTAGGCGAAAAGTTTGTGCCGAAAACCCCGATCTTTTTAACCCATTTACAGATCACCCTATAGGGCATATTGCATTCTGGGTAGGATTTTGTAGTTTTTTCTAAATAAAATCTTGCACATTTATCATAATGCTCTAATATTCTCAGACATTGCTCACAGGGTCTAGGCGAAAATTTTGTGCCGAAAACCCCGATCTTTTTAACCCATTTTCAGATCACCCTATAGGGCAAATTGCATTCTGGGTAGGATTTTGTAGTTTTTTCTAAATAAAATCTTGAGCATTTATCAGAATGCTCTAATATTCTCAGACATTGCTCACAGGGTCTAGACGAAAATTTTGTGCCGAAAACCCCGATCTTTTTAACCCATTTACAGATCACCCTATAGGGCATATTGCATTCTGGGTAGGATTTTGTAGTTTTTTCTAAATAAAATCTTGCGCATTTATCAGAATGCTCTAATATTCTCAGACATTGCTCACAGGGTCTAGGCGAAAATTTTGTGCCGAAAACCCCGATCTTTTTAACCCATTTACAGATCACCCTATAGGGCAAATTGCATTCTGGGTAGGATTTTGTAGTTTTTTCTAAATAAAATCTTGCGCATTTATCAGAATGCTCTAATATTCTCAAACATTGCTCACAGGGTCTAGGCGAAAATTTAATAAGGGTCTGCGAATAGCGCTGCGCGCCCATGACGTCACATAAATTGCTCCCCATGGCGAGGTTTATCAGAATGCTCTAATATTCTCAGACATTGCTCACAGGGTCTAGGCGAAAATTTTGTGCCGAAAACCCCGATCTTTTTAACCCATTTTCAGATCACCCTATAGGGCAAATTGCATTCTGGGTAGGATTTTGTAGTTTTTTTCTAAATAAAATCTTGCGCATTTATCAGAATGCTCTAATATTCTCAGACATTGCTCACAGGGTCTAGGCGAAAATTTTGTGCCGAAAACCCCGATCTTTTTAACCCATTTTCAGATCACCCTATAGGGCAAATTGCATTCTGGGTAGGATTTTGTAGTTTTTTCTAAATAAAATCTTGCGCATTTATCAGAATGCTCTAATATTCTCAGACATTGCTCACAGGGTCCAGGCAAAAATTTTGTGCCGAAAACCCCGATCTTTTTAACCCATTTTCAGATCACCGTATAGGGCATATTGCATTCAGGGTAGGATTTTGTAGTTTTTTCTAAATAAAATCTTGCGCATTTATCAGAATGCTCTAATATTCTCAGACATTGCTCACAGGGTCTAGGCGAAAATTTTGTGCCGAAAACCCCGATCTTTTTAACCCATTTTCAGATCACCCTATAGGGCAAATTGCATTCTGGGTAGGATTTTGTAGTTTTTTTCTAAATAAAATGTTGCGCATTTATCAGAATGCTCTAATATTCTCAGACATTGCTCACAGGGTCTAGGCGAAAATTTTGTGCCGAAAACCCCGATCTTTTTAACCCATTTACAGATCACCCTATAGGGCAAATTGCATTCCGGGTAGGATTTTGTAGTTTTTTCTAAATAAAATCTTGCGCATTTATCAGAATGCTCTAATATTCTCAAACATTGCTCACAGGGTCTAGGCGAAAATTTTGTGCCGAAAATCCCGATCTTTTTAACCCATTTTCAGATCACCCTATAGGGCAAATTGCATTCTGGGTAGGATTTTGTAGTTTTTTCTAAATAAAATCTTGCGCATTTATCAGAATGCTCTAATATTCTCAGACATTGCTCACAGGGTCCAGTCGAAAATTTTGTGCCGAGAACCCCGATCTTTTTAACCCATTTTCAGATCACCGTATAGGGCATATTGCATTCTGGGTAGGATTTTGTAGTTTTTTCTAAATAAAATCTTGCGCATTTATCAGAATGCTCTAATATTCTCAGACATTGCTCACAGGGTCTAGGCGAAAAGTTTGTGCCGAAAACCCCGATCTTTTTAACCCATTTACAGATCACCCTATAGGGCATATTGCATTCTGGGTAGGATTTTGTAGTTTTTTCTAAATAAAATCTTGCACATTTATCATAATGCTCTAATATTCTCAGACATTGCTCACAGGGTCTAGGCGAAAATTTTGTGCCGAAAACCCCGATCTTTTTAACCCATTTTCAGATCACCCTATAGGGCAAATTGCATTCTGGGTAGGATTTTGTAGTTTTTTCTAAATAAAATCTTGAGCATTTATCAGAATGCTCTAATATTCTCAGACATTGCTCACAGGGTCTAGACGAAAATTTTGTGCCGAAAACCCCGATCTTTTTAACCCATTTACAGATCACCCTATAGGGCAAATTGCATTCTGGGTAGGATTTTGTAGTTTTTTCTAAATAAAATCTTGCGCATTTATCAGAATGCTCTAATATTCTCAAACATTGCTCACAGGGTCTAGGCGAAAATTTAATAAGGGTCTGCGAATAGCGCTGCGCGCCCATGACGTCACATAAATTGCTCCCCATGGCGAGGTTTATCATAATGCTCTAATATTCTCAGACATTGCTCACAGGGTCTAGGCGAAAATTTTGTGCCGAAAACCCCGATCTTTTTAACCCATTTTCAGATCACCCTATAGGGCAAATTGCATTCTGGGTAGGATTTTGTAGTTTTTTTCTAAATAAAATCTTGCGCATTTATCAGAATGCTCTAATATTCTCAGACATTGCTCACAGGGTCTAGGCGAAAATTTTGTGCCGAAAACCCCGATCTTTTTAACCCATTTACAGATCACCCTATAGGGCATATTGCATTCTGGGTAGAATTTTGTAGTTTTTTCTAAATAAAATCTTGAGCATTTATCAGAATGCTCTAATATTCTCAGACATTGCTCACAGGGTCTAGGCGAAAATTTTGTGACGAAAATCCCGATCTTTTTAACCCATTTTCAGATCACCCTATAGGGCAAATTGCATTCTGGGTAGGATTTTGTAGTTTTTTCTAAATAAAATCTTGCGCATTGATCAGAATGCTCTAATATTCTCAGACATTGCTCACAGGGTCCAGTCGAAAATTTTGTGCCGAGAACTCCGATCTTTTTAACCCATTTTCAGATCACCGTATAGGGCATATTGCATTCTGGGTAGGATTTTGTAGTTTTTTCTAAATAAAATCTTGAGCATTTATCAGAATCCTCTAATATTCTCAGACATTGCTCACAGGGTCTAGGCGAAAAGTTTATGCCGAAAACCCCGATCTTTTTAACCCATTTACAGATCACCCTATAGGGCATATTGCATTCTGGGTAGGATTTTGTAGTTTTTTCTAAATAAAATCTTGCACATTTATCATAATGCTCTAATATTCTCAGACATTGCTCACAGGGTCTAGGCGAAAATTTTGTGCCCAAAACCCCGATCTTTTTAACCCATTTTCAGATCACCCTATAGGGCAAATTGCATTCTGGGTAGGATTTTGTAGTTTTTTTCTAAATAAAATGTTGCGCATTTATCAGAATGCTCTAATATTCTCAGACATTGCTCACAGGGTCTAGGCGAAAATTTTGTGCCGAAAACCCCGATCTTTTTAACCCATTTTCAGATCACCCTATAGGGCAAATTGCATTCTGGGTAGGATTTTGTAGTTTTTTCTAAATAAAATCTTGCGCATTTATCAGAATGCTCTAATATTCTCAGACATTGCTCACAGGGTCCAGGCGAAAATTTTGTGCCGAAAACCCCGATCTTTTTAACCCATTTTCAGATCACCGTATAGGGCATATTGCATTCAGGGTAGGATTTTGTAGTTTTTTCTAAATAAAATCTTGCGCATTTATCAGAATGCTCTAATATTCTCAGACATTGCTCACAGGGTCTAGGCGAAAATTTTGTGCCGAAAACCCCGATCTTTTTAACCCATTTTCAGATCACCCTATAGGGCAAATTGCATTCTGGGTAGGATTTTGTAGTTTTTTTCTAAATAAAATCTTACGCATTTATCAGAATGCTCTAATTTTCTCAGACATTGCTCACAGGGTCTAGGCGAAAATTTTGTGCCGAAAACCCCGATCTTTTTAACCCATTTTCAGATCACCCTATAGGGCAAATTGCATTCTGGGTAGGATTTTGTAGTTTTTTTCTAAATAAAATCTTGCGCATTTATCAGAATGCTCTAATATTCTCAGACATTGCTCACAGGGTCTAGGCGAAAATTTTGTGCCGAAAACCCCGATCTTTTTAACCCATTTACAGATCACCCTATAGGGCATATTGCATTCTGGGTAGGATTTTGTAGTTTTTTCTAAATAAAATCTTGCGCATTGATCAGAATGCTCTAATATTCTCAGACATTGCTCACAGGGTCCAGTCGAAAATTTTGTGCCGAGAACCCCGATCTTTTTAACCCATTTTCAGATCACCGTATAGGGCATATTGCATTCTGGGTAGGATTTTGTAGTTTTTTTCTAAATAAAATCTTGCGCATTTATCAGAATGCTCTAATATTCTCAGACATTGCTCACAGGGTCTAGGCGAAAATTTTGTGCCGAAAACCCCGATCTTTTTAACCCATTTACAGATCACCCTATAGGGCATATTGCATTCTGGGTAGGATTTTGTAGTTTTTTCTAAATAAAATCTTGCGCATTTATCAGAATGCTCTAATATTCTCAGACATTGCTCACAGGGTCCAGGCGAAAATTTTGTGCCGAAAACCCCGATCTTTTTAAACCATTTTCAGATCACCGTATAGGGCATATTGCATTCTGGGTAGGATTTTGTAGTTTTTTCTAAATAAAATCTTGCGCATTTATCAGAATGCTCTAATATTCTCAGACATTGCTCACAGGGTCTAGGCGAAAATTTTGTGCCGAAAACCCCGATCTTTTTAACCCATTTTCAGATCACCGTATAGGGCATATTGCATTCTGGGTAGGATTTTGTAGTTTTTTCTAAATAAAATCTTGAGCATTTATCAGAATGCTCTAATATTCTCAGACATTGCTCACAGGGTCTAGGCGAAAGTTTTGTGCCGAAAACCCCGATCTTTTTAACCCATTTTCAGATCACCCTATAGGGCAAATTGCATTCTGGGTAGGATTTTGTAGTTTTTTCTAAATAAAATCTTGCGCATTTATCAGAATGCTCTAATATTCTCAGACATTGCTCACAGGGTCTAGGCGAAAATTTTGTGCTGAAAACCCCGATCTTTTTAACCCATTTTCAGATCACCCTATAGGGCATATTGCATTCTGGGTAGGATTTTGTAGTTTTTTCTAAATAAAATCTTGCGCATTTATCAGAATGCTCTAATATTCTCAGACATTGCTCACAGGGTCCAGGCGAAAATTTTGTGCCGAAAACCCCGATGTTTTTAAACCATTTTCAGATCACCGTATAGGGCAAATTGCATTCTGGGTAGGATTTTGTAGTTTTTTTCTAAATAAAATCTTGCGCATTTATCAGAATGCTCTAATATTCTCAGACATTGCTCACAGGGTCTAGGCGAAAATTTTGTGCCGAAAACCCCGATCTTTTTAACCCATTTACAGATCACCCTATAGGGCATATTGCATTCTGGGTAGGATTTTGTAGTTTTTTTCTAAATAAAATCTTGCGCATTTATCAGAATGCTCTAATATTCTCAGACATTGCTCACAGGGTCTAGGCGAAAATTTTGTGCCGAAAACCCCGATCTTTTTAACCCATTTTCAGATCACCCTATAGGGCATATTGCATTCTGGGTAGGATTTTGTAGTTTTTTCTAAATAAAATCTTGCGCATTTATCAGAATGCTCTAATATTCTCAGACATTGCTCACAGGGTCTAGGCGAAAATTTTGTGCCGAAAACCCCGATCTTTTTAACCCATTTTCAGATCACCCTATAGGGCAAATTGCATTCTGGGTAGGATTTTGTAGTTTTTTTCTAAATAAAATCTTACGCATTTATCAGAATGCTCTAATTTTCTCAGACATTGCTCACAGGGTCTAGGCGAAAATTTTGTGCCGAAAACCCCGATCTTTTTAACCCATTTTCAGATCACCCTATAGGGCAAATTGCATTCTGGGTAGGATTTTGTAGTTTTTTTCTAAATAAAATCTTGCGCATTTATCAGAATGCTCTAATATTCTCAGACATTGCTCACAGGGTCTAGGCGAAAATTTTGTGCCGAAAACCCCGATCTTTTTAACCCATTTACAGATCACCCTATAGGGCATATTGCATTCTGGGTAGGATTTTGTAGTTTTTTCTAAATAAAATCTTGCGCATTTATCAGAATGCTCTAATATTCTCAGACATTGCTCACAGGGTCCAGGCGAAAATTTTGTGCCGAAAACCCCGATCTTTTTAAACCATTTTCAGATCACCGTATAGGGCATATTGCATTCTGGGTAGGATTTTGTAGTTTTTTCTAAATAAAATCTTGCGCATTTATCAGAATGCTCTAATATTCTCAGACATTGCTCACAGGGTCTAGGCGAAAATTTTGTGCCGAAAACCCCGATCTTTTTAACCCATTTTCAGATCACCGTATAGGGCATATTGCATTCTGGGTAGGATTTTGTAGTTTTTTCTAAATAAAATCTTGCGCATTTATCAGAATGCTCTAATATTCTCAGACATTGCTCACAGGGTCTAGGCGAAAATTTTGTGCCGAAAACCCCGATCTTTTTAACCCATTTTCAGATCACCGTATAGGGCATATTGCATTCTGGGTAGGATTTTGTAGTTTTTTCTAAATAAAATCTTGAGCATTTATCAGAATGCTCTAATATTCTCAGACATTGCTCACAGGGTCTAGGCGAAAGTTTTGTGCCGAAAACCCCGATCTTTTTAACCCATTTTCAGATCACCCTATAGGGCAAATTGCATTCTGGGTAGGATTTTGTAGTTTTTTCTAAATAAAATCTTGCGCATTGATCAGAATGCTCTAATATTCTCAGACATTGCTCACAGGGTCTAGGCAAAAATTTTGTGCCGAAAACCCCGATCTTTTTAACCCATTTTCAGATCACCCTATAGGGCATATTGCATTCTGGGTAGGATTTTGTAGTTTTTTCTAAATAAAATCTTGCGCATTTATCAGAATGCTCTAATATTCTCAGACATTGCTCACAGGGTCCAGGCGAAAATTTTGTGCCGAAAACCCCGATGTTTTTAAACCATTTTCAGATCACCGTATAGGGCAAATTGCATTCTGGGTAGGATTTTGTAGTTTTTTTCTAAATAAAATCTTGCGCATTTATCAGAATGCTCTAATATTCTCAGACATTGCTCACAGGGTCTAGGCGAAAATTTTGTGCCGAAAACCCCGATCTTTTTAACCCATTTACAGATCACCCTATAGGGCATATTGCATTCTGGGTAGGATTTTGTAGTTTTTTTCTAAATAAAATCTTGCGCATTTATCAGAATGCTCTAATATTCTCAGACATTGCTCACAGGGTCTAGGCGAAAATTTTGTGCCGAAAACCCCGATCTTTTTAACCCATTTTCAGATCACCCTATAGGGCATATTGCATTCTGGGTAGGATTTTGTAGTTTTTTCTAAATAAAATGTTGCGCATTTATCAGAATGCTCTAATATTCTCAGACATTGCTCACAGGGTCTAGGCGAAAATTTTGTGCCGAAAACCCCGATCTTTTTAACCCATTTTCAGATCACCCTATAGGGCAAATTGCATTCTGGGTAGGATTTTGTAGGTTTTTTCTAAATAAAATCTTGCGCATTTATCAGAATGCTCTAATATTCTCAGACATTGCTCACAGGGTCTAGGCGAAAATTTTGTGCCGAAAACCCCGATCTTTTTAACCCATTTTCAGATCACCCTATAGGGCAAATTGCATTCTGGGTAGGATTTTGTAGTTTTTTTCTAAATAAAATCTTGCGCATTTATCAGAATGCTCTAATATTCTCAGACATTGCTCACAGGGTCTAGGCGAAAATTTTGTGCCGAAAACCCCGATCTTTTTAACCCATTTACAGATCACCCTATAGGGCATATTGCATTCTGGGTAGGATTTTGTAGTTTTTTCTAAATAAAATCTTGCGCATTTATCAGAATGCTCTAATATTCTCAGACATTGCTCACAGGGTCTAGGCGAAAATTTTGTGCCGAAAACCCCGATCTTTTTAACCCATTTTCAGATCACCCTATAGGGCATATTGCATTCTGGGTAGGATTTTGTAGTTTTTTCTAAATAAAATCTTGCGCATTTATCAGAATGCTCTAATATTCTCAGACATTGCTCACAGGGTCCAGGCGAAAATTTTGTGCCGAAAACCCCGATCTTTTTAAACCATTTTCAGATCACCGTATAGGGCATATTGCATTCTGGGTAGGATTTTGTAGTTTTTTCTAAATAAAATCTTGAGCATTTATCAGAATGCTCTAATATTCTCAGACATTGCTCACAGGGTCTAGACGAAAATTTTGTGCCGAAAACCCCGATCTTTTTAACCCATTTACAGATCACCCTATAGGGCATATTGCATTCTGGGTAGGATTTTGTAGTTTTTTCTAAATAAAATCTTGCGCATTTATCAGAATGCTCTAATATTCTCAGACATTGCTCACAGGGTCTAGGCGAAAATTTTGTGCCGAAAACCCCGATCTTTTTAACCCATTTACAGATCACCCTATAGGGCAAATTGCATTCTGGGTAGGATTTTGTAGTTTTTTCTAAATAAAATCTTGCGCATTTATCAGAATGCTCTAATATTCTCAAACATTGCTCACAGGGTCTAGGCGAAAATTTAATAAGGGTCTGCGAATAGCGCTGCGCGCCCATGACGTCACATAAATTGCTCCCCATGGCGAGGTTTATCAGAATGCTCTAATATTCTCAGACATTGCTCACAGGGTCTAGGCGAAAATTTTGTGCCGAAAACCCCGATCTTTTTAACCCATTTTCAGATCACCCTATAGGGCAAATTGCATTCTGGGTAGGATTTTGTAGTTTTTTTCTAAATAAAATCTTGCGCATTTATCAGAATGCTCTAATATTCTCAGACATTGCTCACAGGGTCTAGGCGAAAATTTTGTGCCGAAAACCCCGATCTTTTTAACCCATTTACAGATCACCCTATAGGGCAAATTGCATTCTGGGTAGGATTTTGTAGTTTTTTCTAAATAAAATCTTGCGCATTTATCAGAATGCTCTAATATTCTCAGACATTGCTCACAGGGTCTAGGCAAAAATTTTGTGCCGAAAACCCCGATCTTTTTAACCCATTTTCAGATCACCCTATAGGGCATATTGCATTCTGGGTAGGATTTTGTAGTTTTTTCTAAATAAAATCTTGCGCATTTATCAGAATGCTCTAATATTCTCAGACATTGCTCACAGGGTCCAGGCGAAAATTTTGTGCCGAAAACCCCGATGTTTTTAAACCATTTTCAGATCACCGTATAGGGCAAATTGCATTCTGGGTAGGATTTTGTAGTTTTTTTCTAAATAAAATCTTGCGCATTTATCAGAATGCTCTAATATTCTCAGACATTGCTCACAGGGTCTAGGCGAAAATTTTGTGCCGAAAACCCCGATCTTTTTAACCCATTTACAGATCACCCTATAGGGCATATTGCATTCTGGGTAGGATTTTGTAGTTTTTTTCTAAATAAAATCTTGCGCATTTATCAGAATGCTCTAATATTCTCAGACATTGCTCACAGGGTCTAGGCGAAAATTTTGTGCCGAAAACCCCGATCTTTTTAACCCATTTTCAGATCACCCTATAGGGCATATTGCATTCTGGGTAGGATTTTGTAGTTTTTTCTAAATAAAATGTTGCGCATTTATCAGAATGCTCTAATATTCTCAGACATTGCTCACAGGGTCTAGGCGAAAATTTTGTGCCGAAAACCCCGATCTTTTTAACCCATTTTCAGATCACCCTATAGGGCAAATTGCATTCTGGGTAGGATTTTGTAGGTTTTTTCTAAATAAAATCTTGCGCATTTATCAGAATGCTCTAATATTCTCAGACATTGCTCACAGGGTCTAGGCGAAAATTTTGTGCCGAAAACCCCGATCTTTTTAACCCATTTTCAGATCACCCTATAGGGCAAATTGCATTCTGGGTAGGATTTTGTAGTTTTTTTCTAAATAAAATCTTGCGCATTTATCAGAATGCTCTAATATTCTCAGACATTGCTCACAGGGTCTAGGCGAAAATTTTGTGCCGAAAACCCCGATCTTTTTAACCCATTTACAGATCACCCTATAGGGCATATTGCATTCTGGGTAGGATTTTGTAGTTTTTTCTAAATAAAATCTTGCGCATTTATCAGAATGCTCTAATATTCTCAGACATTGCTCACAGGGTCTAGGCGAAAATTTTGTGCCGAAAACCCCGATCTTTTTAACCCATTTTCAGATCACCCTATAGGGCATATTGCATTCTGGGTAGGATTTTGTAGTTTTTTCTAAATAAAATCTTGCGCATTTATCAGAATGCTCTAATATTCTCAGACATTGCTCACAGGGTCCAGGCGAAAATTTTGTGCCGAAAACCCCGATCTTTTTAAACCATTTTCAGATCACCGTATAGGGCATATTGCATTCTGGGTAGGATTTTGTAGTTTTTTCTAAATAAAATCTTGAGCATTTATCAGAATGCTCTAATATTCTCAGACATTGCTCACAGGGTCTAGACGAAAATTTTGTGCCGAAAACCCCGATCTTTTTAACCCATTTACAGATCACCCTATAGGGCATATTGCATTCTGGGTAGGATTTTGTAGTTTTTTCTAAATAAAATCTTGCGCATTTATCAGAATGCTCTAATATTCTCAGACATTGCTCACAGGGTCTAGGCGAAAATTTTGTGCCGAAAACCCCGATCTTTTTAACCCATTTACAGATCACCCTATAGGGCAAATTGCATTCTGGGTAGGATTTTGTAGTTTTTTCTAAATAAAATCTTGCGCATTTATCAGAATGCTCTAATATTCTCAAACATTGCTCACAGGGTCTAGGCGAAAATTTAATAAGGGTCTGCGAATAGCGCTGCGCGCCCATGACGTCACATAAATTGCTCCCCATGGCGAGGTTTATCAGAATGCTCTAATATTCTCAGACATTGCTCACAGGGTCTAGGCGAAAATTTTGTGCCGAAAACCCCGATCTTTTTAACCCATTTTCAGATCACCCTATAGGGCAAATTGCATTCTGGGTAGGATTTTGTAGTTTTTTTCTAAATAAAATCTTGCGCATTTATCAGAATGCTCTAATATTCTCAGACATTGCTCACAGGGTCTAGGCGAAAATTTTGTGCCGAAAACCCCGATCTTTTTAACCCATTTACAGATCACCCTATAGGGCAAATTGCATTCTGGGTAGGATTTTGTAGTTTTTTCTAAATAAAATCTTGCGCATTTATCAGAATGCTCTAATATTCTCAGACATTGCTCACAGGGTCCAGTCGAAAATTTTGTGCCGAGAACCCCGATCTTTTTAACCCATTTTCAGATCACCGTATAGGGCATATTGCATTCTGGGTAGGATTTTGTAGTTTTTTCTAAATAAAATCTTGAGCATTTATCAGAATCCTCTAATATTCTCAGACATTGCTCACAGGGTCTAGGCGAAAAGTTTGTGCCGAAAACCCCGATCTTTTTAACCCATTTACAGATCACCCTATAGGGCATATTGCATTCTGGGTAGGATTTTGTAGTTTTTTCTAAATAAAATCTTGCGCATTTATCAGAATGCTCTAATATTCTCAGACATTGCTCACAGGGTCTAGGCGAAAATTTTGTGCCGAAAACCCCGATCTTTTTAACCCATTTTCAGATCACCCTATAGGGCATATTGCATTCTGGGTAGGATTTTGTAGTTTTTTCTAAATAAAATCTTGCGCATTTATCAGAATGCTCTAATATTCTCAGACATTGCTCACAGGGTCCAGGCGAAAATTTTGTGCCGAAAACCCCGATCTTTTTAAACCATTTTCAGATCACCGTATAGGGCATATTGCATTCTGGGTAGGATTTTGTAGTTTTTTCTAAATAAAATCTTGAGCATTTATCAGAATGCTCTAATATTCTCAGACATTGCTCACAGGGTCTAGACGAAAATTTTGTGCCGAAAACCCCGATCTTTTTAACCCATTTACAGATCACCCTATAGGGCATATTGCATTCTGGGTAGGATTTTGTAGTTTTTTCTAAATAAAATCTTGCGCATTTATCAGAATGCTCTAATATTCTCAGACATTGCTCACAGGGTCTAGGCGAAAATTTTGTGCCGAAAACCCCGATCTTTTTAACCCATTTACAGATCACCCTATAGGGCAAATTGCATTCTGGGTAGGATTTTGTAGTTTTTTCTAAATAAAATCTTGCGCATTTATCAGAATGCTCTAATATTCTCAAACATTGCTCACAGGGTCTAGGCGAAAATTTAATAAGGGTCTGCGAATAGCGCTGCGCGCCCATGACGTCACATAAATTGCTCCCCATGGCGAGGTTTATCAGAATGCTCTAATATTCTCAGACATTGCTCACAGGGTCTAGGCGAAAATTTTGTGCCGAAAACCCCGATCTTTTTAACCCATTTTCAGATCACCCTATAGGGCAAATTGCATTCTGGGTAGGATTTTGTAGTTTTTTTCTAAATAAAATCTTGCGCATTTATCAGAATGCTCTAATATTCTCAGACATTGCTCACAGGGTCTAGGCGAAAATTTTGTGCGAAAACCCCGATCTTTTTAACCCATTTACAGATCACCCTATAGGGCAAATTGCATTCTGGGTAGGATTTTGTAGTTTTTTCTAAATAAAATCTTGCGCATTTATCAGAATGCTCTAATATTCTCAGACATTGCTCACAGGGTCTAGGCGAAAATTTTGTGCCGAAAACCCCGATCTTTTTAACCCATTTACAGATCACCCTATAGGGCAAATTGCATTCTGGGTAGGATTTTGTAGTTTTTTCTAAATAAAATCTTGCGCATTTATCAGAATGCTCTAATATTCTCAAACATTGCTCACAGGGTCTAGGCGAAAATTTAATAAGGGTCTGCGAATAGCGCTGCGCGCCCATGACGTCACATAAATTGCTCCCCATGGCGAGGTTTATCAGAATGCTCTAATATTCTCAGACATTGCTCACAGGGTCTAGGCGAAAATTTTGTGCCGAAAACCCCGATCTTTTTAACCCATTTTCAGATCACCCTATAGGGCAAATTGCATTCTGGGTAGGATTTTGTAGTTTTTTTCTAAATAAAATCTTGCGCATTTATCAGAATGCTCTAATATTCTCAGACATTGCTCACAGGGTCTAGGCGAAAATTTTGTGCCGAAAACCCCGATCTTTTTAACCCATTTACAGATCACCCTATAGGGCAAATTGCATTCTGGGTAGGATTTTGTAGTTTTTTCTAAATAAAATCTTGCGCATTTATCAGAATGCTCTAATATTCTCAGACATTGCTCACAGGGTCCAGTCGAAAATTTTGTGCCGAGAACCCCGATCTTTTTAACCCATTTTCAGATCACCGTATAGGGCATATTGCATTCTGGGTAGGATTTTGTAGTTTTTTCTAAATAAAATCTTGAGCATTTATCAGAATCCTCTAATATTCTCAGACATTGCTCACAGGGTCTAGGCGAAAAGTTTGTGCCGAAAACCCCGATCTTTTTAACCCATTTACAGATCACCCTATAGGGCATATTGCATTCTGGGTAGGATTTTGTAGTTTTTTCTAAATAAAATCTTGCACATTTATCATAATGCTCTAATATTCTCAGACATTGCTCACAGGGTCTAGGCGAAAATTTTGTGCCGAAAACCCCGATCTTTTTAACCCATTTTCAGATCACCCTATAGGGCATATTGCATTCTGGGTAGGATTTTGTAGTTTTTTCTAAATAAAATTTTGAGCATTTATCAGAATGCTCTAATATTCTCAGACATTGCTCACAGGGTCTAGACGAAAATTTTGTGCCGAAAACCCCGATCTTTTTAACCCATTTACAGATCACCCTATAGGGCATATTGCATTCTGGGTAGGATTTTGTAGTTTTTTCTAAATAAAATCTTGCGCATTTATCAGAATGCTCTAATATTCTCAGACATTGCTCACAGGGTCTAGGCGAAAATTTTGTGCCGAAAACCCCGATCTTTTTAACCCATTTACAGATCACCCTATAGGGCAAATTGGATTCTGGGTAGGATGTTGTAGTTTTTTCTAAATAAAATCTTGCGCATTTATCAGAATGCTCTAATATTCTCAAACATTGCTCACAGGGTCTAGGCGAAAATTTAATAAGGGTCTGCGAATAGCGCTGCGCGCCCATGACGTCACATAAATTGCTCCCCATGGCGAGGTTTATCGGAATGCTCTAATATTCTCAGACATTGCTCACAGGGTCTAGGCGAAAATTTTGTGCCGAAAACCCCGATCTTTTTAACCCATTTTCAGATCACCCTATAGGGCAAATTGCATTCTGGGTAGGATTTTGTAGTTTTTTTCTAAATAAAATCTTGCGCATTTATCAGAATGCTCTAATATTCTCAGACATTGCTCACAGGGTCTAGGCGAAAATTTTGTGCCGAAAACCCCGATCTTTTTAACCCATTTACAGATCACCCTATAGGGCATATTGCATTCTGGGTAGGATTTTGTAGTTTTTTCTAAATAAAATCTTGCGCATTTATCAGAATGCTCTAATATTCTCAGACATTGCTCACAGGGTCTAGGCGAAAATTTTGTGCCGAAAATCCCGATCTTTTTAACCCATTTTCAGATCACCCTATAGGGCAAATTGCATTCTGGGTAGGATTTTGTAGTTTTTTCTAAATAAAATCTTGCGCATTTATCAGAATGTTCTAATATTCTCAGACATTGCTCACAGGGTCCAGTCGAAAATTTTGTGCCGAGAACCCCGATCTTTTTAACCCATTTTCAGATCACCCTATAGGGCATATTGCATTCTTGGTAGGATTTTGTAGTTTTTTCTAAATAAAATCTTGAGCATTTATCAGAATCCTCTAATATTCTCAGACATTGCTCACAGGGTCTAGGCGAAAAGTTTGTGCCGAAAACCCCGATCTTTTTAACCCATTTACAGATCACCCTATAGGGCATATTGCATTCTGGGTAGGATTTTGTAGTTTTTTCTAAATAAAATCTTGCACATTTATCATAATGCTCTAATATTCTCAGACATTGCTCACAGGGTCTAGGCGAAAATTTTGTGCCGAAAACCCCGATCTTTTTAACCCATTTTCAGATCACCCTATAGGGCAAATTGCATTCTGGGTAGGATTTTGTAAATTTTTTCTAAATAAAATGTTGCGCATTTATCAGAATGCTCTAATATTCTCAGACATTGCTCACAGGGTCTAGGCGAAAATTTTGTGCCGAAAACCCCGATCTTTTTAACCCATTTTCAGATCACCGTATAGGGCATATTGCATTCTGGGTAGGATTTTGTAGTTTTTTCTAAATAAAATCTTGCGCATTTATCAGAATGCTCTAATATTCTCAGACATTGCTCACAGGTTCTAGGCGAAAATTTTCTGCCGAAAACCACGATCTTTTTAACCCATTTTCAGATCACCCTATAGGGCATATTGCATTCTGGGTAGGATTTTATAGTTTTTTCTAAATAAAATCTTGCGCATTTATCAGAATGCTCTAATATTCTCAGACATTGCTCACAGGGTCTAGGCGAAAATTTTGTGCCGAAAACTCCGATCTTTTTAACCCATTTTGAGATCACCCTATAGGACATATTGCATTCTGGGTAGGATTTTGTAGTTTTTTCTAAATAAAATCTTGCGCATTTATCAGAATGCTCTAATATTCTCAGACATTGCTCACAGGGTCTAGGCGAAAATTTTGTGCCAAAAACCCCGATCTTTTTAACCCATTTTGCGATCACCCTATAGGGCATATTGCATTCTGGTTAGGATTTTGTAGTTTTTTCTAAATAAAATCTTGCGCATTTATCAGAATGCTCTAATATTCTCAGACATTGCTCACAGGGTCTAGGCGAAAATTTTGTGCCGAGAACCCCGATCTTTTTAACCCATTTTCAGATCACCGTATAGGGCATATTGCATTCTGGGTAGGATTTTGTAGTTTTTTCTAAATAAAATCTTGAGCATTTATCAGAATCCTCTAATATTCTCAGACATTGCTCACAGGGTCTAGGCGAAAAGTTTGTGCCGAAAACCCCGATCTTTTTAACCCATTTACAGATCACCCTATAGGGCAAATTGCATTCTGGGTAGGATTTTGTAGTTTTTTCTAAATAAAATCTTGCACATTTATCATAATGCTCTAATATTCTCAGACATTGCTCACAGGGTCTAGGCGAAAATTTTGTGCCGAAAACCCCGATCTTTTTAACCCATTTTCAGATCACCCTATAGGGCAAATTGCATTCTGGGTAGGATTTTGTAAATTTTTTCTAAATAAAATGTTGCGCATTTATCAGAATGCTCTAATATTCTCAGACATTGCTCACAGGGTCCAGTCGAAAATTTTGTGCCCAGAACCCCGATCTTTTTAACCCATTTTCAGATCACCCTATAGGGCATATTGCATTCTTGGTAGGATTTTGTAGTTTTTTCTAAATAAAATCTTGAGCATTTATCAGAATCCTCTAATATTCTCAGACATTGCTCACAGGGTCTAGGCGAAAAGTTTGTGCCGAAAACCCCGATCTTTTTAACCCATTTACAGATCACCCTATAGGGCATATTGCATTCTGGGTAGGATTTTGTAGTTTTTTCTAAATAAAATCTTGCACATTTATCATAATGCTCTAATATTCTCAGACATTGCTCACAGGGTCTAGGCGAAAATTTTGTGCCGAAAACCCCGATCTTTTTAACCCATTTTCAGATCACCCTATAGGGCAAATTGCATTCTGGGTAGGATTTTGTAAATTTTTTCTAAATAAAATGTTGCGCATTTATCAGAATGCTCTAATATTCTCAGACATTGCTCACAGGGTCTAGGCGAAAATTTTGTGCCGAAAACCCCGATCTTTTTAACCCATTTTCAGATCACCGTATAGGGCATATTGCATTCTGGGTAGGATTTTGTAGTTTTTTCTAAATAAAATCTTGCGCATTTATCAGAATGCTCTAATATTCTCAGACATTGCTCACAGGTTCTAGGCGAAAATTTTCTGCCGAAAACCACGATCTTTTTAACCCATTTTCAGATCACCCTATAGGGCATATTGCATTCTGGGTAGGATTTTATAGTTTTTTCTAAATAAAATCTTGCGCATTTATCAGAATGCTCTAATATTCTCAGACATTGCTCACAGGGTCTAGGCGAAAATTTTGTGCCGAAAACTCCGATCTTTTTAACCCATTTTGAGATCACCCTATAGGACATATTGCATTCTGGGTAGGATTTTGTAGTTTTTTCTAAATAAAATCTTGCGCATTTATCAGAATGCTCTAATATTCTCAGACATTGCTCACAGGGTCTAGGCGAAAATTTTGTGCCAAAAACCCCGATCTTTTTAACCCATTTTGCGATCACCCTATAGGGCATATTGCATTCTGGTTAGGATTTTGTAGTTTTTTCTAAATAAAATCTTGCGCATTTATCAGAATGCTCTAATATTCTCAGACATTGCTCACAGGGTCTAGGCGAAAATTTTGTGCCGAGAACCCCGATCTTTTTAACCCATTTTCAGATCACCGTATAGGGCATATTGCATTCTGGGTAGGATTTTGTAGTTTTTTCTAAATAAAATCTTGAGCATTTATCAGAATCCTCTAATATTCTCAGACATTGCTCACAGGGTCTAGGCGAAAAGTTTGTGCCGAAAACCCCGATCTTTTTAACCCATTTACAGATCACCCTATAGGGCAAATTGCATTCTGGGTAGGATTTTGTAGTTTTTTCTAAATAAAATCTTGCACATTTATCATAATGCTCTAATATTCTCAGACATTGCTCACAGGGTCTAGGCGAAAATTTTGTGCCGAAAACCCCGATCTTTTTAACCCATTTTCAGATCACCCTATAGGGCAAATTGCATTCTGGGTAGGATTTTGTAAATTTTTTCTAAATAAAATGTTGCGCATTTATCAGAATGCTCTAATATTCTCAGACATTGCTCACAGGGTCTAGGCGAAAATTTTGTGCCGAAAACCCCGATCTTTTTAACCCATTTTCAGATCACCGTATAGGGCATATTGCATTCTGGGTAGGATTTTGTAGTTTTTTCTAAATAAAATCTTGCACATTTATCAGAATGCTCTAATATTCTCAGACATTGCTCACAGGTTCTAGGCCAAAATTTTCTGCCGAAAACCACGATCTTTTTAACCCATTTTCAGATCACCCTATAGGGCATATTGCATTCTGGGTAGGATTTTATAGTTTTTTCTAAATAAAATCTTGCGCATTTATCAGAATGCTCTAATATTCTCAGACATTGCTCACAGGGTCTAGGCGAAAATTTTGTGCCGAAAACTCCGATCTTTTTAACCCATTTTGAGATCACCCTATAGGGCATATTGCATTCTGGGTAGGATTTTGTAGTTTTTTCTAAATAAAATCTTGCGCATTTATCAGAATGCTCTAATATTCTCAGACATTGCTCACAGGGTCTAGGCGAAAATTTTGTGCCAAAAACCCCGATCTTTTTAACCCATTTTGAGATCACCCTATAGGGCATATTGCATTCTGGGTAGGATTTTGTAGTTTTTTCTAAATAAAATCTTGCGCATTTATCAGAATGCTCTAATATTCTCAGACATTGCTCACAGGGTCTAGACGAAAATTTTGTGCCGAAAACCCCGATCTTTTTAACCCATTTACAGATCACCCTATAGGGCATATTGCATTCTGGGTAGGATTTTGTAGTTTTTTCTAAATAAAATCTTGCGCATTTATCAGAATGCTCTAATATTCTCAGACATTGCTCACAGGGTCTAGGCGAAAATTTTGTGCCGAAAACCCCGATCTTTTTAACCCATTTACAGATCACCCTATGGGGCAAATTGCATTCTGGGTAGGATTTTGTAGTTTTTTCTAAATAAAATCTTGCGCATTTATCAGAATGCTCTAATATTCTCAAACATTGCTCACAGGGTCTAGGCGAAAATTTAATAAGGGTCTGCGAATAGCGCTGCGCGCCCATGACGTCACATAAATTGCTCCCCATGGCGAGGTTTATCAGAATGCTCTAATATTCTCAGACATTGCTCACAGGGTCTAGGCGAAAATTTTGTGCCGAAAACCCCGATCTTTTTAACCCATTTTCAGATCACCCTATAGGGCAAATTGCATTCTGGGTAGGATTTTGTAGTTTTTTTCTAAATAAAATCTTGCGCATTTATCAGAATGCTCTAATATTCTCAGACATTGCTCACAGGGTCTAGGCGAAAATTTTGTGCCGAAAACCCCGATCTTTTTAACCCATTTACAGATCACCCTATAGGGCATATTGCATTCTGGGTAGGATTTTGTAGTTTTTTCTAAATAAAATCTTGCGCATTTATCAGAATGCTCTAATATTCTCAGACATTGCTCACAGGGTCTAGGCGAAAATTTTGTGCCGAAAATCCCGATCTTTTTAACCCATTTTGAGATCACCCTATAGGGCAAATTGCATTCTGGGTAGGATTTTGTAGTTTTTTCTAAATAAAATCTTGCGCATTTATCAGAATGCTCTAATATTCTCAGACATTGCTCACAGGGTCCAGTCGAAAATTTTGTGCCGAGAACCCCGATCTTTTTAACCCATTTTCAGATCACCGTATAGGGCATATTGCATTCTGGGTAGGATTTTGTAGTTTTTTCTAAATAAAATCTTGAGCATTTATCAGAATGCTCTAATATTCTCAGACATTGCTCACAGGGTCTAGGCGAAAAGTTTGTGCCGAAAACCCCGATCTTTTTAACCCATTTTCAGATCACCCTATAGGGCAAATTGCATTCTGGGTAGGATTTTGTAGTTTTTTTCTAAATAAAATGTTGCGCATTTATCAGAATGCTCTAATATTCTCAGACATTGCTCACAGGGTCTAGGCGAAAATTTTGTGCCGAAAACCCCGATCTTTTTAACCCATTTTCAGATCACCGTATAGGGCATATTGCATTCTGGGTAGGATTTTGTAGTTTTTTCTAAATAAAATCTTGCGCATTTATCAGAATGCTCTAATATTCTCAGACATTGCTCACAGGTTCTAGGCGAAAATTTTCTGCCGAAAACCACGATCTTTTTAACCCATTTTCAGATCACCCTATAGGGCATATTGCATTCTGGGTAGGATTTTATAGTTTTTTCTAAATAAAATCTTGCGCATTTATCAGAATGCTCTAATATTCTCAGACATTGCTCACAGGGTGTAGGCGAAAATTTTGTGCCGAAAACTCCGATCTTTTTAACCCATTTTGAGATCACCCTATAGGGCATATTGCATTCTGGGTAGGATTTTGTAGTTTTTTCTAAATAAAATCTTGCGCATTTATCAGAATGCTCTAATATTCTCAGACATTGCTCACAGGGTCTAGGCGAAAATTTTGTGCCAAAAACCCCGATCTTTTTAACCCATTTTGAGATCACCCTATAGGGCATATTGCATTCTGGGTAGGATTTTGTAGTTTTTTCTAAATAAAATCTTGCGCATTTATCAGAATGCTCTAATATTCTCAGACATTGCTCACAGGGTCTAGGCGAAAATTTTGTGCCGAAAACCCCGATCTTTTTAACCATTTTCAGATCACCGTATAGGGCATATTGCATTCTGGGTAGGATTTTGTAGTTTTTTCTAAATAAAATCTTGAGCATTTATCAGAATGCTCTAATATTCTCAGACATTGCTCACAGGGTCTAGGCGAAAATTTTGTGCCGAAAACCCCGATCTTTTTAAGGATATACAGGACACTATCGGGACGTTTTTTTAAAAGGCTCTTAACGCGTTTACTTTACATTAATTTCCCTACAAAGTATACATTTCCTGAAAGCTTAAATGATAAAGATTACATATTTAGTTGAAGTTTTAAATAAAATTTATTAGTTTTGGAGAAATCGGGCATATAGTTAGAGAGTGTTGTCTTAGCGCGAGATGTTTATTTGCAGAAGTGTTAATGTGAACGGATCAAATTTTTTGACCTTATTATTGTACATAGATTGATCTATCAAAGTGTTCCTGCGATTTGTGTTTTGGCGCTTCGTTATTTTTTTATTGATTTTTTAAGTTCAACCTACATATTTTTCAGTGCATTCTTTAGTAAATGGCTAATATCTGACGTAAGAAAACGAAAAAGAACAAACGCAGGCACACTTTGAAACTTGAGATATGTTTGAGTCATCATGACGATTTTCGCGTTAATTGGTCGGAAAATCTCTGCAAATAAACCTTGTAAATTTGTACATTTTATCAAATTCTACTACTGAGAAATTTGTAGTTTTGTTTTAATAGGATTAAAAGATTATTTATTCGATGTTGACAAGTTTAGGCTTTGTATGTCAATATGCGTCACGTAAGAAATGTGATCCTTGACTGATCGTAACATGACTAAGACGATCTAGAACTCTAAAAACTCTTAGAACTAGTAGAATGATGAATTATCAAAATAAATATCAAAAACTTTGTATGTTGTTGCAGTTTAGTTTGGTTTTAGCTTACTTTGTTCAGTTTGTTTTCGCTGTAACAACATGATACCATGTGGTCGTGACCTCTAAGATAACAAATTTTGACAGCTCCTGTCAATATTCCAACGCATTCATTAGACTATCAAAAGTGCTTTTTTATTTATATCTTCTTTGCAAAAAATATTTTTGAACTCAATTTTTTATAAGGTTGTGGATTTCAATCTGTTGTTTGATTTAGTTTGTTTTTGAAAAAACGTGTACTTTGAGGTGAATTGTGTCCTGTATATCCTTAACCCATTTACAGATCACCCTATAGGGCATATTGCATTCTGGGTAGGATTTTGTAGTTTTTTCTAAATAAAATCTTGCGCATTTATCAGAATGCTCTAATATTCTCAGACATTGCTCACAGGGTCTAGGCGAAAATTTTGTGCCGAAAACCCCGATCTTTTTAACCCATTTTCAGATCACCCTATAGGGCAAATTGCATTCTGGGTAGGATTTTGTAGTTTTTTTCTAAATAAAATCTTGCGCATTTATCAGAATGCTCTAATATTCTCAAACATTGCTCACAGGGTCTAGGCGAAAATTTAATAAGGGTCTGCGAATAGCGCTGCGCGCCCATGACGTCACATAAATTGCTCCCCATGGCGAGGTCGGACATTCAAACCGGAACTAGTATACTTTTACAATAATTTATATGGAAACTTCAAGTAGTTTCGGTCGTAGTAAAATAGTTATTTTAACTGAAAAAGACAACGTTCCTGGCTCAAAATTTACCAATAATGCAGACGAATACACTGTTGATCAACTTAGGCGGTGGCTCAAGTGTAGAGGCCTAAAACAGAGCGGTAAGCTGGGTGAATTGCTCACACCTGCCAAGGGTTGTTTAGCCTGCTGTAAAAGGCTAAAACTGACAAAGATCAACTACCAGTAAATGGAAGTTTATTTCGGGGGCAATCAGTGCTTGTACCGCCTGAGAAAGGATAGAGAGTATTCCCTTCACATGATATTCCAAATCTATTCAACTATGTACGAATAGCAAACAAAAGTCTGCGTACAGGAGTCTTTGAATCGCTTTGCCGTACTTCGTCGAAATGATAAATAATTTTTAGTTCTTCAAACTCAGTCCGAAACAAATATCTCTTTTTCACGTTTTCTTATTGTATACAATACTATTAAAAATGTAATTAATGTCATCGAAGTCCTTATATTAAGTGCGTGACCAGTTTACAGTCGTGTACGATCGAGTTGAACAAAATTCTAAGTGTACCGAAATGAGTCGTTTGCCTACTATGTACAGACTCATAGAATTACTCTGAATCAGTTTAACATAGCTTACGATAATCGCTTACTCCATCTGAAAAAGTATATCGTATCTTCTTTACTGAAATAATACAGAATCACGGTGAAAATCTAAATAAAAAGTCCGTGTACGGGTGACTTATGAATAGCCACTGCGGAAAAAAAACGTTTTCCCCCTCTGCTTGCAGCTTTTTAAGTGCCTGATGAAGCTTCTAGGGATACCTGGAATAACTATTCCACGTTCCCCTAACAGTAGCGTTTGGTTGTGACCATTTTAAAGTCATAATATTGAAAAAAGTTGTCGATTTGGTTGCTAAACACATACTTTGCTTTGTAATATGTCACTGTGTTTGTCCGACCCATGCGGGGGGTCCTAAGCCGATTAAATCTATTTTTAGTATGGGCGCGCAGCACTATTATTGCAAGATTCCGTGTTGTGGACCCCCAGCCGAGTTGCACGATTATATATAACAGGCTCTGATTGGCTGCTACGCCAGCTCATTCTTACATAGTATTACTCTCTGATTGGCTCAAAAGCTCGTACTCGCATGCGCAGTAGAGGCTAGTGTCATGATCGAGCAAAACAAGATGGCCGCTCAAAGGCGGCGAAAAGTTGTCTCTTCTAAAATGGCTTGGAAATGCCAAAAAACCGCAGTAAATGCACTAAAACTTACTTATGGAAGTAACAAATTTATCAGAGCCCCTGTATGGGTTGATAGCTCTCAAGTTTATCGTCGACTTATCGCGGAAATATTGAATTCTACTACTCGATGTAGATGAACTTCGCTCGCGTCTCAAAGTGTTCGATGTCACGTCGAAAATCGTCAAATATAAGGACTGACATGGATATATAAGCTTCATACTTCAATTCGTTAAAAGAACAATTATTGATTGATGTAAAACATATCAAAATACATCTGAAAAATATTTATAATATTTTTCAAACGAGGCATTTGAATTCACGACACGTGGCGGTAAACAATTTTTACTTGAAAAGCGTTTCGTGCATAATCATATCTATCGAGTCATCTATCGATTGTAGTAAGTGAAATACATTTTAAACTGATTAAATGTCATTATTATGTTTGTGTTTGGTGAGTTCTTTTATTTCTATCAATCATACTGGCTAATGTTGGCCGAAGAACATATTTTCATGTTATTATTTACAATAATAATAATATGATGATGATAATGATGGTATTAGTGATGTTGATGGGAATGTTGTAGGTGTAGTGACGATGGTGATAATATTGATAATAATAGGTACTAATGATGCGAGTACGAGCTTTCGAGCCAATCAGAGAGTATGTAAGAATGAGCTGGCGTAGCAGCCAATCAGAGCCTGTTATATATAATCGTGCAACTCGGCTGGGGGTCCAGAACACGGAATCTTGCAATAATTCGCAGACCCTTATTACGGGTTAAAAAAGGGGCTGCACGCAGGCTAAATGCCGCTTGCAATCCTCGTTTTTTCTTCGGTACACCTTTGTTCACATTCTGTAGTTGAGCTTTGTTGTTTTAGAGTTTTTATAAGTTTGATTATAATTCGCTTTTGAATACATAGTTTAAGTTTCACGATAGGCATTTTCATAGTCAGTTTGACGATAGATTCGCGGCGTGTCTCTAAATCTTCTTTCCGAAAACGCTCGACATCTTTTAGTGTGGCTATACCGCGAATGGTGTGTGGATTTGCAAGCGATTTGAGTGTATTTAAAGACATTGATTACTAAAACACTGTACTGTCAAAGTTAGAAACAAAATGGCTGCCGAAATTGAAGTAACTCAGAACTTCGAAGATACTGCGCGTGCGCGTCTTTTTGGCGACGACGACGAAAAATAAAAATAACAATGCCGAATCCTAAACTCGGTGATTCCACAGGAATCCCGAGTAATAATAATTGAGAATGAAGACAAACGCGAGGATACAACGTTTTGACATCATCTAGATGTCATTATCAAGTAGTTTAATTCAAGAATGTATAAAGTACGTATTTATAGGTACGCAAATGAATAAATTACAATTGTAAAGAATACAAAAACATTAATAACAATAGAAGGAAAATACAAAGAATAAATTATACAAATAATTTCGCTCTGATCGAGTCAGATTGAACGTTCAGGCTAGGTGATTTGTCCCTAATATATAACATTTTATAAATTAAGCAATCCATTTTAGATGAACACTTCTTTAAAATAGTGAAGCATTCAGCCGGGACAGCTGTTGTAAAATTGTTATATATCACCAAGCCTGAACGTTCAATCTGACTCGATCAGAGCGAAATTATTTGTATAATTTATTCTTTGTATTTTCCTTCTATTGTTATTAATGTTTTTGTATTCTTTACAATTGTAATTTATTCATTTGCGTACCTATAAATACGTACTTTATACATTCTTGAATTAAATTACTTGATAATAGAGTGGTAAAGTGTGACGTCAGTTGCCATGGATTCCGGCTCCAAACAGTATTTTTTCAGCACACATTTCTATAGAGGAACAAAAGAAATACGGTTGATCGACTTTAGTTTGGAACAAGTTGCCTTGACAACTGACAATAGGTGACGTATTCACTTCAGTACTCTATGACATCTAGATGATGTCGAAACGAAACTTCATTCTCAATTTTATAACAAAGTCTAAACTTACAACAATAATAATAATAATAATAATAATAATAATAATAATAATAATAATAATAATAATAATAATAATAATAATAATAATAATAATAACAATAATAATAATTTACAATTTATATAGCCCTATTGACAATAACAGATCAATAGGACTTTACATATAACTACTCTCACACTCACTACCTCTACATTAACCATTTTAACACATAACACTCCTCACATGTTGATTGTTACTGATGGAGAAAAACCAAAGTACCTGGAGAAAAACATTTGTAGCAATTAAGAGAGAGAACAACACATCAAACAAACTCAACTCATATGATCTGTGCCAGAGCTAGGACTCGAACCTGGACCACATTGGTGGTATTTGTTATATTATTATGTGATGGCTCAAATGTTAATCTATTTAACTGCAAAATAACAATATAAACTCCTGGGTTTCACAAAGTTCCTTCATCCCATTATGTGAAAAAATATGAATGCAGTCAAGGTTGTTTGAATTAGCTAGCAGCACTATAAGATATTTAACTCTTTATTACATAATTTGTCAACATTATACATTCAATAATACTTTTGAATAATTTTGTATAATTTACAAGTAAGTTTAAAATATTTACATTATTGCATATTGTTTAAAATGAGAAGTAATTATATCAAATGTAAATTTTAAAAACAAGGGCTATATATTCTTCCTCCTGCTAACTCTTCTTGATGATTCTTTTCTATTTTAATAAAGTAAAAATATTATACTGAGCAACTGGGATTTCATGCAAATGGAATGGAATGGAATGAATGGATTATCAAACGTAAAAAAAAAAGCAATAAAAATGACAATTAAATTAGCAAAAGCATCTCTTCGGCATATCACGAATCGGTATCTGTATGAATAATTACCCAACTTCAAACCAAAATATCTCAAAAACTAAAAGAGGTTCATCCGGGTCCATCATGATTTTTAAAAAGAGAATCATTCACTTAACAACATAACGAGACGAAAAGATATGGACCTCTTCGATTTTTCCGGTAAAAGAGATAGTTTTGACAAACAAAATACGGTTAATGAAACAAATCGGTTCGTGACCTCAACAAAAAAAATACAAAAGTATAACATACCTTTACGCTAAACTTGTTACATCGGATTAAGGTACTTCAATACCCATTCTCTCCAAGTAAGAAGACAAATAATTGTAAAAAAAATATCATTTTTTTGAGGTTTTCTCTCACATCCGGTCCTCATAGCCTCAATTTGCCGGCTGCACTTTGATCGGGCTTACGATTGGCCAATTGAGATCACGTGGTCCGTGTCGTACACCACCTGGTACCTTCCTAGGTGATATCGGAATACGGCGCGCATTGCATTGTTGTTGAAAATCAGGCGGTCCTATGCCCAGTTTCTCGATTTGCCATTTTCGCGCGGTCAATGGCCGCCATCTTGGATTTTTCCGATGGTGAATTGTTTTCAGCAAGTAAAAAGGTTTATAAAAGGAAAAAAACACAACTATTACCCATATAAATACAAACATATAATAAAGTACTATTTCATAAGAACCTTTAAAGTGCAAATTGATATGTACATGATATGTTACAGATAAAACTTGTACTTTAACTCAAGCATCAGCGATAAAACTCGAATTCAGGCCATTTTCCCCTTTCAAATGCCTATTTACAAGGCACTTTAGCTTAGCTAGCAATTTATGAAAATTGGTACCCAATCAAATTGTGTAGTCCATTTTGCCTTGTTTTGAGAGTTGTTAAGTCATAATAAAGCACTTTAACTTTTAAAATGTACCAAAATATTAAATCTCACGAATTATGTTGAATGTCAGCCATGTTGGACCGCCTGATCAAATTTCTTGCCGCGCGCTGATTGGCTAATTTTTTGATCCGAGATCACCTGGTTACATGCGAGGATTCAAATGAACAAACGACAATTTGCGCGCGTGCTAAGAACATGTTCATGTATTCGTCTCGCTCTATTCTTAGCACTCGCGCAAATTGTCGTTTGTATCCTCACATGTAAATAAAGTAGCTAATTTATGCCCTGAAGACGGACGCTAAGTCCGAAAGCTTGGTAACAATAAAATAAATTTTATCTTACGTGGTAGTAACATAGACTTTATAATAACAAACGTTTTATTATTATTATTTTTTTTTTTTAAATAACTATTTGAAACTGAAATGGAATGATTAGAGTTTGTAAACCGAGAGCAATATACCGCTACATAAGTTATCATAGTTCATTGATATTATCATTGTTAACTATATGAGCTTATTTGACTGTTTGAAAGAATATCGCCTGCATGTTCCTTACAAATATCACACATTTTCTTTATCTATATAGAGGTATTGTATTGCAAAGATATTACTCAGTTTAGATAATTGTCTAACTAAATATTTTGTACATTGTTTTGCAGTTTCTCCAACAGATATATCAACAATACATGTAGGTACCGATCAGGGATAAATGTTCCAGATAAACATTCGGAAAGAGCTCAAGAAGCTCCTATTAATTAAAATATAAAATGATAAAAAAGTTGTTTGCTACCCTATAATGGTATTTGCATGGTCATTATCAACTGAACCAATTAAGTGAGATGTTTAAAAAAGGTATTTTTTGTCTTGTATAATTTGTTGTTTCTGGTTGTGTAATAGATTAACAAGTGCCTATAGATATTTATAATATAGCTTAGAGAGTACGGTAGCTCTGATTGGTTGATTCACTCAAAAAAGCTATGCTCAATTTCACCGGTAGAGACATGGTTTTTGATTGACAGCTCACAATTTTAATAAGAGTCTTTCTGTTATAAGCTACTACATTTACTAAAAACGGCTATTAAAATGTAGAAAGACTTTCCATCTTGTGAACTTTCTGCTAACCTAAACCCTGAAGCCTACAGTGCAATTCAAAGGCGACAAAAATCAGAGACGTGGTTTTGAAAATACGCCGCCTTTAGACAAACTGAAAAGTTGGAAGTCAATAGTTGTATTTGATCAAAACAAACAAAAACAAAAGGAAAACAGCGCTTCAAAGTGGCAATATATTTTACTTCATTTTTTCCTTGACATATGAAGATAGTTTCATAGTGAATAAGTGAGATGTTTTTGCAATTGAACTAGATTAATCTTGAATATTCTCAGACATTGCTCACAGGGTCTAGGCGAAAATTTTGTGCCGAAAACCTCGATCTTTTTAACCCATTTTCAGATCACCCTATAAGGCAAATTGCATTCTGGGTAGGATTTTGTAGTTTTTTCTGAATAAAATCTTGCGCATTTATCAGAATGCTCTAATATTCTCAGACATTGCTCACAGGGTCTAGGCGAAAATTTTGTGCCGAAAACCCGATCTTTTTAACCCATTTTCAGATCACCCTATTGGGCAAATTGCATTCTTGGTAGGATTTTGTAGTTTTTTCTAAATAAAATATTGCGCATTTATCAGAATGCTCTAATATTCTCAGACATTGCTCACAGGGTCTAGGCGAAAATTTTGTGCCGAAAACCCCGATCTTTTTAACCCATTTTCAGATCACCGTATAGGGCATATTGCATTCTGGGTAGAATTTTGTAGTTTTTTCTAAATAAAATCTTGCGCATTTATCAGAATGCTCTAATATTCTCAGACATTGCTCACAGGGTCTAGGCGAAAATTTTGTGCCGAAAACCCCGATCTTTTTAACCCATTTACAGATCACCCTATAGGGCATATTGCATTCTGGGTAGGATTTTATAGTTTTTTCTAAATAAAATCTTGCGCATTTATCAGAATGCTCTAATATTCTCAGACATTGCTCACAGGGTCTAGGCGAAAATTTTGTGCCGAAAACCCCGATCTTTTTAACACATTTACAGATCACCCTATAGGGCATATTGCATTCTGGGTAGGATTTTGTAGTTTTTTCTAAATAAAATCTTGCGCATTTATCAGAATGCTCTAATATTCTCAGACATTGCTCACAGGGTCTAGGCGAAAATTTTGTGCCGAAAACCCCGATCTTTTTAACCCATTTTCAGATCACCGTATAGGGCATATTGCATTCTGGGTAGGATTTTGTAGTTTTTTCTAAATAAAATCTTGCGCATTTATCAGAATGCTCTAATATTCTCAGACATTGCTCACAGGGTCTAGGCGAAAATTTTGTGCCGAAAACCCCGATCTTTTTAACCCATTTTCAGATCACCCTATAGGGCAAATTGCATTCTTGGTAGGATTTTGTAGTTTTTTCTAAATAAAATATTGCGCATTTATCAGAATGCTCTAATATTCTCAGACATTGCTCACAGGTTCTAGGCGAAAATTTTGTGCCGAAAACCCCGATCTTTTTAACCCATTTTCAGATCACCGTATAGGGCATATTGCATTCTGGGTAGGATTTTATAGTTTTTTCTAAATAAAATCTTGCTCATTTATCAGAATGCTCTAATATTCTCAGACATTGCTCACAGGGTCTAGGCGAAAATTTTGTGCCGAAAACCCCGATCTTTTTAACCCATTTACAGATCACCCTATAGGGCATATTGCATTCTGGGTAGGATTTTATAGTTTTTTCTAAATAAAATCTTGCGCATTTATCAGAATGCTCTAATATTCTCAGACATTGCTCACAGGGTCTAGGCGAAAATTTTGTGCCGAAAACCCCGATCTTTTTAACCCATTTTCAGATCACCCTATAGGGCAAATTGCATTCTGGGTAGGATTTTGTAGTTTTTTCTGAATAAAATCTTGCGCATTTATCAGAATGCTCTAATATTCTCAGACATTGCTCACAGGGTCTAGGCGAAAATTTTGTGCCGAAAACCCCGATCTTTTTAACCCATTTACAGATCACCCTATAGGGCATATTGCATTCTGGGTAGGATTTTGTAGTTTTTTCTAAATAAA
This sequence comes from Metridium senile, assembly GCA_949775045.1. Lineage (NCBI taxonomy): Eukaryota > Metazoa > Cnidaria > Anthozoa > Actiniaria > Metridiidae > Metridium > Metridium senile. The sequence goes on from OX459104.1 coordinate 12,128,685, forward strand.
ATCTTGCGCATTTATCAGAATGCTCTAATATTCTCAGACATTGCTCACAGGGTCTAGGCGAAAATTTTGTGCCGAAAACCCCGATCTTTTTAACCCATTTTCAGATCACCGTATAGGGCATATTGCATTCTGGGTAGAATTTTGTAGTTTTTTCTAAATAAAATCTTGCGCATTTATCAGAATGCTCTAATATTCTCAGACATTGCTCACAGGGTCTAGGCGAAAATTTTGTGCCGAAAACCCCGATCTTTTTAACCCATTTTCAGATCACCCTATAGGGCAAATTGCATTCTGGGTAGGATTTTGTAGTTTTTTCTGAATAAAATCTTGCGCATTTATCAGAATGCTCTAATATTCTCAGACATTGCTCACAGGGTCTAGGCGAAAATTTTGTGCCGAAAACCCCGATCTTTTTAACCCATTTACAGATCACCCTATAGGGCATATTGCATTCTGGGTAGGATTTTGTAGTTTTTTCTAAATAAAATCTTGCGCATTTATCAGAATGCTCTAATATTCTCAGACATTGCTCACAGGGTCTAGGCGAAAATTTTGTGCCGAAAACCCCGATCTTTTTAACCCATTTTCAGATCACCGTATAGGGCATATTGCATTCTGGGTAGAATTTTGTAGTTTTTTCTAAATAAAATCTTGCGCATTTATCAGAATGCTCTAATATTCTCAGACATTGCTCACAGGGTCTAGGCGAAAATTTTGTGCCGAAAACCCCGATCTTTTTAACCCATTTACAGATCACCCTATAGGGCATATTGCATTCTGGGTAGGATTTTATAGTTTTTTCTAAATAAAATCTTGCGCATTTATCAGAATGCTCTAATATTCTCAGACATTGCTCACAGGGTCTAGGCGAAAATTTTGTGCCGAAAACCCCGATCTTTTTAACCCATTTTCAGATCACCCTATAGGGCAAATTGCATTCTGGGTAGGATTTTGTAGTTTTTTCTGAATAAAATCTTGCGCATTTATCAGAATGCTCTAATATTCTCAGACATTGCTCACAGGGTCTAGGCGAAAATTTTGTGCCGAAAACCCGATCTTTTTAACCCATTTTCAGATCACCCTATTGGGCAAATTGCATTCTTGGTAGGATTTTGTAGTTTTTTCTAAATAAAATATTGCGCATTTATCAGAATGCTCTAATATTCTCAGACATTGCTCACAGGGTCTAGGCGAAAATTTTGTGCCGAAAACCCCGATCTTTTTAACCCATTTTCAGATCACCCTATAGGGCAAATTGCATTCTGGGTAGGATTTTGTAGTTTTTTCTAAATAAAATCTTGCGCTTTATCAGAATGCTCTAATATTCTCAGACATTGCTCACAGGGTCTAGGCGAAAATTTTGTGCCGAAAACCCCGATCTTTTTAACCCATTTACAGATCACCCTATAGGGCATATTGCATTCTGGGTAGGATTTTGTAGTTTTTTCTAAATAAAATCTTGCGCATTTATCAGAATTCTCTAATATTCTCAGACATTGCTCACAGGGTCTAGGCGAAAATTTTGTGCCGAAAACCCCGATCTTTTTAACCCATTTACAGATCACCCTATAGGGCATATTGCATTCTGGGTAGGATTTTATAGTTTTTTCTAAATAAAATCTTGCGCATTTATCAGAATGCTCTAATATTCTCAGACATTGCTCACAGGGTCTAGGCGAAAATTTTGTGCCGAAAACCCCGATCTTTTTAACACATTTACAGATCACCCTATAGGGCATATTGCATTCTGGGTAGGATTTTGTAGTTTTTTCTAAATAAAATCTTGCGCATTTATCAGAATGCTCTAATATTCTCAGACATTGCTCACAGGGTCTAGGCGAAAATTTTGTGCCGAAAACCCCGATCTTTTTAACCCATTTTCAGATCACCGTATAGGGCATATTGCATTCTGGGTAGGATTTTGTAGTTTTTTCTAAATAAAATCTTGCGCATTTATCAGAATGCTCTAATATTCTCAGACATTGCTCACAGGGTCTAGGCGAAAATTTTGTGCCGAAAACCCCGATCTTTTTAACCCATTTTCAGATCACCCTATAGGGCAAATTGCATTCTTGGTAGGATTTTGTAGTTTTTTCTAAATAAAATATTGCGCATTTATCAGAATGCTCTAATATTCTCAGACATTGCTCACAGGTTCTAGGCGAAAATTTTGTGCCGAAAACCCCGATCTTTTTAACCCATTTTCAGATCACCGTATAGGGCATATTGCATTCTGGGTAGGATTTTATAGTTTTTTCTAAATAAAATCTTGCTCATTTATCAGAATGCTCTAATATTCTCAGACATTGCTCACAGGGTCTAGGCGAAAATTTTGTGCCGAAAACCCCGATCTTTTTAACCCATTTACAGATCACCCTATAGGGCATATTGCATTCTGGGTAGGATTTTGTAGTTTTTTCTAAATAAAATCTTGCGCATTTATCAGAATGCTCTAATATTCTCAGACATTGCTCACAGGGTCTAGGCGAAAATTTTGTGCCGAAAACCCCCATCTTTTTAACCCATTTTCAGATCACCGTATAGGGCATATTGCATTCTGGGTAGAATTTTGTAGTTTTTTCTAAATAAAATCTTGCGCATTTATCAGAATGCTCTAATATTCTCAGACATTGCTCACAGGGTCTAGGCGAAAATTTTGTGCCGAAAACCCCGATCTTTTTAACCCATTTACAGATCACCCTATAGGGCATATTGCATTCTGGGTAGGATTTTATAGTTTTTTCTAAATAAAATCTTGCGCATTTATCAGAATGCTCTAATATTCTCAGACATTGCTCACAGGGTCTAGGCGAAAATTTTGTGCCGAAAACCCCGATCTTTTTAACCCATTTTCAGATCACCCTATAGGGCAAATTGCATTCTGGGTAGGATTTTGTAGTTTTTTCTGAATAAAATCTTGCGCATTTATCAGAATGCTCTAATATTCTCAGACATTGCTCACAGGGTCTAGGCGAAAATTTTGTGCCGAAAACCCCGATCTTTTTAACCCATTTACAGATCACCCTATAGGGCATATTGCATTCTGGGTAGGATTTTGTAGTTTTTTCTAAATAAAATCTTGCGCATTTATCAGAATGCTCTAATATTCTCAGACATTGCTCACAGGGTCTAGGCGAAAATTTTGTGCCGAAAACCCCGATCTTTTTAACCCATTTTCAGATCACCGTATAGGGCATATTGCATTCTGGGTAGAATTTTGTAGTTTTTTCTAAATAAAATCTTGCGCATTTATCAGAATGCTCTAATATTCTCAGACATTGCTCACAGGGTCTAGGCGAAAATTTTGTGCCGAAAACCCCGATCTTTTTAACCCATTTTCAGATCACCCTATAGGGCAAATTGCATTCTGGGTAGGATTTTGTAGTTTTTTCTGAATAAAATCTTGCGCATTTATCAGAATGCTCTAATATTCTCAGACATTGCTCACAGGGTCTAGGCGAAAATTTTGTGCCGAAAACCCCGATCTTTTTAACCCATTTACAGATCACCCTATAGGGCATATTGCATTCTGGGTAGGATTTTGTAGTTTTTTCTAAATAAAATCTTGCGCATTTATCAGAATGCTCTAATATTCTCAGACATTGCTCACAGGGTCTAGGCGAAAATTTTGTGCCGAAAACCCCGATCTTTTTAACCCATTTTCAGATCACCGTATAGGGCATATTGCATTCTGGGTAGAATTTTGTAGTTTTTTCTAAATAAAATCTTGCGCATTTATCAGAATGCTCTAATATTCTCAGACATTGCTCACAGGGTCTAGGCGAAAATTTTGTGCCGAAAACCCCGATCTTTTTAACCCATTTACAGATCACCCTATAGGGCATATTGCATTCTGGGTAGGATTTTATAGTTTTTTCTAAATAAAATCTTGCGCATTTATCAGAATGCTCTAATATTCTCAGACATTGCTCACAGGGTCTAGGCGAAAATTTTGTGCCGAAAACCCCGATCTTTTTAACCCATTTTCAGATCACCCTATAGGGCAAATTGCATTCTGGGTAGGATTTTGTAGTTTTTTCTGAATAAAATCTTGCGCATTTATCAGAATGCTCTAATATTCTCAGACATTGCTCACAGGGTCTAGGCGAAAATTTTGTGCCGAAAACCCGATCTTTTTAACCCATTTTCAGATCACCCTATTGGGCAAATTGCATTCTTGGTAGGATTTTGTAGTTTTTTCTAAATAAAATATTGCGCATTTATCAGAATGCTCTAATATTCTCAGACATTGCTCACAGGGTCTAGGCGAAAATTTTGTGCCGAAAACCCCGATCTTTTTAACCCATTTTCAGATCACCCTATAGGGCAAATTGCATTCTGGGTAGGATTTTGTAGTTTTTTCTAAATAAAATCTTGCGCTTTATCAGAATGCTCTAATATTCTCAGACATTGCTCACAGGGTCTAGGCGAAAATTTTGTGCCGAAAACCCCGATCTTTTTAACCCATTTACAGATCACCCTATAGGGCATATTGCATTCTGGGTAGGATTTTGTAGTTTTTTCTAAATAAAATCTTGCGCATTTATCAGAATTCTCTAATATTCTCAGACATTGCTCACAGGGTCTAGGCGAAAATTTTGTGCCGAAAACCCCGATCTTTTTAACCCATTTTCAGATCACCGTATAGGGCATATTGCATTCTGGGTAGAATTTTGTAGTTTTTTCTAAATAAAATCTTCCGCATTTATCAGAATGCTCTAATATTCTCAGACATTGCTCACAGGTTCTAGGCGAAAATTTTGTGCCGAAAACCCCGATCTTTTTAACCCATTTTCAGATCACCCTATAGGGCATATTGCAATCTGGGTAGGATTTTGTAGTTTTTTTCTAAATAAAATCTTGCGCATTTATCAGAATGCTCTAATATTCTCAGACATTGCTCACAGGGTCTAGGCGAAAATTTTGTGCCTAAAACTCCGATCTTTTTAACCCATTTTCAGATCACCCTATAGGGCATATTGCATTCTGGGTAGGATTTTATAGTTTTTTCTAAATAAAATCTTGCGCATTTATCAGAATGCTCTAATATTCTCAGACATTGCTCACAGGGTCCAGGCGAAAATTTTGTGCCGAAAACCCCGATCTTTTTAACCCATTTTCAGATCACCGTATAGGGCATATTGCATTCTTGGTAGGATTTTGTAGTTTTTTCTAAATAAAATATTGCGCATTTATCAGAATGCTCTAATATTCTCAGACATTGCTCACAGGGTCTAGGCGAAAATTTTGTGACGAAAACCCCGATCTTTTTAACCCATTTTCAGATCACCGTATAGGGCATATTGCATTCTGGGTAGAATTTTGTAGTTTTTTCTAAATAAAATCTTGCGCATTTATCAGAATGCTCTAATATTCTCAGACATTGCTCACAGGTTCTAGGCGAAAATTTTGTGCCGAAAACCCCGATCTTTTTAACCCATTTACAGATCACCCTATAGGGCATATTGCATTCTGGGTAGGATTTTATAGTTTTTTCTAAATAAAATCTTGCGCATTTATCAGAATGCTCTAATATTCTCAGAAATTGCTCACAGGGTCTAGGCGAAAATTTTGTGCCGAAAACCCCGATCTTTTTTACCCATTTTCAGATCACCCTATAGGGCAAATTGCATTCTGGGTAGGATTTTGTAGTTTTTTCTGAATAAAATCTTGCGCATTTATCAGAATGCTCTAATATTCTCAGACATTGCTCACAGGGTCTAGGCGAAAATTTTGTGCCGAAAACCCGATCTTTTTAACCCATTTTCAGATCACCCTATTGGGCAAATTGCATTCTTGGTAGGATTTTGTAGTTTTTTCTAAATAAAATATTGCGCATTTATCAGAATGCTCTAATATTCTCAGACATTGCTCACAGGGTCTAGGCGAAAATTTTGTGCCGAAAACCCCGATCTTTTTAACCCATTTTCAGATCACCGTATAGGGCATATTGCATTCTGGGTAGAATTTTGTAGTTTTTTCTAAATAAAATCTTGCGCATTTATCAGAATGCTCTAATATTCTCAGACATTGCTCACAGGTTCTAGGCGAAAATTTTGTGCCGAAAACCCCGATCTTTTTAACCCATTTTCAGATCACCCTATAGGGCATATTGCAATCTGGGTAGGATTTTGTAGTTTTTTTCTAAATAAAATCTTGCGCATTTATCAGAATGCTCTAATATTCTCAGACATTGCTCACAGGGTCTAGGCGAAAATTTTGTGCCGAAAACTCCGATCTTTTTAACCCATTTTCAGATCACCCTATAGGGCATATTGCATTCTGGGTAGGATTTTATAGTTTTTTCTAAAAAAAATCTTGCGCATTTATCAGAATGCTCTAATATTCTCAGACATTGCTCACAGGGTCTAGGCGAAAATTTTGTGCCGAAAACCCCGATCTTTTTAACCCATTTTCAGATCACCCTATAGGGCATATTGCATTCTGGGTAGGATTTTATAGTTTTTTCTAAATAAAATCTTGGGCATTTATCAGAATGCTCTAATATTCTCAGACATTGCTCACAGGTTCTAGCGAAAATTTTCTGCCGAAAACTCCGATCTTTTTAACCCATTTTCAGATCACCCTATAGGGCATATTGCATTCTGGGTAGGATTTTATAGTTTTTTCTAAATAAAATCTTGCGCATTTATCAGAATGCTCTAATATTCTCAGACATTGCTCACAGGGTCTAGGCGAAAATTTTGTGCCGAAAACTCCGATCTTTTTAACCCATTTTCAGATCACCCTATAGGGCATATTGCATTCTGGGTAGGATTTTGTAGTTTTTTCTAAATAAAATCTTGCGCATTTATCAGAATGCTCTAATATTCTCAGACATTGCTCACAGAGTCTAGGTGAAAATTTTGTGCCGAAAACCCCGATCTTTTTAACCCATTTTCAGATCACCGTATAGGGCATATTGCATTCTGGGTAGGATTTTGTAGTTTTTTCTAAATAAAATCTTGCGCATTTATCAGAATGCTCTAATATTCTCAGACATTGCTCACAGGGTCTAGGCGAAAATTTTGTGCCGAAAACCCCGATCTTTTTAACCCATTTTCAGATCACCCTATAGGGCAAATTGCATTCTGGGTAGGATTTTGTAGTTTTTTCTAAATAAAATCTTGCGCATTTATCAGAATGCTCTAATATTCTCAGACATTGCTCACAGGGTCTAGGCGAAAATTTTGTGCCGAAAACCCCGATCTTTTTAACCCATTTTCAGATCACCCTATAGGGCAAATTGCATTCTGGTCAGGATTTTGTAGTTTTTTTCTAAATAAAATCTTGCGCATTTATCAGAATGCTCTAATATTCTCAGACATTGCTCACAGGGTCTAGGCGAAAATTTTGTGCCGAAAACCCCGATCTTTTTAACCCATTTACAGATCATCCTATAGGGCATATTGCATTCTGGGTAGGATTTTGTAGTTTTTTCTAAATAAAATCTTGCGCATTTATCAGAATGCTCTAATATTCTCAGACATTGCTCACAGGGTCTAGGCGAAAATTTTGTGCCGAAAACCTCGATCTTTTAACCCATTTACAGATCATCCTATAGGGCAAATTGCATTCTGGGTAGGATTTTGTAGTTTTTTTCTAAATAAAATCTTGCGCATTTATCAGAATGCTCTAATATTCTCAGACATTGCTCACAGGGTCTAGGCGAAAATTTTGTGCCGAAAACCCCGATCTTTTTAACCCATTTTCAGATCACCCTATAGGGCAAATTGCATTCTGGTCAGGATTTTGTAGTTTTTTTCTAAATAAAATCTTGCGCATTTATCAGAATGCTCTAATATTCTCAGACATTGCTCACAGGGTCTAGGCGAAAATTTTGTGCCGAAAACCCCGATCTTTTTAACCCATTTACAGATCATCCTATAGGGCATATTGCATTCTGGGTAGGATTTTGTAGTTTTTTCTAAATAAAATCTTGCGCATTTATCAGAATGCTCTAATATTCTCAGACATTGCTCACAGGGTCTAGGCGAAAATTTTGTGCCGAAAACCTCGATCTTTTTAACCCATTTACAGATCATCCTATAGGGCATATTGCATTCTGGGTAGGATTTTGTAGTTTTTTCTAAATAAAATCTTGCGCATTTATCAGTATGCTCTAATATTCTCAGACATTGCTCACAGGGTCTAGGCGAAAATTTTGTGCCGAAAACCCCGATCTTTTTAACCCATTTTCAGATCACCCTATAGGGCATATTGCATTCTGGGTAGGATTTTGTAGTTTTTTCTAAATAAAATCTTGCGCATTTATCAGAATGCTCTAATATTCTCAGACATTGTTCACAGGGTCCAGGCGAAAATTTTGTGCCGAAAACCCCGATCTTTTTAAACCATTTTCAGATCACCGTATAGGGCATATTGCATTCTGGGTAGGATTTTGTAGTTTTTTCTAAATAAAATCTTGCGCATTTGTCAGAATGCTCTAATATTCTCAGACATTGCTCACAGGTTCTAGCGAAAATTTTGTGCCGAAAACCCCGATCTTTTTAACCCATTTTCAGATCACCCTATAGGGCATATTGCATTCTGGGTAGGATTTTATAGTTTTTTCTAAATAAAATCTTGCGCATTTATCAGAATGCTCTAATATTCTCAGACATTGCTCACAGGGTTCTGGCGAAAATTTTGTGCCAAAAACCCCGATCTTTTTAACCCATTTTGAGATCACCCTATAGGGCATATTGCATTCTGGGTAGGATTTTGTAGTTTTTTCTAAATAAAATCTTGCGCATTTATCAGAATGCTCTAATATTCTCAGACATTGCTCACAGGGTCTAGGCGAAAATTTTGTGCCGAAAACCCTGATCTTTTTAACCCATTTTCAGATCACCGTATAGGGCATATTGCATTCTGGGTAGGATTTTGTAGTTTTTTCTAAATAAAATCTTGAGCATTTATCAGAATGCTCTAATATTCTCAGACATTGCTCACAGGGTCTAGGCGAAAATTTTGTGCCGAAAACCCCGATCTTTTTAACCCATTTACAGATCACCCTATAGGGCATATTGAATTCTGGGTAGGATTTTGTAGTTTTTTCTAAATAAAATCTTGCGCATTTATCAGAATGCTCTAATATTCTCAGACATTGCTCACAGGGTCTAGGCGAAAATTTTGTGCCGAAAACCCCGATCTTTTTAACCCATTTTCAGATCACCCTATAGGGCAAATTGCATTCTGGGTAGGATTTTGTAGTTTTTTTCTAAATAAAATCTTGCGCATTTATCAGAATGCTCTAATATTCTCAGACATTGCTCACAGGGTCTAGGCGAAAATTTTGTGCCGAAAACCCCGATCTTTTTAACCCATTTTCAGATCACCCTATAGGGCAAATTGCATTCTGGGTAGGATTTTGTAGTTTTTTTCTAAATAAAATCTTGCGCATTTATCAGAATGCTCTAATATTCTCAGACATTGCTCACAGGGTCTAGGCGAAAATTTTGTGCCGAAAACCCCGATCTTTTTAACCCATTTTCAGATCACCCTATAGGGCATATTGCATTCTGGGTTGGATTTTGTAGTTTTTTCTAAATAAAATCTTGCGCATTTATCAGAATGCTCTAATATTCTCAGACATTGCTCACAGGGTTCTGGCGAAAATTTTGTGCCAAAAACCCCGATCTTTTTAACCCATTTTCAGATCACCCTATAGGGCATATTGCATTCTGGGTAGGATTTTGTAGTTTTTTCTAAATAAAATCTTGCGCATTTATCAGAATGCTCTAATATTCTCAGACATTGCTCACAGGGTCTAGGCGAAAATTTTGTGCCGAAAACCCCGATCTTTTTAACCCATTTTCAGATCACCGTATAGGGCATATTGCATTCTGGGTAGGATTTTGTAGTTTTTTCTAAATAAAATCTTGAGCATTTATCAGAATGCTCTAATATTCTCAGACATTGCTCACAGGGGGTCTAGGCGAAAATTTTGTGCCAAAAACCCCGATCTTTTTAACCCATTTTCAGATCACCCTATAGGGCATATTGAATTCTGGGTAGGATTTTGTAGTTTTTTCTAAATAAAATCTTGCGCATTTATCAGAATGCTCTAATATTCTCAGACATTGCTCACAGGGTCTAGGCGAAAATTTTGTACCAAAAACCCCGATCTTTTTAACCCATTTTCAGATCACCCAATAGGGCATATTGCATTCTGGTAGGATTTTGTAGTTTTTTTCTAAATAAAATCTTGCGCATTTATCAGAATGCTCTAATATTCTCAGACATTGCTCACAGGGTCTAGGCGAAAATTTTGTGCCAAAAACCCCGATCTTTTTAACACATTTTCAGATCACCCTATAGGGCAAATTGCATTCTTGGTAGGATTTTGTAGTTTTTTCTAAATAAAATCTTGCGCATTTATCAGAATGCTCTAATATTCTCACACATTGCTCACAGGGTCTAGGCGAAAATTTTGTGCCGAAAACCCCGATCTTTTTAACCCATTTTCAGATCACCCAATAGGGCATATTGCATTCTGGGTAGGATTTTGTAGTTTTTTCTAAATAAAATCTTGCGCATTTATCAGAATGCTCTAATATTCTCAGACATTGCTCACAGGGTCTAGGCGAAAATTTTGTGCCGAAAACCCCGATCTTTTTAACCCATTTTCAGATCACCCTATAGGGCATATTGAATTCTAGGTAGGATTTTGTAGTTTTTTCTAAATAAAATCTTGCGCATTTATCAGAATGCTCTAATATTCTCAGACATTGCTCACAGGGTCTAGGCGAAAATTTTGTGCCAAAAACCCCGATCTTTTTAACCCATTTTCAGATCACCCAATAGGGCATATTGCATTCTGGGTAGGATTTTGTAGTTTTTTTCTAAATAAAATCTTGCGCATTTATCAGAATGCTCTAATATTCTCAGACATTGCTCACAGGGTCTAGGCGAAAAGTTTGTGCCGAAAACCCCGATCTTTTTAACCCATTTTCAGATCACCCTATAGGGCATATTGAATTCTGGGTAGGATTTTGGAGTTTTTTCTAAATAAAATCTTGCGTATTTATCAGAATGCTCTAATATTCTCAGACATTGCTCACAGGGTCTAGACGAAAATTTTGTGCCAAAAACCCCGATCTTTTTAACCCATTTTCAGATCACCCAATAGGGCATATTGCATTCTGGGTAGGATTTTGTAGTTTTTTCTAAATAAAATCTTGCGCATTTATCAGAATGCTCTAATATTCTCAGACATTGCTCACAGGGTCTAGGCGAAAAGTTTGTGCCGAAAACCCCGATCTTTTTAACCCATTTTCAGATCACCCTATAGGGCAAATTGCATTCTTGGTAGGATTTTGTAGTTTTTTCTAAATAAAATCTTGCGCATTTATCAGAATGCTCTAATATTCTCACACATTGCTCACAGGGTCTAGGCGAAAATTTTGTGCCGAAAACCCCGATCTTTTTAACCCATTTTCAGATCACCCAATAGGGCATATTGCATTCTGGGTAGGATTTTGTAGTTTTTTCTAAATAAAATCTTGCGCATTTATCAGAATGCTCTAATATTCTCAGACATTGCTCACAGGGTCTAGGCGAAAATTTTGTGCCGAAAACCCCGATCTTTTTAACCCATTTTCAGATCACCCTATAGGGCATATTGAATTCTAGGTAGGATTTTGTAGTTTTTTCTAAATAAAATCTTGCGCATTTATCAGAATGCTCTAATATTCTCAGACATTGCTCACAGGGTCTAGGCGAAAATTTTGTGCCAAAAACCCCGATCTTTTTAACCCATTTTCAGATCACCCTATAGGGCATATTGAATTCTGGGTAGGATTTTGTAGTTTTTTCTAAATAAAATCTTGCGCATTTATCAGAATGCTCTAATATTCTCAGACATTGCTCACAGGGTCTAGGCGAAAATTTTGTACCAAAAACCCCGATCTTTTTAACCCATTTTCAGATCACCCAATAGGGCATATTGCATTCTGGGTAGGATTTTGTAGTTTTTTTCTAAATAAAATCTTGCGCATTTATCAGAATGCTCTAATATTCTCAGACATTGCTCACAGGGTCTAGGCGAAAATTTTGTGCCAAAAACCCCGATCTTTTTAACACATTTTCAGATCACCCTATAGGGCAAATTGCATTCTTGGTAGGATTTTGTAGTTTTTTCTAAATAAAATCTTGCGCATTTATCAGAATGCTCTAATATTCTCACACATTGCTCACAGGGTCTAGGCGAAAATTTTGTGCCGAAAACCCCGATCTTTTTAACCCATTTTCAGATCACCCAATAGGGCATATTGCATTCTGGGTAGGATTTTGTAGTTTTTTCTAAATAAAATCTTGCGCATTTATCAGAATGCTCTAATATTCTCAGACATTGCTCACAGGGTCTAGGCGAAAATTTTGTGCCGAAAACCCCGATCTTTTTAACCCATTTTCAGATCACCCTATAGGGCATATTGAATTCTAGGTAGGATTTTGTAGTTTTTTCTAAATAAAATCTTGCGCATTTATCAGAATGCTCTAATATTCTCAGACATTGCTCACAGGGTCTAGGCGAAAATTTTGTGCCAAAAACCCCGATCTTTTTAACCCATTTTCAGATCACCCAATAGGGCATATTGCATTCTGGGTAGGATTTTGTAGTTTTTTTCTAAATAAAATCTTGCGCATTTATCAGAATGCTCTAATATTCTCAGACATTGCTCACAGGGTCTAGGCGAAAAGTTTGTGCCGAAAACCCCGATCTTTTTAACCCATTTTCAGATCACCCTATAGGGCATATTGAATTCTGGGTAGGATTTTGGAGTTTTTTCTAAATAAAATCTTGCGTATTTATCAGAATGCTCTAATATTCTCAGACATTGCTCACAGGGTCTAGACGAAAATTTTGTGCCAAAAACCCCGATCTTTTTAACCCATTTTCAGATCACCCAATAGGGCATATTGCATTCTGGGTAGGATTTTGTAGTTTTTTCTAAATAAAATCTTGCGCATTTATCAGAATGCTCTAATATTCTCAGACATTGCTCACAGGGTCTAGGCGAAAAGTTTGTGCCGAAAACCCCGATCTTTTTAACCCATTTTCAGATCACCCTATAGGGCAAATTGCATTCTGGGTAGGATTTTGTAGTTTTTTCTAAATAAAATCTTGCGCATTTATCAGAATGCTCTAATATTCTCAGACATTGCTCACAGGGTCTAGGCGAAAATTTTGTGCCGAAAATCCCGATCTTTTTAACCCATTTTCAGATCACCCTATAGGGCAAATTGCATTCTGGGTAGGATTTTGTAGTTTTTTCTAGATAAAATCTTGCGCATTTATCAGAATGCTCTAATATTCTCAGACATTGCTCACAGGGTCTAGGCGAAAATTTTGTGCCAAAAACCCCGATCTTTTTAACCCATTTTCAGATCACCCAATAGGGCATATTGCATTCTGGGTAGGATTTTGTAGTTTTTTTCTAAATAAAATCTTGCGCATTTATCAGAATGCTCTAATATTCTCAGACATTGCTCACAGGGTCTAGGCGAAAATTTTGTGCCGAAAACCCCGATCTTTTTAACCCATTTTCAGATCACCCTATAGGGCAAATTGCATTCTGGGTAGGATTTTCTGGTTTTTTCTAAATAAAATCTTGCGCATTTATCAGAATACTCTAATATTCTCAGACATTGCTCACAGGGTCTAGGCGAAAATTTTGTGCCGAAAACCCCGATCTTTTTAACACATTTTCAGATCACCCTATAGGGCAAATTGCATTCTGGGTAGGATTTTGTAGTTTTTTCTAGATAAAATCTTGCGCATTTATCAGAATGCTCTAATATTCTCAGACATTGCTCACAGGGTCTAGGCGAAAATTTTGTGCCAAAAACCCCGATCTTTTTAACCCATTTTGAGAACACCCTATAGGGCAAATTGCATTCTGGGTAGGATTTTGTAGTTTTTTCTAAATAAAATCTTGCGCATTTATCAGAATGCTCTAATATTCTCAGACATTGCTCACAGGGTCTAGGCGAAAAGTTTGTGCCGAAAAGCCCGATCTTTTTAACCCATTTTCAGATCACCCTATAGGGCAAATTGCATTCTGGGTAGGATTTTGTAGTTTTTTCTAAATAAAATCTTGCGCATTTATCAGAATGCTCTAATATTCTCAGACATTGCTCACAGGGTCTAGGCGAAAATTTTGTGCCAAAAACCCCGATCTTTTTAACCCATTTTCAGATCACCCAATAGGGCATATTGCATTCTGGGTAGGATTTTGTAGTTTTTTTCTAAATAAAATCTTGCGCATTTATCAGAATGCTCTAATATTCTCAGACATTGCTCACAGGGTCTAGGCGAAAATTTTGTGCCAAAAACCCCGATCTTTTTAACACATTTTCAGATCACCCTATAGGGCATATTGCATTCTGGGTAGGATTTTGTAGTTTTTTCTAAATAAAATCTTGCGCATTTATCAGAATGCTCTAATATTCTCAGACATTGCTCACAGGGTCTAGGCGAAAAGTTTGTGCCGAAAACCCCGATCTTTTTAACCCATTTTCAGATCACCCAATAGGGCATATTACATTCTGGGTAGGATTTTGTAGTTTTTTTCTAAATAAAATCTTGCGCATTTATCAGAATGCTCTAATATTCTCAGACATTGCTCACAGGGTCTAGGCGAAAATTTTGTGCCAAAAACCCCGATCTTTTTAACCCATTTTCAGATCACCCAATAGGGCATATTGCATTCTGGGTAGGATTTTGTAGTTTTTTCTAAATAAAATCTTGCGCATTTATCAGAATGCTCTAATATTCTCAGACATTGCTCACAGGGTCTAGGCGAAAAGTTTGTGCCGAAAACCCCGATCTTTTTAACCCATTTTCAGATCACCCTATAGGGCAAATTGCATTCTGGGTAGGATTTTGTAGTTTTTTCTAAATAAAATCTTGCGCATTTATCAGAATGCTCTAATATTCTCAGACATTGCTCACAGGGTCTAGGCGAAAAGTTTGTGCCGAAAACCCCGATCTTTTTAACCCATTTTCAGATCACCCTATAGGGCATATTGAATTCTGGGTAGGATTTTGTAGTTTTTTCTAAATAAAATCTTGCGCATTTATCAGAATGCTCTAATATTCTCAGACATTGCTCACAGGGTCTAGGCGAAAATTTTGTACCAAAAACCCCGATCTTTTTAACCCATTTTCAGATCACCCAATAGGGCATATTGCATTCTGGGTAGGATTTTGTAGTTTTTTTCTAAATAAAATCTTGCGCATTTATCAGAATGCTCTAATATTCTCAGACATTGCTCACAGGGTCTAGGCGAAAATTTTGTGCCAAAAACCCCGATCTTTTTAACACATTTTCAGATCACCCTATAGGGCAAATTGCATTCTTGGTAGGATTTTGTAGTTTTTTCTAAATAAAATCTTGCGCATTTATCAGAATGCTCTAATATTCTCACACATTGCTCACAGGGTCTAGGCGAAAATTTTGTGCCGAAAACCCCGATCTTTTTAACCCATTTTCAGATCACCCAATAGGGCATATTGCATTCTGGGTAGGATTTTGTAGTTTTTTCTAAATAAAATCTTGCGCATTTATCAGAATGCTCTAATATTCTCAGACATTGCTCACAGGGTCTAGGCGAAAATTTTGTGCCGAAAACCCCGATCTTTTTAACCCATTTTCAGATCACCCTATAGGGCATATTGAATTCTAGGTAGGATTTTGTAGTTTTTTCTAAATAAAATCTTGCGCATTTATCAGAATGCTCTAATATTCTCAGACATTGCTCACAGGGTCTAGGCGAAAATTTTGTGCCAAAAACCCCGATCTTTTTAACCCATTTTCAGATCACCCTATAGGGCATATTGAATTCTGGGTAGGATTTTGTAGTTTTTTCTAAATAAAATCTTGCGCATTTATCAGAATGCTCTAATATTCTCAGACATTGCTCACAGGGTCTAGGCGAAAATTTTGTACCAAAAACCCCGATCTTTTTAACCCATTTTCAGATCACCCAATAGGGCATATTGCATTCTGGGTAGGATTTTGTAGTTTTTTTCTAAATAAAATCTTGCGCATTTATCAGAATGCTCTAATATTCTCAGACATTGCTCACAGGGTCTAGGCGAAAATTTTGTGCCAAAAACCCCGATCTTTTTAACACATTTTCAGATCACCCTATAGGGCAAATTGCATTCTTGGTAGGATTTTGTAGTTTTTTCTAAATAAAATCTTGCGCATTTATCAGAATGCTCTAATATTCTCACACATTGCTCACAGGGTCTAGGCGAAAATTTTGTGCCGAAAACCCCGATCTTTTTAACCCATTTTCAGATCACCCAATAGGGCATATTGCATTCTGGGTAGGATTTTGTAGTTTTTTCTAAATAAAATCTTGCGCATTTATCAGAATGCTCTAATATTCTCAGACATTGCTCACAGGGTCTAGGCGAAAATTTTGTGCCGAAAACCCCGATCTTTTTAACCCATTTTCAGATCACCCTATAGGGCATATTGAATTCTAGGTAGGATTTTGTAGTTTTTTCTAAATAAAATCTTGCGCATTTATCAGAATGCTCTAATATTCTCAGACATTGCTCACAGGGTCTAGGCGAAAATTTTGTGCCAAAAACCCCGATCTTTTTAACCCATTTTCAGATCACCCAATAGGGCATATTGCATTCTGGGTAGGATTTTGTAGTTTTTTTCTAAATAAAATCTTGCGCATTTATCAGAATGCTCTAATATTCTCAGACATTGCTCACAGGGTCTAGGCGAAAAGTTTGTGCCGAAAACCCCGATCTTTTTAACCCATTTTCAGATCACCCTATAGGGCATATTGAATTCTGGGTAGGATTTTGGAGTTTTTTCTAAATAAAATCTTGCGTATTTATCAGAATGCTCTAATATTCTCAGACATTGCTCACAGGGTCTAGACGAAAATTTTGTGCCAAAAACCCCGATCTTTTTAACCCATTTTCAGATCACCCAATAGGGCATATTGCATTCTGGGTAGGATTTTGTAGTTTTTTCTAAATAAAATCTTGCGCATTTATCAGAATGCTCTAATATTCTCAGACATTGCTCACAGGGTCTAGGCGAAAAGTTTGTGCCGAAAACCCCGATCTTTTTAACCCATTTTCAGATCACCCTATAGGGCAAATTGCATTCTGGGTAGGATTTTGTAGTTTTTTCTAAATAAAATCTTGCGCATTTATCAGAATGCTCTAATATTCTCAGACATTGCTCACAGGGTCTAGGCGAAAAGTTTGTGCCGAAAACCCCGATCTTTTTAACCCATTTTCAGATCACCCTATAGGGCATATTGAATTCTGGGTAGGATTTTGTAGTTTTTTCTAAATAAAATCTTGCGCATTTATCAGAATGCTCTAATATTCTCAGACATTGCTCACAGGGTCTAGGCGAAAATTTTGTACCAAAAACCCCGATCTTTTTAACCCATTTTCAGATCACCCAATAGGGCATATTGCATTCTGGGTAGGATTTTGTAGTTTTTTTCTAAATAAAATCTTGCGCATTTATCAGAATGCTCTAATATTCTCAGACATTGCTCACAGGGTCTAGGCGAAAATTTTGTGCCAAAAACCCCGATCTTTTTAACACATTTTCAGATCACCCTATAGGGCAAATTGCATTCTTGGTAGGATTTTGTAGTTTTTTCTAAATAAAATCTTGCGCATTTATCAGAATGCTCTAATATTCTCACACATTGCTCACAGGGTCTAGGCGAAAATTTTGTGCCGAAAACCCCGATCTTTTTAACCCATTTTCAGATCACCCAATAGGGCATATTGCATTCTGGGTAGGATTTTGTAGTTTTTTCTAAATAAAATCTTGCGCATTTATCAGAATGCTCTAATATTCTCAGACATTGCTCACAGGGTCTAGGCGAAAATTTTGTGCCGAAAACCCCGATCTTTTTAACCCATTTTCAGATCACCCTATAGGGCATATTGAATTCTAGGTAGGATTTTGTAGTTTTTTCTAAATAAAATCTTGCGCATTTATCAGAATGCTCTAATATTCTCAGACATTGCTCACAGGGTCTAGACGAAAATTTTGTGCCAAAAACCCCGATCTTTTTAACCCATTTTCAGATCACCCAATAGGGCATATTGCATTCTGGGTAGGATTTTGTAGTTTTTTCTAAATAAAATCTTGCGCATTTATCAGAATGCTCTAATATTCTCAGACATTGCTCACAGGGTCTAGGCGAAAAGTTTGTGCCGAAAACCCCGATCTTTTTAACCCATTTTCAGATCATCCTATAGGGCATATTGAATTCTGGGTAGGATTTTGTAGTTTTTTCTAAATAAAATCTTGCGCATTTATCAGAATGCTCTAATATTCTCAGACATTGCTCACAGGGTCTAGGCGAAAAGTTTGTGCCGAAAACCCCGATCTTTTTAACCCATTTTCAGATCACCCAATAGGGCATATTACATTCTGGGTAGGATTTTGTAGTTTTTTTCTAAATAAAATCTTGCGCATTTATCAGAATGCTCTAATATTCTCAGACATTGCTCACAGGGTCTAGGCGAAAATTTTGTGCCAAAAACCCCGATCTTTTTAACCCATTTTCAGATCACCCAATAGGGCATATTGCATTCTGGGTAGGATTTTGTAGTTTTTTCTAAATAAAATCTTGCGCATTTATCAGAATGCTCTAATATTCTCAGACATTGCTCACAGGGTCTAGGCGAAAAGTTTGTGCCGAAAACCCCGATCTTTTTAACCCATTTTCAGATCACCCTATAGGGCAAATTGCATTCTGGGTAGGATTTTGTAGTTTTTTCTAAATAAAATCTTGCGCATTTATCAGAATGCTCTAATATTCTCAGACATTGCTCACAGGGTCTAGGCGAAAAGTTTGTGCCGAAAACCCCGATCTTTTTAACCCATTTTCAGATCACCCTATAGGGCATATTGAATTCTGGGTAGGATTTTGTAGTTTTTTCTAAATAAAATCTTGCGCATTTATCAGAATGCTCTAATATTCTCAGACATTGCTCACAGGGTCTAGGCGAAAATTTTGTACCAAAAACCCCGATCTTTTTAACCCATTTTCAGATCACCCAATAGGGCATATTGCATTCTGGGTAGGATTTTGTAGTTTTTTCTAAATAAAATCTTGCGCATTTATCAGAATGCTCTAATATTCTCAGACATTGCTCACAGGGTCTAGGCGAAAAGTTTGTGCCGAAAACCCCGATCTTTTTAACCCATTTTCAGATCACCCTATAGGGCAAATTGCATTCTGGGTAGGATTTTGTAGTTTTTTCTAAATAAAATCTTGCGCATTTATCAGAATGCTCTAATATTCTCAGACATTGCTCACAGGGTCTAGGCGAAAAGTTTGTGCCGAAAACCCCGATCTTTTTAACCCATTTTCAGATCACCCTATAGGGCATATTGAATTCTGGGTAGGATTTTGTAGTTTTTTCTAAATAAAATCTTGCGCATTTATCAGAATGCTCTAATATTCTCAGACATTGCTCACAGGGTCTAGGCGAAAATTTTGTACCAAAAACCCCGATCTTTTTAACCCATTTTCAGATCACCCAATAGGGCATATTGCATTCTGGGTAGGATTTTGTAGTTTTTTTCTAAATAAAATCTTGCGCATTTATCAGAATGCTCTAATATTCTCAGACATTGCTCACAGGGTCTAGGCGAAAATTTTGTGCCAAAAACCCCGATCTTTTTAACACATTTTCAGATCACCCTATAGGGCAAATTGCATTCTTGGTAGGATTTTGTAGTTTTTTCTAAATAAAATCTTGCGCATTTATCAGAATGCTCTAATATTCTCACACATTGCTCACAGGGTCTAGGCGAAAATTTTGTGCCGAAAACCCCGATCTTTTTAACCCATTTTCAGATCACCCAATAGGGCATATTGCATTCTGGGTAGGATTTTGTAGTTTTTTCTAAATAAAATCTTGCGCATTTATCAGAATGCTCTAATATTCTCAGACATTGCTCACAGGGTCTAGGCGAAAATTTTGTGCCGAAAACCCCGATCTTTTTAACCCATTTTCAGATCACCCTATAGGGCATATTGAATTCTAGGTAGGATTTTGTAGTTTTTTCTAAATAAAATCTTGCGCATTTATCAGAATGCTCTAATATTCTCAGACATTGCTCACAGGGTCTAGGCGAAAATTTTGTGCCAAAAACCCCGATCTTTTTAACCCATTTTCAGATCACCCAATAGGGCATATTGCATTCTGGGTAGGATTTTGTAGTTTTTTTCTAAATAAAATCTTGCGCATTTATCAGAATGCTCTAATATTCTCAGACATTGCTCACAGGGTCTAGGCGAAAAGTTTGTGCCGAAAACCCCGATCTTTTTAACCCATTTTCAGATCACCCTATAGGGCATATTGAATTCTGGGTAGGATTTTGGAGTTTTTTCTAAATAAAATCTTGCGCATTTATCAGAATGCTCTAATATTCTCAGACATTGCTCACAGGGTCTAGACGAAAATTTTGTGCCAAAAACCCCGATCTTTTTAACCCATTTTCAGATCACCCAATAGGGCATATTGCATTCTGGGTAGGATTTTGTAGTTTTTTCTAAATAAAATCTTGCGCATTTATCAGAATGCTCTAATATTCTCAGACATTGCTCACAGGGTCTAGGCGAAAAGTTTGTGCCGAAAACCCCGATCTTTTTAACCCATTTTCAGATCACCCTATAGGGCATATTGAATTCTGGGTAGGATTTTGTAGTTTTTTCTAAATAAAATCTTGCGCATTTATCAGAATGCTCTAATATTCTCAGACATTGCTCACAGGGTCTAGGCGAAAAGTTTGTGCCGAAAACCCCGATCTTTTTAACCCATTTTCAGATCACCCTATAGGGCATATTGAATTCTTGGTAGGATTTTGTAGTTTTTTCTAAATAAAATCTTGCGCATTTATCAGAATGCTCTAATATTCTCAGACATTGCTCACAGGGTCTAGGCGAAAATTTTGTGCCAAAAACCCCGATCTTTTTAACCCATTTTCAGATCACCCAATAGGGCATATTGCATTCTGGGTAGGATTTTGTAGTTTTTTTCTAAATAAAATCTTGCGCATTTATCAGAATGCTCTAATATTCTCAGACATTGCTCACAGGGTCTAGGCGAAAATTTTGTGCCAAAAACCCCGATCTTTTTAACACATTTTCAGATCACCCTATAGGGCAAATTGCATTCTTGGTAGGATTTTGTAGTTTTTTCTAAATAAAATCTTGCGCATTTATCAGAATGCTCTAATATTCTCAGACATTGCTCACAGGGTCTAGGCGAAAATTTTGTGCCGAAAACCCCGATCTTTTTAACCCATTTTCAGATCACCCTATAGGGCAAATTGCATTCTGGGTAGGATTTTGTAGTTTTTTCTAGATAAAATCTTGCGCATTTATCAGAATGCTCTAATATTCTCAGACATTGCTCACAGGGTCTAGGCGAAAATTTTGTGCCAAAAACCCCGATCTTTTTAACCCATTTTCAGATCACCCAATAGGGCATATTGCATTCTGGGTAGGATTTTGTAGTTTTTTTCTAAATAAAATCTTGCGCATTTATCAGAATGCTCTAATATTCTCAGACATTGCTCACAGGGTCTAGGCGAAAATTTTGTGCCGAAAACCCCGATCTTTTTAACCCATTTTCAGATCACCCTATAGGGCAAATTGCATTCTGGGTAGGATTTTCTGGTTTTTTCTAAATAAAATCTTGCGCATTTATCAGAATGCTCTAATATTCTCAGACATTGCTCACAGGGTCTAGGCGAAAATTTTGTGCCGAAAACCCCGATCTTTTTAACACATTTTCAGATCACCCTATAGGGCAAATTGCATTCTGGGTAGGATTTTGTAGTTTTTTCTAGATAAAATCTTGCGCATTTATCAGAATGCTCTAATATTCTCAGACATTGCTCACAGGGTCTAGGCGAAAATTTTGTGCCAAAAACCCCGATCTTTTTAACCCATTTTGAGAACACCCTATAGGGCAAATTGCATTCTGGGTAGGATTTTGTAGTTTTTTCTAAATAAAATCTTGCGCATTTATCAGAATGCTCTAATATTCTCAGACATTGCTCACAGGGTCTAGGCGAAAAGTTTGTGCCGAAAAGCCCGATCTTTTTAACCCATTTTCAGATCACCCTATAGGGCAAATTGCATTCTGGGTAGGATTTTGTAGTTTTTTCTAAATAAAATCTTGCGCATTTATCAGAATGCTCTAATATTCTCAGACATTGCTCACAGGGTCTAGGCGAAAATTTTGTGCCAAAAACCCCGATCTTTTTAACCCATTTTCAGATCACCCAATAGGGCATATTGCATTCTGGGTAGGATTTTGTAGTTTTTTTCTAAATAAAATCTTGCGCATTTATCAGAATGCTCTAATATTCTCAGACATTGCTCACAGGGTCTAGGCGAAAATTTTGTGCCAAAAACCCCGATCTTTTTAACACATTTTCAGATCACCCTATAGGGCAAATTGCATTCTTGGTAGGATTTTGTAGTTTTTTCTAAATAAAATCTTGCGCATTTATCAGAATGCTCTAATATTCTCAGACATTGCTCACAGGGTCTAGTCGAAAATTTTGTGCCGAAAACCCCGATCTTTTTAACCCATTTTCAGATCACCCTATAGGGCAAATTGCATTCTGGGTAGGATTTTGTAGTTTTTTCTAGATAAAATCTTGCGCATTTATCAGAATGCTCTAATATTCTCAGACATTGCTCACAGGGTCTAGGCGAAAATTTTGTGCCAAAAACCCCGATCTTTTTAACCCATTTTCAGATCACCCAATAGGGCATATTGCATTCTGGGTAGGATTTTGTAGTTTTTTTCTAAATAAAATCTTGCGCATTTATCAGAATGCTCTAATATTCTCAGACATTGCTCACAGGGTCTAGGCGAGAATTTTGTGCCGATAACCCCGATCTTTTTAACCCATTTTCAGATCACCCTATAGGGCAAATTGCATTCTGGGTAGGATTTTCTGGTTTTTTCTAAATAAAATCTTGCGCATTTATCAGAATGCTCTAATATTCTCAGACATTGCTCACAGGGTCTAGGCGAAAATTTTGTGCCGAAAACCCCGATCTTTTTAACCCATTTTCAGATCACCCTATAGGGCAAATTGCATTCTGGGTAGGATTTTGTAGTTTTTTCTAGATAAAATCTTGCGCATTTATCAGAATGCTCTAATATTCTCAGACATTGCTCACAGGGTCTAGGCGAAAATTTTGTGCCAAAAACCCCGATCTTTTTAACCCATTTTCAGATCACCCTATAGGGCAAATTGCATTCTGGGTAGGATTTTGTAGTTTTTTCTAAATAAAATCTTGCGCATTTATCAGAATGCTCTAATATTCTCAGACATTGCTCACAGGGTCTAGGCGAAAAGTTTGTGCCGAAAACCCCGATCTTTTTAACCCATTTTCAGATCACCCTATAGGGCAAATTGCATTCTGGGTAGGATTTTGTAGTTTTTTCTAAATAAAATCTTGCGCATTTATCAGAATGCTCTAATATTCTCAGACATTGCTCACAGGGTCTAGGCGAAAATTTTGTGCCAAAAACCCCGATCTTTTTAACCCATTTTCAGATCACCCTATAGGGCAAATTGCATTCTGGGTAGGATTTTGTAGTTTTTTCTAGATAAAATCTTGCGCATTTATCAGAATGCTCTAATATTCTCAGACATTGCTCACAGGGTCTAGGCGAAAATTTTGTGCCGAAAACCCCGATCTTTTTAACCCATTTTCAGATCACCCTATAGGGCAAATTGCATTCTGGGTAGGATTTTCTGTTTTTTTCTAAATAAAATCTTGCGCATTTATCAGAATGCTCTAATATTCTCAGACATTGCTCACAGGGTCTAGGCGAAAATTTTGTGCCGAAAACCCCGATCTTTTTAACACATTTTCAGATCACCCTATAGGGCAAATTGCATTCTGGGTAGGATTTTGTAGTTTTTTCTAGATAAAATCTTGCGCATTTATCAGAATGCTCTAATATTCTCAGACATTGCTCACAGGGTCTAGGCGAAAAGTTTGTGCCGAAAACCCCGATCTTTTTAACCCATTTTCAGATCACCCTATAGGGCAAATTGCATTCTGGGTAGGATTTTGTAGTTTTTTCTAAATAAAATCTTGCGCATTTATCAGAATGCTCTAATATTCTCAGACATTGCTCACAGGGTCTAGGCGAAAAGTTTGTGCCAAAAACCCCGATCTTTTTAACCCATTTTCAGATCACCCTATAGGGCAAATTGCATTCTGGGTAGGATTTTGTAGTTTTTTCTAGATAAAATCTTGCGCATTTATCAGAATGCTCTAATATTCTCAGACATTGCTCACAGGGTCTAGGCGAAAATTTTGTGCCGAAAACCCCGATCTTTTTAACACATTTTCAGATCACCCTATAGGGCAAATTGCATTCTGGGTAGGATTTTGTAGTTTTTTCTAGATAAAATCTTGCGCATTTATCAGAATGCTCTAATATTCTCAGACATTGCTCACAGGGTCTAGGCGAAAATTTTGTGCCAAAAACCCCGATCTTTTTAACCCATTTTCAGATCACCCTATAGGGCAAATTGCATTCTGGGTAGGATTTTGTAGTTTTTTCTAAATAAAATCTTGCGCATTTATCAGAATGCTCTAATATTCTCAGACATTGCTCACAGGGTCTAGGCGAAAAGTTTGTGCCGAAAACCCCGATCTTTTTAACCCATTTTCAGATCACCCTATAGGGCAAATTGCATTCTGGGTAGGATTTTGTAGTTTTTTCTAAATAAAATCTTGCGCATTTATCAGAATGCTCTAATATTCTCAGACATTGCTCACAGGGTCCAGGCGAAAATTTTGTGCCAAAAACCCCGATCTTTTTAACCCATTTTCAGATCACCCTATAGGGCAAATTGCATTCTGGGTAGGATTTTGTAGTTTTTTCTAGATAAAATCTTGCGCATTTATCAGAATGCTCTAATATTCTCAGACATTGCTCACAGGGTCTAGGCGAAAATTTTGTGCCAAAAACCCCGATCTTTTTAACCCATTTTCAGATCACCCTATAGGGCAAATTGCATTCTGGGTAGGATTTTGTAGTTTTTTCTAAATAAAATCTTGCGCATTTATCAGAATGCTCTAATATTCTCAGACATTGCTCACAGGGTCTAGGCGAAAATTTTGTGCCAAAAACCCCGATCTTTTTAACCCATTTTCAGATCACCCTATAGGGCAAATTGCATTCTGGGTAGGATTTTGTAGTTTTTTCTAGATAAAATCTTGCGCATTTATCAGAATGCTCTAATATTCTCAGACATTGCTCACAGGGTCTAGACGAAAATTTTGTGCCGAAAACCCCGATCTTTTTAACACATTTTCAGATCACCCTATAGGGCAAATTGCATTCTGGGTAGGATTTTGTAGTTTTTTCTAGATAAAATCTTGCGCATTTATCAGAATGCTCTAATATTCTCAGACATTGCTCACAGGGTCTAGGCGAAAATTTTGTGCCAAAAACCCCGATCTTTTTAACCCATTTTCAGATCACCCTATAGGGCAAATTGCATTCTGGGTAGGATTTTGTAGTTTTTTCTAAATAAAATCTTGCGCATTTATCAGAATGCTCTAATATTCTCAGACATTGCTCACAGGGTCTAGGCGAAAAGTTTGTGCCGAAAACCCCGATCTTTTTAACCCATTTTCAGATCACCCTATAGGGCAAATTGCATTCTGGGTAGGATTTTGTAGTTTTTTCTAAATAAAATCTTGCGCATTTATCAGAATGCTCTAATATTCTCAGACATTGCTCACAGGGTCCAGGCGAAAATTTTGTGCCAAAAACCCCGATCTTTTTAACCCATTTTCAGATCACCCTATAGGGCAAATTGCATTCTGGGTAGGATTTTGTAGTTTTTTCTAGATAAAATCTTGCGCATTTATCAGAATGCTCTAATATTCTCAGACATTGCTCACAGGGTCTAGGCGAAAATTTTGTGCCAAAAACCCCGATCTTTTTAACCCATTTTCAGATCACCCTATAGGGCAAATTGCATTCTGGGTAGGATTTTGTAGTTTTTTCTAAATAAAATCTTGCGCATTTATCAGAATGCTCTAATATTCTCAGACATTGCTCACAGGGTCTAGGCGAAAAGTTTGTGCCGAAAACCCCGATCTTTTTAACCCATTTTCAGATCACCCTATAGGGCAAATTGCATTCTGGGTAGGATTTTGTAGTTTTTTCTAAATAAAATCTTGCGCATTTATCAGAATGCTCTAATATTCTCAGACATTGCTCACAGGGTCTAGGCGAAAAGTTTGTGCCGAAAACCCCGATCTTTTTAACCCATTTTCAGATCACCCTATAGGGCATATTGAATTCTGGGTAGGATTTTGTAGTTTTTTCTAAATAAAATCTTGCGCATTTATCAGAATGCTCTAATATTCTCAGACATTGCTCACAGGGTCTAGACGAAAATTTTGTGCCAAAAACCCCGATCTTTTTAACCCATTTTCAGATCACCCAATAGGGCATATTGCATTCTGGGTAGGATTTTGTAGTTTTTTCTAAATAAAATCTTGCGCATTTATCCGAATGCTCTAATATTCTCAGACATTGCTCACAGGGTCTAGGCGAAAAGTTTGTGCCGAAAACCCCGATCTTTTTAACCCATTTTCAGATCACCCTATAGGGCATATTGAATTCTGGGTAGGATTTTGTAGTTTTTTCTAAATAAAATCTTGCGCATTTATCAGAATGCTCTAATATTCTCAGACATTGCTCACAGGGTCTAGACGAAAATTTTGTGCCAAAAACCCCGATCTTTTTAACCCATTTTCAGATCACCCTATAGGGCATATTGCATTCTGGGTAGGATTTTGTAGTTTTTTCTAAATAAAATCTTGCGCATTTATCCGAATGCTCTAATATTCTCAGACATTGCTCACAGGGTCTAGGCGAAAAGTTTGTGCCGAAAACCCCGATCTTTTTAACCCATTTTCAGATCACCCTATAGGGCATATTGAATTCTGGGTAGGATTTTGTAGTTTTTTCTAAATAAAATCTTGCGCATTTATCAGAATGCACTAATATTCTCAGACATTGCTCACAGGGTCTAGGCGAAAATTTTGTGCCAAAAACCCCGATCTTTTTAACCCATTTTCAGATCACCCAATAGGGCATATTACATTCTGGGTAGGATTTTGTAGTTTTTTTCTAAATAAAATCTTGCGCATTTATCAGAATGCTCTAATATTCTCAGACATTGCTCACAGGGTCTAGGCGAAAATTTTGTGCCAAAAACCCCGATCTTTTTAACCCATTTTCAGATCACCCAATAGGGCATATTGCATTCTGGGTAGGATTTTGTAGTTTTTCTAAATAAAATCTTGCGCATTTATCAGAATGCTCTAATATTCTCAGACATTGCTCACAGGGTCTAGGCGAAAAGTTTGTGCCGAAAACCCCGATCTTTTTAACCCATTTTCAGATCACCCTATAGGGCAAATTGCATTCTGGGTAGGATTTTGTAGTTTTTTCTAAATAAAATCTTGCGCATTTATCAGAATGCTCTAATATTCTCAGACATTGCTCACAGGGTCTAGGCGAAAAGTTTGTGGCGAAAACCCCGATCTTTTTAACCCATTTTCAGATCACCCTATAGGGCATATTGAATTCTGGGTAGGATTTTGTAGTTTTTTCTAAATAAAATCTTGCGCATTTATCAGAATGCTCTAATATTCTCAGACATTGCTCACAGGGTCTAGACGAAAATTTTGTGCCAAAAACCCCGATCTTTTTAACCCATTTTCAGATCACCCAATAGGGCATATTGCATTCTTGGTAGGATTTTGTAGTTTTTTCTAAATAAAATCATGCGCATTTATCAGAATGCTCTAATATTCTCAGACATTGCTCACAGGGTCTAGGCGAAAATTTTGTGCCAAAAACCCCGATCTTTTTAACCCATTTTCAGATCACCCAATAGGGCATATTGCATTCTGGGTAGGATTTTGTAGTTTTTTTCTAAATAAAATCTTGCGCATTTATCAGTATGCTCTAATATTCTCAGACATTGCTCACAGGGTCTAGGCGAAAATTTTGTGCCAAAAACCCCGATCTTTTTAACCCATTTTCAGATCACCCAATAGGGCATATTGCATTCTGGGTAGGATTTTGTAGTTTTTTCTAAATAAAATCTTGCGCATTTATTAGAATGCTCTAATATTCTCAGACATTGCTCACAGGGTCTAGGCGAAAAGTTTGTGCCGAAAACCCCGATCTTTTTAACCCATTTTCAGATCACCCTATAGGGCATATTGAATTCTGGGTAGGATTTTGTAGTTTTTTCTAAATAAAATCTTGCGCATTTATCAGAATGCTCTAATATTCTCAGACATTGCTCACAGGGTCTAGGCGAAAATTTTGTGCCAAAAACCCCGATCTTTTTAACCCATTTTCAGATCACCCAATAGGGCATATTGCATTCTGGGTAGGATTTTGTAGTTTTTTCTAAATAAAATCATGCGCATTTATCAGAATGCTCTAATATTCTCAGACATTGCTCACAGGGTCTAGGCGAAAATTTTGTGCCAAAAACCCCGATCTTTTTAACCCATTTTCAGATCACCCAATAGGGCATATTGCATTCTGGGTAGGATTTTGTAGTTTTTTTCTAAATAAAATCTTGCGCATTTATCAGTATGCTCTAATATTCTCAGACATTGCTCACAGGGTGTCTAGGCGAAAAGTTTGTACCGAAAACCCCGATCTTTTTAACCCATTTTCAGATCACCCTATAGGGCATATTGAATTCTGGGTAGGATTTTGTAGTTTTTTCTAAATAAAATCTTGCGCATTTATCAGAATGCTCTAATATTCTCAGACATTGCTCACAGGGTCTAGGCGAAAATTTTGTGCCAAAAACCCCGATCTTTTTAACCCATTTTCAGATCACCCAATAGGGAATATTGCATTCTTGGTAGGATTTTGTAGTTTTTTCTAAATAAAATCTTGCGCATTTATCAGAATGCTCTAATATTCTCAGACATTGCTCACAGGGTCTAGGCGAAAATTTTGTGCCGAAAACCCCGATCTTTTTAACCCATTTTCAGATCACCCTATAGGGCATATTGCATTCTGGGTAGGATTTTGTAGTTTTTTCTAAATAAAATCTTGCGCATTTATCAGAATGCTCTAATATTCTCAGACATTGCTCACAGGGTCTAGGCGAAAAGTTTGTACCGAAAACCCCGATCTTTTTAACCCATTTTCAGATCACCCTATAGGGCATATTGAATTCTGGGTAGGATTTTGTAGTTTTTTCTAAATAAAATCTTGCGCATTTATCAGAATGCTCTAATATTCTCAGACATTGCTCACAGGGTCTAGGCGAAAATTTTGTGCCAAAAACCCCGATCTTTTTAACCCATTTTCAGATCACCCAATAGGGAATATTGCATTCTTGGTAGGATTTTGTAGTTTTTTCTAAATAAAATCTTGCGCATTTATCAGAATGCTCTAATATTCTCAGACATTGCTCACAGGGTCTAGGCGAAAATTTTGTGCCGAAAACCCCGATCTTTTTAACCCATTTTCAGATCACCCTATAGGGCAAATTGCATTCTGGGTAGGATTTTGTAGTTTTTTCTAAATAAAATCTTGCGCATTTATCAGAATGCTCTAATATTCTCAGACATTGCTCACAGGGTCTAGGCGAAAAGTTTGTGCCGAAAACCCCGATCTTTTTAACCCATTTTCAGATCACCCTATAGGGCAAATTGCATTCTGGGTAGGATTTTCTGGTTTTTTCTAAATAAAATCTTGCGCATTTATCAGAATGCTCTAATATTCTCAGACATTGCTCACAGGGTCTAGACGAAAATTTTGTGCCAAAAACCCCGATCTTTTTAACCCATTTTCAGATCACCCAATAGGGCATATTGCATTCTGGGTAGGATTTTGTAGTTTTTTCTAAATAAAATCTTGCGCATTTATCAGAATGCTCTAATATTCTCAGACATTGCTCACAGGGTCTAGGCGAAAAGTTTGTGCCGAAAACCCCGATCTTTTTAACCCATTTTCAGATCACCCTATAGGGCATATTGAATTCTGGGTAGGATTTTGTAGTTTTTTCTAAATAAAATCTTGCGCATTTATCAGAATGCTCTAATATTCTCAGACATTGCTCACAGGGTCTAGGCGAAAATTTTGTGCCAAAAACCCCGATCTTTTTAACCCATTTTCAGATCACCCAATAGGGAATATTGCATTCTGGGTAGGATTTTGTAGTTTTTTTCTAAATAAAATCTTGCGCATTTATCAGAATGCTCTAATATTCTCAGACATTGCTCACAGGGTCTAGGCGAATATTTTGTGCCAAAAACCCCGATCTTTTTAACACATTTTCAGATCACCCTATAGGGCAAATTGCATTCTTGGTAGGATTTTGTAGTTTTTTCTAAATAAAATCTTGCGCATTTATCAGAATGCTCTAATATTCTCAGACATTGCTCACAGGGTCTAGGCGAAAATTTTGTGCCGAAAACCCCGATCTTTTTAACCCATTTTCAGATCACCCTATAGGGCAAATTGCATTCTGGGTAGGATTTTGGAGTTTTTTCTAAATAAAATCTTGCGCATTTATCAGAATGCTCTAATATTCTCAGACATTGCTCACAGGGTCTAGGCGAAAATTTTGTGCCGAAAACCCCGATCTTTTTAACCCATTTTCAGATCACCCTATAGGGCAAATTGCATTCTGGGTAGGATTTTGTAGTTTTTTCTAAATAAAATCTTGCGCATTTATCAGAATGCTCTAATATTCTCAGACATTGCTCACAGGGTCTAGGCGAAAATTTTGTGCCGAAAACCCCGATCTTTTTAACCCATTTTCAGATCACCCTATAGGGCAAATTGCATTCTGGGTAGGATTTTCTGTAGTTTTTTCTAAATAAAATCTTGCGCATTTATCAGAATGCTCTAATATTCTCAGACATTGCTCACAGGGTCTAGGCGAAAATTTTGTGCCGAAAACCCCGATCTTTTTAACACATTTTCAGATCACCCAATAGGGCAAATTGCATTCTGGGTAGGATTTTGTAGTTTTTTCTAAATAAAATCTTGCGCATTTATCAGAATGCTCTAATATTCTCAGACATTGCTCACAGGGTCTAGGCGAAAAGTTTGTGCCGAAAACCCCGATCTTTTTAACCCATTTTCAGATCACCCTATAGGGCATATTGAATTCTGGGTAGGATTTTGTAGTTTTTTCTAAATAAAATCTTGCGCATTTATCAGAATGCTCTAATATTCTCAGACATTGCTCACAGGGTCTAGGCGAAAATTTTGTGCCAAAAACTCCGATCTTTTTAACCCATTTTCAGATCACCCAATAGGGAATATTGCATTCTGGGTAGGATTTTGTAGTTTTTTTCTAAATAAAATCTTGCGCATTTATCAGAATGCTCTAATATTCTCAGACATTGCTCACAGGGTCTAGGCGAATATTTTGTGCCAAAAACCCCGATCTTTTTAACCCATTTTCAGATCACCCTATAGGGCAAATTGCATTCTTGGTAGGATTTTGTAGTTTTTTCTAAATAAAATCTTGCGCATTTATCAGAATGCTCTAATATTCTCAGACATTGCTCACAGGGTCTAGGCGAAAATTTTGTGCCGAAAACCCCGATCTTTTTAACCCATTTTCAGATCACCCTATAGGGCAAATTGCATTCTGGGTAGGATTTTGGAGTTTTTTCTAAATAAAATCTTGCGCATTTATCAGAATGCTCTAATATTCTCAGACATTGCT
Organism: Metridium senile; assembly: GCA_949775045.1. Classification (NCBI taxonomy): domain Eukaryota; kingdom Metazoa; phylum Cnidaria; class Anthozoa; order Actiniaria; family Metridiidae; genus Metridium; species Metridium senile. The sequence continues at coordinate 12,160,508 of OX459104.1, forward strand.
CACAGGGTCTAGGCGAAAATTTTGTGCCGAAAACCCCGATCTTTTTAACCCATTTTCAGATCACCCTATAGGGCAAATTGCATTCTGGGTAGGATTTTCTGGTTTTTTCTAAATAAAATCTTGCGCATTTATCAGAATGCTCTAATATTCTCAGACATTGCTCACAGGGTCTAGACGAAAATTTTGTGCCAAAAACCCCGATCTTTTTAACCCATTTTCAGATCACCCAATAGGGCATATTGCATTCTGGGTAGGATTTTGTAGTTTTTTCTAAATAAAATCTTGCGCATTTATCAGAATGCTCTAATATTCTCAGACATTGCTCACAGGGTCTAGGCGAAAAGTTTGTGCCGAAAACCCCGATCTTTTTAACCCATTTTCAGATCACCCTATAGGGCATATTGAATTCTGGGTAGGATTTTGTAGTTTTTTCTAAATAAAATCTTACGCATTTATCAGAATGCTCTAATATTCTCAGACATTGCTCACAGGGTCTAGGCGAAAATTTTGTGCCAAAAACCCCGATCTTTTTAACCCATTTTCAGATCACCCAATAGGGAATATTGCATTCTGGGTAGGATTTTGTAGTTTTTTTCTAAATAAAATCTTGCGCATTTATCAGAATGCTCTAATATTCTCAGACATTGCTCACAGGGTCTAGGCGAATATTTTGTGCCAAAAACCCCGATCTTTTTAACACATTTTCAGATCACCCTATAGGGCAAATTGCATTCTTGGTAGGATTTTGTAGTTTTTTCTAAATAAAATCTTGCGCATTTATCAGAATGCTCTAATATTCTCAGACATTGCTCACAGGGTCTAGGCGAAAAGTTTGTGCCGAAAACCCCGATCTTTTTAACCCATTTTCAGATCACCCTATAGGGCATATTGAATTCTGGGTAGGATTTTGTAGTTTTTTCTAAATAAAATCTTGCGCATTTATCAGAATGCTCTAATATTCTCAGACATTGCTCACAGGGTCTAGGCGAAAATTTTGTGCCAAAAACCCCGATCTTTTTAACCCATTTTCAGATCACCCAATAGGGAATATTGCATTCTGGGTAGGATTTTGTAGTTTTTTTCTAAATAAAATCTTGCGCATTTATCAGAATGCTCTAATATTCTCAGACATTGCTCACAGGGTCTAGGCGAATATTTTGTGCCAAAAACCCCGATCTTTTTAACCCATTTTCAGATCACCCTATAGGGCAAATTGCATTCTTGGTAGGATTTTGTAGTTTTTTCTAAATAAAATCTTGCGCATTTATCAGAATGCTCTAATATTCTCAGACATTGCTCACAGGGTCTAGGCGAAAATTTTGTGCCGAAAACCCCGATCTTTTTAACCCATTTTCAGATCACCCTATAGGGCAAATTGCATTCTGGGTAGGATTTTGAAGTTTTTTCTAAATAAAATCTTGCGCATTTATCAGAATGCTCTAATATTCTCAGACATTGCTCACAGGGTCTAGGCGAAAAGTTTGTGCCGAAAACCCCGATCTTTTTAACCCATTTTCAGATCACCCTATAGGGCAAATTGCATTCTGGGTAGGATTTTCTGGTTTTTTCTAAATAAAATCTTGCGCATTTATCAGAATGCTCTAATATTCTCAGACATTGCTCACAGGGTCTAGACGAAAATTTTGTGCCAAAAACCCCGATCTTTTTAACCCATTTTCAGATCACCCAATAGGGCATATTGCATTCTGGGTAGGATTTTGTAGTTTTTTCTAAATAAAATCTTGCGCATTTATCAGAATGCTCTAATATTCTCAGACATTGCTCACAGGGTCTAGGCGAAAAGTTTGTGCCGAAAACCCCGATCTTTTTAACCCATTTTCAGATCACCCTATAGGGCATATTGAATTCTGGGTAGGATTTTGTAGTTTTTTCTAAATAAAATCTTGCGCATTTATCAGAATGCTCTAATATTCTCAGACATTGCTCACAGGGTCTAGGCGAAAATTTTGTGCCAAAAACCCCGATCTTTTTAACCCATTTTCAGATCACCCAATAGGGAATATTGCATTCTGGGTAGGATTTTGTAGTTTTTTTCTAAATAAAATCTTGCGCATTTATCAGAATGCTCTAATATTCTCAGACATTGCTCACAGGGTCTAGGCGAATATTTTGTGCCAAAAACCCCGATCTTTTTAACACATTTTCAGATCACCCTATAGGGCAAATTGCATTCTTGGTAGGATTTTGTAGTTTTTTCTAAATAAAATCTTGCGCATTTATCAGAATGCTCTAATATTCTCAGACATTGCTCACAGGGTCTAGGCGAAAATTTTGTGCCGAAAACCCCGATCTTTTTAACCCATTTTCAGATCACCCTATAGGGCAAATTGCATTCTGGGTAGGATTTTGGAGTTTTTTCTAAATAAAATCTTGCGCATTTATCAGAATGCTCTAATATTCTCAGACATTGCTCACAGGGTCTAGGCGAAAATTTTGTGCCGAAAACCCCGATCTTTTTAACCCATTTTCAGATCACCCTATAGGGCAAATTGCATTCTGGGTAGGATTTTGTAGTTTTTTCTAAATAAAATCTTGCGCATTTATCAGAATGCTCTAATATTCTCAGACATTGCTCACAGGGTCTAGGCGAAAATTTTGTGCCGAAAACCCCGATCTTTTTAACCCATTTTCAGATCACCCTATAGGGCAAATTGCATTCTGGGTAGGATTTTCTGTAGTTTTTTCTAAATAAAATCTTGCGCATTTATCAGAATGCTCTAATATTCTCAGACATTGCTCACAGGGTCTAGGCGAAAATTTTGTGCCGAAAACCCCGATCTTTTTAACACATTTTCAGATCACCCTATAGGGCAAATTGCATTCTGGGTAGGATTTTGTAGTTTTTTCTAAATAAAATCTTGCGCATTTATCAGAATGCTCTAATATTCTCAGACATTGCTCACAGGGTCTAGGCGAAAAGTTTGTGCCGAAAACCCCGATCTTTTTAACCCATTTTCAGATCACCCTATAGGGCATATTGAATTCTGGGTAGGATTTTGTAGTTTTTTCTAAATAAAATCTTGCGCATTTATCAGAATGCTCTAATATTCTCAGACATTGCTCACAGGGTCTAGGCGAAAATTTTGTGCCAAAAACCCCGATCTTTTTAACCCATTTTCAGATCACCCAATAGGGAATATTGCATTCTGGGTAGGATTTTGTAGTTTTTTTCTAAATAAAATCTTGCGCATTTATCAGAATGCTCTAATATTCTCAGACATTGCTCACAGGGTCTAGGCGAATATTTTGTGCCAAAAACCCCGATCTTTTTAACCCATTTTCAGATCACCCTATAGGGCAAATTGCATTCTTGGTAGGATTTTGTAGTTTTTTCTAAATAAAATCTTGCGCATTTATCAGAATGCTCTAATATTCTCAGACATTGCTCACAGGGTCTAGGCGAAAATTTTGTGCCGAAAACCCCGATCTTTTTAACCCATTTTCAGATCACCCTATAGGGCAAATTGCATTCTGGGTAGGATTTTGGAGTTTTTTCTAAATAAAATCTTGCGCATTTATCAGAATGCTCTAATATTCTCAGACATTGCTCACAGGGTCTAGGCGAAAATTTTGTGCCGAAAACCCCGATCTTTTTAACCCATTTTCAGATCACCCTATAGGGCAAATTGCATTCTGGGTAGGATTTTCTGGTTTTTTCTAAATAAAATCTTGCGCATTTATCAGAATGCTCTAATATTCTCAGACATTGCTCACAGGGTCTAGACGAAAATTTTGTGCCAAAAACCCCGATCTTTTTAACCCATTTTCAGATCACCCAATAGGGCATATTGCATTCTGGGTAGGATTTTGTAGTTTTTTCTAAATAAAATCTTGCGCATTTATCAGAATGCTCTAATATTCTCAGACATTGCTCACAGGGTCTAGGCGAAAAGTTTGTGCCGAAAACCCCGATCTTTTTAACCCATTTTCAGATCACCCTATAGGGCATATTGAATTCTGGGTAGGATTTTGTAGTTTTTTCTAAATAAAATCTTGCGCATTTATCAGAATGCTCTAATATTCTCAGACATTGCTCACAGGGTCTAGGCGAAAATTTTGTGCCAAAAACCCCGATCTTTTTAACCCATTTTCAGATCACCCAATAGGGAATATTGCATTCTGGGTAGGATTTTGTAGTTTTTTTCTAAATAAAATCTTGCGCATTTATCAGAATGCTCTAATATTCTCAGACATTGCTCACAGGGTCTAGGCGAATATTTTGTGCCAAAAACCCCGATCTTTTTAACACATTTTCAGATCACCCTATAGGGCAAATTGCATTCTTGGTAGGATTTTGTAGTTTTTTCTAAATAAAATCTTGCGCATTTATCAGAATGCTCTAATATTCTCAGACATTGCTCACAGGGTCTAGGCGAAAATTTTGTGCCGAAAACCCCGATCTTTTTAACCCATTTTCAGATCACCCTATAGGGCAAATTGCATTCTGGGTAGGATTTTGGAGTTTTTTCTAAATAAAATCTTCCGCATTTATCAGAATGCTCTAATATTCTCAGACATTGCTCACAGGGTCTAGGCGAAAATTTTGTGCCGAAAACCCCGATCTTTTTAACCCATTTTCAGATCACCCTATAGGGCAAATTGCATTCTGGGTAGGATTTTGTAGTTTTTTCTAAATAAAATCTTGCGCATTTATCAGAATGCTCTAATATTCTCAGACATTGCTCACAGGGTCTAGGCGAAAATTTTGTGACGAAAACCCCGATCTTTTTAACCCATTTTCAGATCACCCTATAGGGCAAATTGCATTCTGGGTAGGATTTTCTGTAGTTTTTTCTAAATAAAATCTTGCGCATTTATCAGAATGCTCTAATATTCTCAGACATTGCTTACAGGGTCTAGGCGAAAATTTTGTGCCGAAAACCCCGATCTTTTTAACACATTTTCAGATCACCCTATAGGGCAAATTGCATTCTGGGTAGGATTTTGTAGTTTTTTCTAAATAAAATCTTGCGCATTTATCAGAATGCTCTAATATTCTCAGACATTGCTCACAGGGTCTAGGCGAAAATTTTGTGCCAAAAACCCCGATCTTTTTAACCCATTTTCAGATCACCCTATAGGGCAAATTGCATTCTGGGTAGGATTTTGTAGTTTTTTCTAAATAAAATCTTGCGCATTTATCAGAATGCTCTAATATTCTCAGACATTGCTCACAGGGTCTAGGCGAATATTTTGTGCCAAAAACCCCGATCTTTTTAACCCATTTTCAGATCACCCTATAGGGCAAATTGCATTCTTGGTAGGATTTTGTAGTTTTTTCTAAATAAAATCTTGCGCATTTATCAGAATGCTCTAATATTCTCAGACATTGCTCACAGGGTCTAGGCGAAAATTTTGTGCCGAAAACCCCGATCTTTTTAACCCATTTTCAGATCACCCTATAGGGCAAATTGCATTCTGGGTAGGATTTTGGAGTTTTTTCTAAATAAAATCTTGCGCATTTATCAGAATGCTCTAATATTCTCAGACATTGCTCACAGGGTCTAGGCGAAAATTTTGTGCCGAAAACCCCGATCTTTTTAACCCATTTTCAGATCACCCTATAGGGCAAATTGCATTCTGGGTAGGATTTTCTGGTTTTTTCTAAATAAAATCTTGCGCATTTATCAGAATGCTCTAATATTCTCAGACATTGCTCACAGGGTCTAGACGAAAATTTTGTGCCAAAAACCCCGATCTTTTTAACCCATTTTCAGATCACCCAATAGGGCATATTGCATTCTGGGTAGGATTTTGTAGTTTTTTCTAAATAAAATCTTGCGCATTTATCAGAATGCTCTAATATTCTCAGACATTGCTCACAGGGTCTAGGCGAAAAGTTTGTGCCGAAAACCCCGATCTTTTTAACCCATTTTCAGATCACCCTATAGGGCATATTGAATTCTGGGTAGGATTTTGTAGTTTTTTCTAAATAAAATCTTGCGCATTTATCAGAATGCTCTAATATTCTCAGACATTGCTCACAGGGTCTAGGCGAAAATTTTGTGCCAAAAACCCCGATCTTTTTAACCCATTTTCAGATCACCCAATAGGGAATATTGCATTCTGGGTAGGATTTTGTAGTTTTTTTCTAAATAAAATCTTGCGCATTTATCAGAATGCTCTAATATTCTCAGACATTGCTCACAGGGTCTAGGCGAATATTTTGTGCCAAAAACCCCGATCTTTTTAACACATTTTCAGATCACCCTATAGGGCAAATTGCATTCTTGGTAGGATTTTGTAGTTTTTTCTAAATAAAATCTTGCGCATTTATCAGAATGCTCTAATATTCTCAGACATTGCTCACAGGGTCTAGGCGAAAATTTTGTGCCGAAAACCCCGATCTTTTTAACCCATTTTCAGATCACCCTATAGGGCAAATTGCATTCTGGGTAGGATTTTGGAGTTTTTTCTAAATAAAATCTTCCGCATTTATCAGAATGCTCTAATATTCTCAGACATTGCTCACAGGGTCTAGGCGAAAATTTTGTGCCGAAAACCCCGATCTTTTTAACCCATTTTCAGATCACCCTATAGGGCAAATTGCATTCTGGGTAGGATTTTGTAGTTTTTTCTAAATAAAATCTTGCGCATTTATCAGAATGCTCTAATATTCTCAGACATTGCTCACAGGGTCTAGGCGAAAATTTTGTGACGAAAACCCCGATCTTTTTAACCCATTTTCAGATCACCCTATAGGGCAAATTGCATTCTGGGTAGGATTTTCTGTAGTTTTTTCTAAATAAAATCTTGCGCATTTATCAGAATGCTCTAATATTCTCAGACATTGCTTACAGGGTCTAGGCGAAAATTTTGTGCCGAAAACCCCGATCTTTTTAACACATTTTCAGATCACCCTATAGGGCAAATTGCATTCTGGGTAGGATTTTGTAGTTTTTTCTAAATAAAATCTTGCGCATTTATCAGAATGCTCTAATATTCTCAGACATTGCTCACAGGGTCTAGGCGAAAATTTTGTGCCAAAAACCCCGATCTTTTTAACCCATTTTCAGATCACCCTATAGGGCAAATTGCATTCTGGGTAGGATTTTGTAGTTTTTTCTAAATAAAATCTTGCGCATTTATCAGAATGCTCTAATATTCTCAGACATTGCTCACAGGGTCTAGGCAAAAATTTTGTGCCGAAAACCCCGATCTTTTTAACCCATTTTCAGATCACCCTATAGGGCAAATTGCATTCTGGGTAGGATTTTGTAGTTTTTTCTAAATAAAATCTTGCGCATTTATCAGAATGCTCTAATATTCCCAGACATTGCTCACAGGGTCTAGGCGAAAATTTTGTGCCGAAAACCCCGATCTTTTTAACACATTTTCAGATCACCCTATAGGGCAAATTGCATTCTGGGTAGGATTTTGTAGTTTTTTCTAGATAAAATCTTGCGCATTTATCAGAATGCTCTAATATTCTCAGACATTGCTCACAGGGTCTAGGCGAAAATTTTGTGCCAAAAACCCCGATCTTTTTAACCCATTTTCAGATCACCCTATAGGGCAAATTGCAATCTGGGTAGGATTTTGTAGTTTTTTCTAAATAAAATCTTGTGCATTTTTCAGAATGCTCTAATATTCTCAGACATTGCTCACAGGGTCTAGGCGAAAATTTTGTGCCGAAAACCCCGATCTTTTTAACCCATTTTCAGATCACCCTATAGGGCAAATTGCATTCTGGGTAGGATTTTGGAGTTTTTTCTAAATAAAATCTTGCGCATTTATCAGAATGCTCTAATATTCTCAGACATTGCTCACAGGGTCTAGGCGAAAATTTTGTGCCCAAAACCCCGATCTTTTTAACCCATTTTCAGATCACCCTATAGGGCAAATTGCATTCTGGGTAGGATTTTGTAGTTTTTTCTAAATAAAATCTTGCGCATTTATCAGAATGCTCTAATATTCTCAGACATTGCTCACAGGGTCTAGGCAAAAATTTTGTGCCGAAAACCCCGATCTTTTTAACCCATTTTCAGTTCACCCTATAGGGCAAATTGCATTCTGGGTAGGATTTTGTAGTTTTTTCTAAATAAAATCTTGCGCATTTATCAGAATGCTCTAATATTCTCAGACATTGCTCACAGGGTCTAGGCGAAAATTTTGTGCCGAAAACCCCGATCTTTTTAACACATTTTCAGATCACCCTATAGGGCAAATTGCATTCTGGGTAGGATTTTGTAGTTTTTTCTAGATAAAATCTTGCGCATTTATCAGAATGCTCTAATATTCTCAGACATTGCTCACAGGGTCTAGGCGAAAATTTTGTGCCAAAAACCCCGATCTTTTTAACCCATTTTCAGATCACCCTATAGGGCAAATTGCAATCTGGGTAGGATTTTGTAGTTTTTTCTAAATAAAATCTTGCGCATTTATCAGAATGCTCTAATATTCTCAGACATTGCTCACAGGGTCTAGGCGAAAATTTTGTGCCGAAAACCCCGATCTTTTTAACCCATTTTCAGATCACCCTATAGGGCAAATTGCATTCTGGGTAGGATTTTGTAGTTTTTTCTAAATAAAATCTTGCGCATTTATCAGAATGCTCTAATATTCTCAGACATTGCTCACAGGGTCTAGGCGAAAATTTTGTGCCAAAAACCCCGATCTTTTTAACCCATTTTCAGATCACCCTATAGGGCAAATTGCATTCTGGGTAGGATTTTGTAGTTTTTTCTAAATAAAATCTTGCGCATTTATCAGAATGCTCTAATATTCTCAGACATTGCTCACAGGGTCTAGGCGAAAAGTTTGTGCCGAAAACCCCGATCTTTTTAACCCATTTTCAGATCACCCTATAGGGCATATTGAATTCTGGGTAGGATTTTGTAGTTTTTTCTAAATAAAATCTTGCGCATTTATCAGAATGCTCTAATATTCTCAGACATTGTTCACAGGGTCTAGACGAAAATTTTGTGCCAAAAACCCCGATCTTTTTAACCCATTTTCAGATCACCCAATAGGGCATATTGCATTCTGGGTAGGATTTTGTAGTTTTTTCTAAATAAAATCTTGCGCATTTATCAGAATGCTCTAATATTCTCAGACATTGCTCACAGGGTCTAGGCGAAAATTTTGTGCCGAAAACCCCGATCTTTTTAACCCATTTTCAGATCACCCTATAGGGCATATTGAATTCTGGGTAGGATTTTGTAGTTTTTTCTAAATAAAATCTTGCGCATTTATCAGAATGCTCTAATATTCTCAGACATTGCTCACAGGGTCTAGGCGAAAATTTTGTGCCAAAAACCCCGATCTTTTTAACCCATTTTCAGATCACCCAATAGGGCATATTGCATTCTGGGTAGGATTTTGTAGTTTTTTTCTAAATAAAATCTTGCGCATTTATCAGAATGCTCTAATATTCTCAGACATTGCTCACAGGGTCTAGGCGAAAATTTTGTGCCAAAAACCCCGATCTTTTTAACACATTTTCAGATCACCCTATAGGGCAAATTGCATTCTTGGTAGGATTTTGTAGTTTTTTCTAAATAAAATCTTGCGCATTTATCAGAATGCTCTAATATTCTCAGACATTGCTCACAGGGTCTAGGCGAAAAGTTTGTGCCGAAAACCCCGATCTTTTTAACCCATTTTCAGATCACCCTATAGGGCAAATTGCATTCTGGGTAGGATTTTGTAGTTTTTTCTAAATAAAATCTTGCGCATTTATCAGAATGCTCTAATATTCTCAGACATTGCTCACAGGGTCTAGGCGAAAAGTTTGTGCCGAAAACCCCGATCTTTTTAACCCATTTTCAGATCACCCTATAGGGCAAATTGCATTCTGGGTAGGATTTTGTAGTTTTTTCTAAATAAAATCTTGCGCATTTATCAGAATGCTCTAATATTCTCAGACATTGCTCACAGGGTCTAGGCGAAAATTTTGTGCCGAAAACCCTGATCTTTTTAACACATTTTCAGATCACCCTATAGGGCAAATTGCATTCTGGGTAGGATTTTGTAGTTTTTTCTAGATAAAATCTTGCGCATTTATCAGAATGCTCTAATATTCTCAGACATTGCTCACAGGGTCTAGGCGAAAATTTTGTGCCAAAAACCCCGATCTTTTTAACCCATTTTCAGATCACCCAATAGGGCATATTGCATTCTGGGTAGGATTTTGTAGTTTTTTTCTAAATAAAATCTTGCGCATTTATCAGAATGCTCTAATATTCTCAGACATTGCTCACAGGGTCTAGGCGAAAATTTTGTGCCGAAAACCCCGATCTTTTTAACCCATTTTCAGATCACCCAATAGGGCATATTGCATTCTGGGTAGGATTTTGTAGTTTTTTTCTAAATAAAATCTTGCGCATTTATCAGAATGCTCTAATATTCTCAGACATTGCTCACAGGGTCTAGGCGAAAATTTTGTGCCAAAAACCCCGATCTTTTTAACACATTTTCAGATCACCCTATAGGGCAAATTGCATTCTTGGTAGGATTTTGTAGTTTTTTCTAAATAAAATCTTGCGCATTTATCAGAATGCTCTAATATTCTCAGACATTGCTCACAGGGTCTAGGCGAAAAGTTTGTGCCGAAAACCCCGATCTTTTTAGCCCATTTTCAGATCACCCTATAGGGCAAATTGCATTCTGGGTAGGATTTTGTAGTTTTTTCTAAATAAAATCTTGCGCATTTATCAGAATGCTCTAATATTCTCAGACATTGCTCACAGGGTCTAGGCGAAAATTTTGTGCCGAAAACCCCGATCTTTTTAACCCATTTTCAGATCACCCAATAGGGCATATTGCATTCTGGGTAGGATTTTGTAGTTTTTTTCTAAATAAAATCTTGCGCATTTATCAGAATGCTCTAATATTCTCAGACATTGCTCACAGGGTCTAGGCGAAAATTTTGTGCCAAAAACCCCGATCTTTTTAACACATTTTCAGATCACCCTATAGGGCAAATTGCATTCTTGGTAGGATTTTGTAGTTTTTTCTAAATAAAATCTTGCGCATTTATCAGAATGCTCTAATATTCTCAGACATTGCTCACAGGGTCTAGGCGAAAAGTTTGTGCCAAAAACCCCGATCTTTTTAACCCATTTTCAGATCACCCTATAGGGCAAATTGCATTCTGGGTAGGATTTTGTAGTTTTTTCTAAATAAAATCTTGCGCATTTATCAGAATGCTCTAATATTCTCAGACATTGCTCACAGGGTCTAGGCGAAAATTTTGTGCCGAAAACCCCGATCTTTTTAACCCATTTTCAGATCACCCTATAGGGCAAATTGCATTCTGGGTAGGATTTTGTAGTTTTTTCTAAATAAAATCTTGCGCATTTATCAGAATGCTCTAATATTCTCAGACATTGCTCACAGGGTCTAGGCGAAAATTTTGTGCCGAAAACCCTGATCTTTTTAACACATTTTCAGATCACCCTATAGGGCAAATTGCATTCTGGGTAGGATTTTGTAGTTTTTTCTAGATAAAATCTTGCGCATTTATCAGAATGCTCTAATATTCTCAGACATTGCTCACAGGGTCTAGGCGAAAATTTTGTGCCAAAAACCCCGATCTTTTTAACCCATTTTCAGATCACCCAATAGGGCATATTGCATTCTGGGTAGGATTTTGTAGTTTTTTTCTAAATAAAATCTTGCGCATTTATCAGAATGCTCTAATATTCTCAGACATTGCTCACAGGGTCTAGGCGAAAATTTTGTGCCGAAAACCCCGATCTTTTTAACCCATTTTCAGATCACCCAATAGGGCATATTGCATTCTGGGTAGGATTTTGTAGTTTTTTTCTAAATAAAATCTTGCGCATTTATCAGAATGCTCTAATATTCTCAGACATTGCTCACAGGGTCTAGGCGAAAATTTTGTGCCGAAAACCCTGATCTTTTTAACACATTTTCAGATCACCCTATAGGGCAAATTGCATTCTGGGTAGGATTTTGTAGTTTTTTCTAGATAAAATCTTGCGCATTTATCAGAATGCTCTAATATTCTCAGACATTGCTCACAGGGTCTAGGCGAAAAATTTGTGCCAAAAACCCCGATCTTTTTAACCCATTTTCAGATCACCCAATAGGGCATATTGCATTCTGGGTAGGATTTTGTAGTTTTTTTCTAAATAAAATCTTGCGCATTTATCAGAATGCTCTAATATTCTCAGACATTGCTCACAGGGTCTAGGCGAAAATTTTGTGCCGAAAACCCCGATCTTTTTAACCCATTTTCAGATCACCCTATAGGGCAAATTGCATTCTTGGTAGGATTTTCTGGTTTTTTCTAAATAAAATCTTGCGCATTTATCAGAATGCTCTAATATTCTCAGACATTGCTCACAGGGTCTAGGCGAAAATTTTGTGCCGAAAACCCCGATCTTTTTAACACATTTTCAGATCACCCTATAGGGCAAATTGCATTCTTGGTAGGATTTTGTAGTTTTTTCTAGATAAAATCTTGCGCATTTATCAGAATGCTCTAATATTCTCAGACATTGCTCACAGGGTCTAGGCGAAAATTTTGTGCCAAAAACCCCGATCTTTTTAACCCATTTTCAGATCACCCAATAGGGCATATTGCATTCTGGGTAGGATTTTGTAGTTTTTTTCTAAATAAAATCTTGCGCATTTATCAGAATGCTCTAATATTCAAAGACATTGCTCACAGGGTCTAGGCGAAAATTTTGTGCCGAAAACCCCGATCTTTTTAACCCATTTTCAGATCACCCTATAGGGCAAATTGCATTCTGGGTAGGATTTTGTAGTTTTTTCTAAATAAAATCTTGCGCATTTATCAGAATGCTCTAATATTCTCAGACATTGCTCACAGGGTCTAGGCGAAAAGTTTGTGCCGAAAACCCCGATCTTTTTAACCCATTTTCAGATCACCCTATAGGGCAAATTGCATTCTGGGTAGGATTTTGTAGTTTTTTCTAGATAAAATCTTGCGCATTTATCAGAATGCTCTAATATTCTCAGACATTGCTCACAGGGTCTAGGCGAAAATTTTGTGCCAAAAACCCCGATCTTTTTAACCCATTTTCAGATCACCCAATAGGGCATATTGCATTCTGGGTAGGATTTTGTAGTTTTTTTCTAAATAAAATCTTGCGCATTTATCAGAATGCTCTAATATTCTCAGACATTGCTTACAGGGTCTAGGCGAAAATTTTGTGCCGAAAACCCCGATCTTTTTAACCCATTTTCAGATCACCCTATAGGGCAAATTGCATTCTGGGTAGGATTTTCTGGTTTTTTCTAAATAAAATCTTGCGCATTTATCAGAATGCTCTAATATTCTCAGACATTGCTCACAGGGTCTAGGCGAAAATTTTGTACCGAAAACCCCGATCTTTTTAACACATTTTCAGATCACCCTATAGGGCAAATTGCATTCTGGGTAGGATTTTGTAGTTTTTTCTAGATAAAATCTTGCGCATTTATCAGAATGCTCTAATATTCTCAGACATTGCTCACAGGGTCTAGGCGAAAATTTTGTGCCAAAAACCCCGATCTTTTTAACCCATTTTCAGATCACCCAATAGGGCATATTGCATTCTGGGTAGGATTTTGTAGTTTTTTTCTAAATAAAATCTTGCGCATTTATCAGAATGCTCTAATATTCAAAGACATTGCTCACAGGGTCTAGGCGAAAATTTTGTGCCGAAAACCCCGATCTTTTTAACCCATTTTCAGATCACCCTATAGGGCAAATTGCATTCTGGGTAGGATTTTGTAGTTTTTTCTAAATAAAATCTTGCGCATTTATCAGAATGCTCTAATATTCTCAGACATTGCTCACAGGGTCTAGGCGAAAATTTTGTGCCGAAAACCCTGATCTTTTTAACACATTTTCAGATCACCCTATAGGGCAAATTGCATTCTGGGTAGGATTTTGTAGTTTTTTCTAGATAAAATCTTGCGCATTTATCAGAATGCTCTAATATTCTCAGACATTGCTCACAGGGTCTAGGCGAAAATTTTGTGCCAAAAACCCCGATCTTTTTAACCCATTTTCAGATCACCCAATAGGGCATATTGCATTCTGGGTAGGATTTTGTAGTTTTTTTCTAAATAAAATCTTGCGCATTTATCAGAATGCTCTAATATTCTCAGACATTGCTCACAGGGTCTAGGCGAAAATTTTGTGCCGAAAACCCCGATCTTTTTAACCCATTTTCAGATCACCCTATAGGGCAAATTGCATTCTTGGTAGGATTTTCTGGTTTTTTCTAAATAAAATCTTGCGCATTTATCAGAATGCTCTAATATTCTCAGACATTGCTCACAGGGTCTAGGCGAAAATTTTGTGCCGAAAACCCCGATCTTTTTAACACATTTTCAGATCACCCTATAGGGCAAATTGCATTCTTGGTAGGATTTTGTAGTTTTTTCTAGATAAAATCTTGCGCATTTATCAGAATGCTCTAATATTCTCAGACATTGCTCACAGGGTCTAGGCGAAAATTTTGTGCCAAAAACCCCGATCTTTTTAACCCATTTTCAGATCACCCAATAGGGCATATTGCATTCTGGGTAGGATTTTGTAGTTTTTTTCTAAATAAAATCTTGCGCATTTATCAGAATGCTCTAATATTCAAAGACATTGCTCACAGGGTCTAGGCGAAAATTTTGTGCCGAAAACCCCGATCTTTTTAACCCATTTTCAGATCACCCTATAGGGCAAATTGCATTCTGGGTAGGATTTTGTAGTTTTTTCTAAATAAAATCTTGCGCATTTATCAGAATGCTCTAATATTCTCAGACATTGCTCACAGGGTCTAGGCGAAAAGTTTGTGCCGAAAACCCCGATCTTTTTAACCCATTTTCAGATCACCCTATAGGGCAAATTGCATTCTGGGTAGGATTTTGTAGTTTTTTCTAGATAAAATCTTGCGCATTTATCAGAATGCTCTAATATTCTCAGACATTGCTCACAGGGTCTAGGCGAAAATTTTGTGCCAAAAACCCCGATCTTTTTAACCCATTTTCAGATCACCCAATAGGGCATATTGCATTCTGGGTAGGATTTTGTAGTTTTTTTCTAAATAAAATCTTGCGCATTTATCAGAATGCTCTAATATTCTCAGACATTGCTTACAGGGTCTAGGCGAAAATTTTGTGCCGAAAACCCCGATCTTTTTAACCCATTTTCAGATCACCCTATAGGGCAAATTGCATTCTGGGTAGGATTTTCTGGTTTTTTCTAAATAAAATCTTGCGCATTTATCAGAATGCTCTAATATTCTCAGACATTGCTCACAGGGTCTAGGCGAAAATTTTGTACCGAAAACCCCGATCTTTTTAACACATTTTCAGATCACCCTATAGGGCAAATTGCATTCTGGGTAGGATTTTGTAGTTTTTTCTAGATAAAATCTTGCGCATTTATCAGAATGCTCTAATATTCTCAGACATTGCTCACAGGGTCTAGGCGAAAATTTTGTGCCAAAAACCCCGATCTTTTTAACCCATTTTCAGATCACCCAATAGGGCATATTGCATTCTGGGTAGGATTTTGTAGTTTTTTTCTAAATAAAATCTTGCGCATTTATCAGAATGCTCTAATATTCAAAGACATTGCTCACAGGGTCTAGGCGAAAATTTTGTGCCGAAAACCCC